>JARQOC010000006.1:75061340-75132162 GCA_033576535.1 Allobates femoralis | reverse complement strand
AAATGAAATTACATTATTTTTAAAAAATTTAAATTTTTTTTTCTAAGAAAAATTCAAAGTTTTGCATTTTCTCACCAAATTTGTACTGCTTTATACACTTTTACCTTAGTGCCCCCCCCATCCAAAAAAAGGGTTTTTTAAATGCCCCAAAAAAGGAATTTCCCCTCACAGTTTTTTTACTCCGCAAATTTTTCAGGATGACACTGTTTTGTTCAGCGGGGAATTCTACAGCCTTTAAAACATTAGAGTTTAACTGAACCTTTGTGGTTCCACCAATTGTAACACTATTGGCCCCCTAGTGGTATTCAGGAGGTGGAACCAAAAGTTCCCATTGAGGACTGTAGAAGTGTCCACTGACACGAAACAGCTTCACCGATAACTCTGCGTCTTTTTTCACCTGCACCACAGCTTTTAAAAAAGCTGAAATAAAGAGGATTCAGGGGGAAAGATGTGATGAGTGCCATTTTTTTTATTTTTACAAATGGACATCCCTTTAAAACCGGAATGGCCCCCCCGAAATGCACGCCTTTTTTTTCACCCCAACCTTTTTAAAATACCATGTCTGTACCCCAAAAATAGTTTTTTCCCAAAAAGATTGGTCTATTATTTTATTTTTTATGATGTGTTGAAAAAGGGGAAGGGGGTTTTCACCTTAAGTTTATAGTTTCACGTTTGAAAAATTTTTTAAAAACCCCAAAAAATTTTTTTTGGTTTTAAAAAAGGGTGACCGATAGCTGTGAACGAACAACCCTAACCCAGTTTGGGGTTGTTTCAGCCACGGGCTTCAAGCTTTTCGTTTTGGCCCCAAAACCCAAGGAAAATTTTGGGGCCATTTTTTAAAAAGTAACATTTTTCACTGAAAAAAGCCCCTTTTTAGTAAAACTTCGGGTTTTTTAAAAAAAAATAATCGTAATATTTGTGTCGAATTTAAAACTGGTTAGTCTACCTGAAAAATGAGCGTTGGAGGCAGGGGGGGTTTTATCCTTGAAAGGGGTTTTCCCAAAAAAGGAAAAAAGGGGCACAAGAGGAACTAAAATAAAAAAAGACAATCATCCCCCATTGTGTCAGCATGGTCAGAAAGGGAGGCTCTGTCTGCACATGCTGTTCCCACGCCTCACTGTGAGTGTTTTCCTAAATACGTTGCTATCTGCCTGTCTGTAAAGCTGTGTCACCTGAGCTATTTACATCATCATCATATTGTGTAGATCTTTGTGGCTTGTAACCAAGTAATGATTATCTGATTTACTGTTAGGGTACCCAGGGGTGCACCAAGCCCCACTGCCGCCTGGGCCGCGGCAGTGATTACCAGGGGGGGGGGGGGGGGTGCTGGTGAAGCCCAGCGCTGCCGCCCCTTCTCCATTGCTCCTCCGGCGCCACTGCCGCCTGAGCCACGGCAGTGATTAACGGCTGGTGGAGCCCAGAGCTGCCGCCCGGGGGGGGGGGGGTGCTAGTGGAGCCCAGCGCTGCGCCCCTTCTACATTGCTCCGGCGGGTCGCCGTTCACCTGCGGTGAGCGGCCGGTTGCCATGACAGGGGAAGGCCGCCCCCTTCTGCACTGCCGCTCCCCCTGCCTCTTGCCGCCTGAATGACAGGGCTCACACTGTCCAATGGACGGTGCGGCCCTGCGGGTACCTTTACAGGCCGCAACCCGCGGCGAGGAATCTGTCCAGCGATATGTTCGCCCTGGCACCATCGCCGTCAAATTGCCTCCAGTTGCGGCGTGTAATTTGGGAATTTGGCGGCCATAAAAAAACCTGTCGCCTGGTTCCGATTTCAGGGCACTGCTCCAAAATCAGAGGCAATCATGAAGGCAAGATTCCCTGTTTTTGGCATGTGATAGGGTGATAGAGATGTAATCTGCGGCGCCTATTGATTTCTCGTAGGCGTGCCACAGCGTGCTGGAGTCCGCGCCCCATTCGTGATGATTGGTGGTGGCTACTGTGTTCCCATTGGCTGTCAGTTCACAGGGCGCCATATTTGAAGAGCTGTCCGTTCAGCAACACACACATCTTCAATTGCGTCATGTATTAGCCAGCCTTTAAGCGCAGGCTGGCCAATTATAACGCTATTGCGTTGTCCAATGAGCGTGTTTGGGGCGTGGTATACACCAGTCTGGCACGCCTGTGTTCTCGCTGCGCTGAACATATACACCCACATTCCTTTGGGAGTTGCGGCATGTGAAGCGGCGAATAGAGTCGACCAGATCTTCCCCGCTGTTGGTGTGGCGATTTCCAGGGCGACACATCGCCTTAGGTTGAAGGCGAAATTGTGGCGTGTGAAAGCGCTATCGGCGATCTGAGGCGACCATGAAAAACGTGCACGCGCACGTTAGACTGCCTCTTATCGCCGCCAAAAATTGCAGCATGTAAAGGTACCCTGAAAGTGTCTCCTGACTCTTCTGTCTTCCTCCACCACGCCAGCAGCCTGGAGGGTAACACCACTAAACACCATTACAGAGAGAGATGAGGTGCAATCAACCCTGAAACGCAGCTTCTCCAGTTTGGGGTTCTGATCTGGCACAAATCCTGAGTCATATTAAAAGACTTGTTAAAGAGTCAATTATGACTTTTAGGATTGCTACCTTTATTAGGTGGCATTAGAGATTGTCTACTTATTCAGTGAAGTGACAATTTGCATATGCAGAGAGGGTACAGTAATATGGCAGCATTAATCCCGCATGTCCACAGCCATGTGCTCTTCACTGAGCTCCATCTATCTGGCATGGTAATAATCACCATGGGTGGGGAGGGGGCGGGGCAGACTGGGCAGTTGCCCAGGGCCCACACTTTCTTAGGGACCCCCAAATGAGCTGAACTGAATTACCAATAAAACAGTAAAAAAAAACTAAAAAAAAACACATATTTGGTATTGCTGCGTTCATAAGAATCTAAGCTATCAATATATGAAGAAAATCAATCCAATTGGTAAATGGCGTAACGGGGAAAAAAACGCCAGAAGTATGTTTTTTGGGCCACCAAGTTGTTACAATAAAATGCTATAAAAAGTGATCAAAATGTTGTATCTCACTCAAAATGATATTAGTAAAAATGTCAGCTCAGGCATATAAAGTAAGCCCTCACATAGCCCTGTATCTTCAAAAATGAAAATATCACGGGTCTCGGAAAATGGCGAATGAAGCAAATTTTTATTTTTATTTATTTATTTTTTTTACAAATTTCTGGGGGTTTTAATGATTGAATTTAAAAAAAATGTTCAGTATCTTCTAATTCTGACCTAGATAATCAACTTATGAAGTCACTTTTACCATATACGGTAGTTAACATGGTAAATAAAAATCTAAAAAATAGTCATGGAATTGCACTTTTTTTGCAATTTCAAAGCACTTGGAATTTTTTTCTCATTCTCCAGTACATTTGTGGTAGAATGAATGATGTCATTCAATAGTACAACTCATCCTGCAAAACAATAAGCCCTCGTACAGCTATGTGGAAGGAGAAAATAAAAATGTTCTGGCTCTTGGAAGAGGTGAGGAAAAAAGCGATAATTCGCTCAGTGGTAAAAAGTTATAAAATCCTTGTAATTGCCATATAATAGCAGCAGGAGCGCCCCCACAGGCTTCAATCTTCACATGTTTCATGATGGCTGTAATTAGAGTTAGGGGACCTCCTTAATTCCTACATTTATAGACCGTTATCAAGCAGAACTTACAAGGCATTAAAGGGGATGTCGAAAGGATTAATACAACTTTACTACATTCTTTCAACAGCGCCACCACTGTGTACAGGTGACGTGGTATTACAGCATAGGCCCATTCCCTTCATTAAGCTGAGCTGCAAGACACCTGTAGACAGGGGTGGCGCTGTTTTTGAAAAAATTCAGCCATGTTTATAGAATTCTGGATAACTTCTTTAAGATCAATATTTCCACTAGTGACCCCAGAACAACACAAGACACCAGGATGGGGCTTAAAGGGATCCTGTCACCCCCAAAACGCCTCATAAACTATTAAAAAATGTCCCTAGAGCATATTATCCCTTATCCTACACTCCTTTTGGCTCCTAAATGCATCTAGTGAAAATGTATAAAAACGTTATATAAACTCACTCATTAGCGATGTAAATGAGTGGCTACTGTATTCATAGTCACCCAGGCAGGCTCTCCCTCCTCATAATATCACGCCTCAATAGGCGTGATCTTGAATGCTGATTGAAATGCGCGCCTCCCCTCTCTCCTCTGTGCGGCCGGCTGCAGTGTGCGGATGTATGACGCGAATCCCGTCATTTCCGGCTTCGGGTGACGTGGGTACACCCGTGCCGCTCTATTAGCTTCAAGCCCCGCACTGCGCATGCGTGCTGGAGGCATAACAGCGGTGCGGGTGTACCACGTCACCCGAAGCCGGAAATGACGCAATTCGCGTCATACATTCCGCACACTGCAGCCCGGCCGGCACAGAGGAGAGAGGGGAGGCGCGCATTTCAATCAGCATTCAAGATCACGCCTATTGAGGCGTGATATTATGAGGAGGTAGAGCCTGCCTGGGTGACTATGAATACAGTAGCCACTCATTAACATCGCTAATGAGTGAGTTTAATAACGTTTTTATACATTTTCACTAGATGCATTTAGGAGCCAAAAGGAGTGTTGGATAAGTGATAATATGTTCTAGGGACATGTTTTAATAGTTTATGAGGCGTTTTGGGGGTGACAGGATCCCTTTAATTCAAATGTATTTGTTTGATAATATGAAGAATATAGCAGATCTTTGTTAAAGATGACATTTAAGTAGATGATCCTATGGAAACATTTCCTTACTGAATCTCCAGTTTGTAAATCCTATTTTGTTAAACACTTAATCAAAATAAGGAGTCCTGTGTTCAGAGTTCCCATCTCTTGGTCAGAGGATAAGTGGTTAGAAAGAGCGACTCTCCCTGGAGGAGCCGTGCTGTATGACACAGACAATGATGGGAATGGATGTGTGTGTCTATGTGTGCGTGCTCGGTGTATACGTGTGTGTGTCTATGTGTGTGTGCTCGGTGTATACATGTAATATATAGTGTTTGTGTCACATGCCGTGTGTTGTGTGTAGGTGGTGCCCCTGCGACCAGGGTGGCCACATAGGGAACTGCAGCCAGGCAGAAGGATAGATGGTTTGTACACCAAACACCCTCACGGATACACACACACCACTAGAGGAAGCACCCATCTCGGAGCCCAGGACTCTAGGCGGGCAAGGGGTGGTGGGTTTATGCGGAAAGTGGGTGGGAACGAATGTAGATCAGGTGACAGAGAGCACAAATAGAGAAGAAAGAGGAGGAAGTAGTTAGTAGGCCGAGGTAGGCTGATCAGTACAGACACAGTGAGCCGAGTAGACAAGAACAGAAAGACAGAGACACGTCCCGGAGGGATTAGGCTCCCTGGAGATGCAAAATCTACAGAGTCACAGAAACCATAGCCGGCATCCCCAGGAAGTGTGAGGACAGAGACCGGACCAGCATTACTGGGTCCGAGGGACACAGCAGCACTGACTAACTGGTGGAGAAGTATTCCCTGATTTGTGCTGGAGTCACACGGATTTGATGGAGTCTGGTAACGTCTTGCAAGAGAGGGTTACTGCAGACTAGGCACACACCAGAGTGTCGGCTCTAAGGGGAACAGAGATTCTATACCGGCTTCCCAGATTAACCGACGGGGAGCTTTAACTCCAGGTTCAAGTTCCCACAACAAGGGTTGAAGGCACAGCAGCAACCACGAGGACCCACAAGGGTCCGAGCTGCCGCCATACAACCCAGGGAGACCACAGAGAGAGAGAAACAACAGCCTGGAAGGATTTAGAAGGAGTGAGGGGTATCAGAGTGACAGCCTGGCTGCAGAGGGTTCGAGTGTTCCCGGGGTTAACTGCACTGTGAACTGTTAACACAGCTCACGGTACAGTTCAGTTCTTAACTGTGAAGAACTGACAAGTAAACCCAGTGAACCCTGCCTGAGTGTCCGTGTTTGATTCCAGGTATATTGAACTTTGCATACCTTTTATCCTGTCAGGAGCAGCTCGACACGCGGCGGGCTCATCCATCTGGCTTAAGGCCATCCATCCCTCCATCCTCCTGGCAGAGCAGCGCTGCAGCGGTGGTCCCATCATTGACCACAACCCGTGCGTGGCGTCACAACAAACTTTATCCATTGTACATATCCCCTTTTACTTGTGAAAACCCGGGACACAGTCCGGACCAGGACCTCCGTGACATCCCCAGCAGTACCCCGGTCCGGTACCGAGTACCCCGTCCCAGTGGGCTCCACATGTATGTAACATCCACATTTATAAACCCTACCAGCACAGATGAGAGTTCCTAGGCATAAACATGTCGGCAATCGCCCAACAAACGAGCAAAGTGCGGCTCCTCATCGGGTGATTGGATGTTTATGGAGGAACAAAAATCTTTGCTCTCTGCAGCACATCCCCTGCTGCAAACTGCAGAAGTGCTGCCGATAACATGATACTGTAGAGGACAGATTGCTCTACCGGTGATTGTTCTGTGCCATAATTCTTCCTCATCCTGTGTAAAAAGTCCGGAAACAAGCACTGAATGACTTGAATATTATAAATCGCACTCATTTTCCAGTCTAAATTCAGTGCTTGTACATGTAAGGCGGCCGTCACACGCTTCACTGTTTTGAGTGATATTGTTAGCGATCACATGCACGCGCGATCGCTAACGATATCGCTCACATCGCTGGTGAGCTGTCACACAGGCACACTCAACAGCGATGTGGAGCAGCGACATCGCTGGTAACTATGGTACACATCGGGTTACTAGGCGCCGCGCGGCGCTTAGTAACCCGACGTTTACCATAGATACCATCTCCCAGCATAGGCTCTGCCGCTGGGAGATCGTTCATCGTGGTGTCACACACCACGATGAGGCAGATTGATCAAGCGTTTATCGCTTGATATGAGCTCCGGCTCTCATATCTGCGATGTCACGATCAAGCGATTTTACATTGTAAAATCACTTGATTACACGCAGCGACGTACAAACGATATCGCTTAAGCGATCAAAAAGCAGATCACTTAAACGATATCGTGCATTAAATTGATGCGTGTGACGGCCGCCTTACTCAAATGTCTGAGTGTGACGGTGCAATATGTGAGCATTTAGGGCCCACTTTAACCTTTTGCTCAGGGCCCCACTTTGCCTAAAACCGGCCCTGACAATCACCCGTGACATATGCTAAAGATCTGATTGATGCTGGGTGTCTTAGGTTCACTACATTTTGTGTGTCATTTGTAAAGGAGTTTTATGGCTTAACCAGAGTTTCCATCATTTTGGTAGGAATAATAGCACTGCAGGTAGAACTGATTTATCTCCATGAATATTGATGTTTTCGGGACGGAGGCTCGGATATAGATGTGAATGAAGTCTGCACCGATATCCCATGAGAAATAAAGAATTATGAATATAAAGTTACCAGTTATTGTTGTTCAGAGTTGTATTAGATGTGGTCAGATTATCATCAGAAGAGCCCATTCTTAGGATTTACCGGTAACTATAAGAAAAAAACACAGTACAAGAGACTAATATGTAATCATCATACCTGTGGAGTAAAAGTTGTGTCAATGTAGTAAATCACCACTCCAACGTTTTTCTTAATTTTCCTCTTTGTTAACAATCAGTAACTTGTTTTTAGAGCAGGGGTGGGTGACCTTTTATGTGGATCCTGGGCAGAGTAATGTGGGCCGCAATCAACGGGTAGCAGCCACATCTTGCTGGCTGCCAGCCCTTCAACCTATATGTGCACGCAGTGTTCACTACTGAATGCTGTATGCAAATACATAAAGGAGTATGTTCTCATGCTGGCCAGCGTGAGAACGCACTTTGTGGGTGTGAAAAGCGCGCAATATTCTCTCCGCAGAACTGTCCGCGCCCTCCCCAGTGATGCCTGTGTCCTCCAGTGATAAATGTGTCCCTTCAGTGATGCCTATGCCCCCAAGTAGTGTTTGTGACCCCCCCAATGAATTGTGCCCCCAAGTACCATATGTGTCTCCCAGTGATGTCTTTGTCCCCCAGTACTGTATGTGCCCCCAGTGATAACTGTGCCCACTATTACTGTATGTGCCCCTAGTGATGCCTGTGCCCCCAGTACTGTATGTGCCCCAGGCATGTATATTCCCCCAGTAATGTATAGATCCCCTACTAATGTATGTGCACCCACCAATGCTGTACATTCCCCCAATGCTATATGTGCCTCCCAGTTATGTATATATTCCCTTGTGTTGTATATACTCCCCAGTGATGTATGTGCCCCACAGTTATGCATATAACACCCTGTGATATATATACTCTCCATATATGCCTTCATCAGTGCTGTATGTGTCTCCAGTGCTGTATGTGCCCCCATTGAAGTCTATGCCAACCAGCTGTCTCCCCAGTGATGTATACACCTCCCAATGATGTCTGTACTCCCCGGTGATGTATATGCTCCAGGGTTTCCTGTGATGTACAGTACAAATCAAACATTTGGACACACCTTCTCATTCAAAGGATTTTCTTTATTTTCATGACTATGAAAATTGTAGATTAACACTGAAGGCATCAAAACTATGAATTAACACGTGGAATTATTTACTTAACAAAAAAAAGTGCGAAACAACTGAAAATATGTCTTATATTCTAGGTTCTTCAAAGTAGCCACCTTTTGCTTTGATTACTGCTTTGCACACTCTTGGCATTCTCTTGATGAGCTTCAAGAGGTAGTCACCGGAAATGGTCTTCCAACAGTCTTGAAGGAGTTCCCAGAGATGCTTCGCACTTGTTGGCCCTTTTGCCTTCACTCTGCGGTCCAGCTCACCCCAACCCATCTCGATTGAGTTCAGGTCTGGTGATTGTGGAGGCCAGGTCATCTGGCGTAGCACCCCATCACCATCACACTGTGGCGCCCCTGCGACCAGGGTGGCCATAGGTAGAAACTGCAGCCAGGCAGGAGGGTAGACAGTTTGTTTAACAAACACCTCAACACACATATCCACTGTCATGGGGGCCTAACTCGGAGTCTGGGACTCTAGGCAGACAAGGGGTAGTAGGCTAGGTATGAGTGGATAGAGCGTAGTCATGGTAACGGATGGGTATAAAAGGGAGCAACAGGAAGCGGTTAGCCAGTAGGCCGGAGTAGGCTGAGAGGAACAGATGAAGACCAAGAAGTAGGCAGGTGCCGAGCAGCAAAGACAGGACCAGTACCATCAGGTCCAGGGAAGATGTGAGGGCTGGCAGTTGACTGACAGGAGAGCCTCCCTTATTATATTAGGAAGTTACACGGGAAGGAAAGGACCCAGTGATCCCTTGAGAAACAGGGATACCTGTGGTTTGGCTAAAACCAGAGTGTCAGCTCTGAAAGAGGCTGAAGATATACCCAGCGCTCCAGACAACCTGACGGGGAATACAGACTCCAGATCTGCATTCCCACCGGAGGATTGGGAGCACAGCAGCAACAGAGAGGACCCGGCTTACCGCCCATAGAATTAGGGGGAAGCTGCTAATAGGGACCGAACTGCCGCTCCGCAATTCACTTTAAGGAGAAACACTGAGAATAAGCCTGAAAGGACACGTAGAGGGACTGAGGAGTCTAGGAAAGATAACCTGGCTGCAGTGGGTTCAAGTGTACCGGAGTCAACTGAGTGAAACTGTAAAGATCTGTATTATACCGTGTCCTGTTTGACAGAAGAATAAGAACAGTAAACCCGGGTGAACCCTGCTACGTTGTCTGTGTCTGATTTAAGGTATGAAGAACTGTCAGTCCTCCATTTGACCCTGTCAGGAGCCATCTCCACATCATCCCTTTAGCCTGCATCAGCTATAACAACCATCACTGACTTTACTATCACTGCCCCGGGGAACCAACTCTACCTGCGGAGAGTCATTCCATCTAAGCTGCTAAAACACCATCCCCGGAGGTTCTGCAGCAGCGGTGGTCACCTTGACCACAACCCGTGGGTGGCGTCACAATTGACAAATCCCCTGTAAATAACCCCCATTTTATTGTGCGGGCCCGGGACACGGTCCGGAGCAGGACCGCTGTGACATTCCCCCAGCAGTACCCCGGTCCAGCACCGAGTACCCCATCCCAGTGGACTCCACAACACTCCCTCCATGCTTCACGGTGGGAACCAGGCATGTAGAGTCCATCCGTTCACCTTTTTTGTGTCGCACAAAGACACAGTGGTTCGAACCAAAGATCTCAAATTTAGACTCATCAGACCAAAGCACAGTTTTCCACTGGTCTAATGTCCATTCCTTGTGTTCTTTAGCCCAAACAAGTCTCTTCTGCTTGTTGCCTGTCCTTAGCAGTGGTTTCCTAGCAGCTATTTTACCATGAAGGCCTGCTGCATAAAGTCTTCTCTTAACAGTTGTTGTAGAGATGTGTCTGCTGCTTGAACTCTGTGTGGCATTGACCTGGTCTCTAATCTGAGCTGCTATTAACCTGCGATTTCTGAGGCTGGTGACTCAGATGAACTTATCCTCTGCAGCAGAGGTGACTCTTGATCGTCCTTCCCTGGGGCGGTCCTCATGTGAGCCAGTTTCTTTGTAGCAATTGATGGTTTTTGCAGCTGCACTTGGGGACACTTTCAAAGTTTTCCCAATTTTTTCGGACTGACTGACCTTCATTTCTTAAAGTAATGATGGCCATTTGTTTTTCTTTACTTAGCTGCTTTTTTCTCGCCATAATACAAATTCTAACAGTCTATTCAGTAGGACTATCAGCTGTGTATCCACCAGACTTCTGCACAACATAACTGATGGTCCTAACCCCATTTATAAGGCAAGAAATCCCATGTATTAAACCTGACAGGGTACACCTGTGAAGGGAAACCTTTTCCAGTGACTACCTCTTGAAGTTCATCAAGAGAATGCCAAGAGTGTGCAAAGCAGTAATCAAAGCAAAAGGTGGCTACTTTGAAGAACCTAGAATATAAGACATATTTTCAGTTGTTTCACACTTTTTTGTTAAGTAAATAATTCCACATGTGTTAATTCATAGTTTTGATGCCTTCAGTGTGAATCTACAAATTTCATAGTCATGAAAATAAAGAAAACTCTTTGAATGAGAAGGTGTGTCCAAATGTTTGGTCTGTACTGTATATGCCCCACAGCCTCCCCAGTGACATGAATGCCCCAGCATTTCCTGTGGTGTATATGCCCCAGCATCTCCTGTGATATATGCCTCAGCGTCTCCTGTGATGTATATGCCCCACCCCTGTTATAGAGAGTGTACTGCAATGCTTACCAGTCACTGTTGTTTGATGGTTTTAGTTTTATTTGCCTCGTTCTGAGTCACATAAATTAACATTGAAATAGTGACCTCCGTTCCACACAGCAGACACGGAGTGAGGTCAGATCTATGGCCACGTGATGTTAGAGTAGACTGGTGCAGCGCTGGACTCTGCGTCTTTCTCTCTGTCCTCTGATATCTGCACCTCCTACTATCCGTGCGCTGTCCTGTGCTCCCTCTTGGCTACCAGGCCCATTGGGTGAAATGAGGCTCCCTTATATCACTTCCAAGGGGCTCAACCTGGTTTAAGGACGACTGGCGGGGATACACGTTCTGGACGGTTGTCAGGACCTCTAGAGAGATCCTTGACTGGCCGGTGTGGATGGTTGAGGACTGAATTTTGCCTGCACCGTGTCTCGGGGCCAGTTCCCCGTTGCGGACTAGGATCCCCTCAGGCACATCACTTGGCCCGACACTAGGTCGCTTCCTTCTCCTCTCTTCTTTTTCCTTTTCTGTTTCTGTTCTGTCCTGTCTGACTTCTCTCTCTCTCCTTCCTGCACTGCTCCTGTTCCTTCCCGCTCTCTTCACTACACTTACACTCCTCCCACCGGGGCTGGGGCTCATCCAGGATCAGGTTAACCCTTCATTCCCTCTACACTAAGTGTGTGAACACAGGAATGAGAGACTCAGATTAACATTACACCCCCCTGATAACAGGAGTACTGCACGCTCTTATATGGGTGCAGTACCCCATCTGTGACGCCTGACCAATGGGGCACCACATTCCTCCTTGGTGGAACATACTCGTCCTCGAGTATTCTACCTGGTGTACCGGAAAGTGAAAATTTTCTTTTTGTTTTATGAAACAATAACAATAATGGGTAACATATTTACATTTTCAAGCATTATTTTTCTTCCCTTTATGGGAGGCACCAAGCTTAAACATTGCATAATATATAAAAGATTAGTAAAACAAACATTATTAATGGGAACCTGACCTCAAAAAATGTGCCCCCAGCCTCTATATACCTGTCCCTGCACCATGTTAATAGATTTCTAGCCATCCCTTTGTGCTTGTAAATCGATATAGTAAAGTTTAGAAAAGTTGTTTTGATACCTTATGATCTGCGGCTTTTCATTATTTGAGAAGCCGCAAAGGTGTTCCTTTCTGGGCCTCCCCGCCACCTGCTTTGTAATTATTCACGCCCCGATGGGTGTGCTAAAGAGCAGGGAGACAGTGCTCGTCATGTTAGGGGTGGTAAAGCCGCTATGACGCTAATCGCGTCATAACCGGCTTTACCACGTCAGTACACCCATTAGGTGTACAGTGAACAGACCTCGTGCATGCGCACTCTGCATCGTGAGGTCGGCATTACACCCTAATGGGTGTACTTTCGTGATAAAGCCGGATATGATGCGATTAGTGTCATAGCGGCTTTACCGCCCCTTACATGATGAGCACTGTCTCCCTGCTCTGTAGCACGCCCATCGGCGCGTGAATAATTACAAAGCAGGCGGCGAGGTGGCCCAGAAAGGAACACCTTTTGCGACTTCTCAAATAATGAGAAGCCGCAGATCATAAGGTATCAAAACAACTTTTCTAAACTTTACTATATTGATTTACAAGTACAAAGGGATGGCTAGAAATCTATTAGCATGGTGTAGGGACAGGTATATAGAGGCTGGGGGCACATTTTGTGAGGTCAGGTTCCCTTTAACTAGGGATTCTTCGGCTTCACGGGGACCAGTAACTGAGCGGACCCAGCGGTAATTTTTGTCCTGCACAGTCCAGTGTGTCTTATCACCGCTGGGCCGCTTGGAGTTAAACATTATCATTAAACGGGGTAAGAGTTCTCATGAAAGTTTATGAGGCTCAAAAAGGCAAAAAGAGGCAAAAGGGATTCATCAATCAGAGGGCAAGGCAAAATAAAACTATATTCAGTTCAAGGTAATGTCAATGTTTTTGTTGCTTATAAGCGGGACATCCCTTGGGTCCCGCATGCCGTTCATAGGTGTCCTGGTCTCCCAGGTAAAGGTCTCGCTCTGGGTGACCGCGGCGTAAATGGAGCTCCACTTCACGTCCTCCCACAAAAATGTCATCTTTTTGTCCTTCCTCGCGGGTTAACACCCACCCGTCTCCATAACGGAATGATACGACAGTACCTCGTTTTCTCAGTTCCATAGGTAACGGGAGTTGTCGGCGGGCTTCATCTCTGGCATGGCGGCTCTCTGTTTCCAGTCACCACCAGTCCTCTCGACGGTGTTGTCGGGCCTCTTGATCTTCCTCACTGATCTGGGGAACGCTGGCTTGTGGAGAGTATGCTGGGGGTGAAGGGCTGGTTGCCGGGGCATCTGGCATGGCGCTGATGTTGGCGCAAAGCCCAAGCGGGGCCCCATGTCAATGATCCCAGGTACTCCACCATGCTGCCTCCATGGTGTCGCCTCCGGTAGCTCCTGAGCTGGCATCCAGGTCGGCTACTTCGGGGTCCTCCTCCACGGAACCGGTCAAGTCGTCGTCTCCTTCCTCTGGTAGGGTCCTTCCGCATCATGAGCTGGTGTGGCATTGGTAGGGCTGGCTGGCAGGTCCACGGGGTCATCCGACTGGACTCCGACCTCCCGGGTCTGCACGGGTAGTCTTGCGTCATCCATCTGGACTCCGACCTCCCGGGTCTGCACGGGTGGTTTTGCAGCCACGACCGCCTCCACAGCTCGTGCTATGGCTGCTGCTTCGCTTGCCTCCCGGTCCATCAGCTCCACCACTTTAACATTACACCCCCCTGATGACAGGAGTACTGCACGCTCTTATATGGGTGCAGTACCCCATCTGTGACGCCTGACCAGTGGAGCGTCACGGTGGTATTGCAGCCAGATGACAACGCTCCCTGCAGGCGGAGCGGGGTCCCCAGGGAAGTGCTGCTGCTGAGCTGGTTGTTGTGGCAACAGCTATTCCTTAACTTAACAGAATAAGACACTGAAGGCTTGCTGTCTCTGTACGGGTACTTTACTGGCAACAGTTCACGGTTCACTCGGTTTACAGTCACGCAGTCTTTGCGGGTAGCTGGCCGGGTAGTCACCGGAGGTTACAAAGTCTTTCTGAGGCTCTCCAAGTGTTCCTTCAACTTTACGTTCACTGTCCTGTGCCTTCCTATCGCCTCCTTACAGTCCATGCACTGCGCTGTACAACCCACTTCCTACCAGGCCCGTCGGGTGGGATGAGGTGACCCTTCTTCTCTAAGGGGCTCAACCCGGTTTGAGGATACCTGGTGGGGCTGCATGTTGTGGACGAGGTCGGGGGCTGCTTGGCAGACCTGCGATCCACCAGTATTGGCGGCTCGGGGTTGCACTTGCCTGCACCGTGACTCAGAGCTGGTACCCCGTTGTGGATTGGGATTCCCCCAGACCGTTTACTCAGACAGTCTGGCACTGGGTCTCCCCTTTCTGTCTGGGTCACCACTCCTTTTCGGGGGCCCTCCCTGTGGTGTCCCACTAGGACTTGTTCCTTGCTTCGTCCCTCAGACTAGACTCTTCTCTTCTGTCTGTGTGTGATTCCCGCTCTTTCTACCCTAATGTGGCGCCCCACTGGTCAGTGCGCCACAGAAGGGGTACTGCACTCAGATCAGTGCGTGTGGTATCCCAGTAACCAGAGGATGTGATGTTAATCTGAGGCCCTCATCCCTGCATTCACACACCTAAATAGGGGGACTAAAGGGTTAACCTGTTTGCCTGGGAGACCCAGCCCAGGTGGGAGGAGCTTAGGTGTAGTGGAAAGATCGGGAAGAAGGGGGTCAGAACAGAACAGCCATGAAGTGAGTCTGAGGAGGAAGGAGAGGAAAGCCTGGGGGAGATGAGGAGTATCGTGCTTTTCTCAGAGGAAAGCGCAGAGAATGGACATCGGGTCCGAGACTGTGTAGGGTTACACATCCAGGCAGTCAATACCAGACGGTGGGGAATTCCATATTTCCCAGCCACACAGTGTCAGGAGGCAAAGTAGCGCATAGAGTTCAGCAACACTGATACCTGGGAGCAGGGTAGAGAAAGTGAAGGACTCGAGCTGCCTGTCATATGACACACACGGGAGAGAGAGGGCAAGCCGCTTAGCTTCAAGCAGCAGGAGCTGTCACGCGCTTAGTTGGTGCTGACCTTGCTGGATGCTGCTGTGTATGTGTTTGTCTTTAAGAGCTGCATGGTTGATAGCTGTGAAGGTCCTGGGCCTCCTGTGCTGCTAGTTGAGGGGTTAACGTGTGACTCACCTGGGCTCCCCTCCCCCTGGCCTTTAAGTAGCCTCTCCCTCCACCAGGTGGTGCTGCTGATAGATTTTCACTCTATGCCTGGAAGCCATGCTGTGCTGACCTGTGTGTTTGTGTTGCTGAAGTCCTTTCCTTTGGAGTTGCTGTATCTCAGTTCTGTGGAGGGAGGTGAGGGGGGAATAGCGCAGGGCTTGTGGAGGATTTTTAGGAAGAGGCTGGAGGCCCAAACCTTCTCAGCTTCAGAGATACCTTCAGGATCAGGGCCATTCAGGGTTCCTAGACAAGGGTCAGACTAGTCTTCCCTGGTCACCCTGCCCATAACTGCCATTCCCTCATCAGCATTCTTGCTACACCGTAACAGGAGCCTACAAGTAAAAATGCAGGTAGAGAAAGGACAGAAAGTGACTAAAGAAGGAACATTACGAAGGGCCTCAGGGACATTGCATCCTCTGGTTTCTACCCGGCCAGCTATCCGTTATGGTACCTTTACACGCCGCCACAACAGGATGGATACCAACGGCAACTTCACGTGCACGAGCACGGCCGAACGGTTACCAACGGGAACCGCACCCTCTATACACGCCGCCACAAGGTGCGCTACGCTACGCTACATCTACAGCTACATACATCGCCGGGTGTCGCAAGTAGCCGTCTGTAGCTCAGCGTACCAGCTTTACACACAGCCACCACAGAGTGATCTGGGAGCAACAAAGGCAGGACGTAAAACAAATAGGCGTGCCACAGACCTGTACGCCGCGCCCAAACCACAACCATTGGCCAACACTACGGAGTTGTGATTGGGCACGACGGAAAGGGCGGATGGCCGAGACGTGCCGTACTAGTGAACGGAGTGTGGCACGGAATAAGCGCTTGTGACATGGCGGAGCCTGGCGAATGCATCCAAAGCGATGGTAATGGGTCACGCTAGAGCGGTGGCCAGTCACATATCCCGTGTGTATTAAAGTAGCGGTCCGGGGCTATGTGTGCGTAGTACAAGTGTTTGCCGTGTCACGCACGATCAGCGCTTGTGACAGCCGCGTGTGCAGATTGAACTGAGGTGCGTTTGTGTGCCACACATTAGCGTCTTACAAAAGACAGTATGTGCCTTTTCTGTCAAAAATCTGTGACAACTGTGGCGAAGTATGTGTATGTATACAGGCTGAATGGGGTTTAATATATGTGCTGACAGATGTGAATGTAGTGGAACAGCTTCCAAGGCACAAAGTCAAAGATCTGTGTGACAGTGTATTAGCAAACACCTGACAAGAATATGTCCTGCATCAATGTGCTGTGTGCAGGGGACCCTCTGCCTACAACAAAATAAAGGATCATGTACGCACAATGGCCACAAACACTGTTGGGCAAAAGACTTTCCGAAAAACATGGCTACCCACACATATTGTGTGCACAATCCCAGCCAATAGGTGGCTATGACATCCCAGGCCCCCACCCAACCCTGCATCACATTGCCCTCCTCCACCAAGTAATCAGGCTCACACAGATGATGTTGGATCCAACAGAAAAAGGTTTAATATATTGCATGAATCTTGACCTTGTCTTGTGCAAACAAAATATACATGAAGTAAAAACATTGTAGAATTCAAGAGCAGGTGACATTAATCAGGCAAATTCAATGGATAAGCAAATCACCACACATTGCAAACTGTGCATGGAAAAAATACTAAAATAACCTAAACTAACTAACTAAATAACTACATAATGAAAACTCATGCACATAATGCAAACAAAGAGAATGGAAAAGGTCAACCAAACATTAAAGGGGTGCAGCTAACCTGCTGTCACCTCCATTGAAAACACAAAAAGCAACTCCCAGAGCCAGCCACATTATATGGCCTGGTCCTGCCAGCTCACTGCACCAGACCCATTGAAGTAGGAGCAGTAAGCTTCTCTACTGTCCCTGGCCTCCTGCCGAGTGCGGCCATGGCTCTGCGGCTGGAGTGGCACAATCACATGGGCCTCATCACGCCAAGACCCTGGACGGAGCTCCCCTGTTGTAGCGTCTGCATTATCTACATAACCTCCTGGCGTGTATGATGCCCTATCCCTACGACGCAGGAAGTTATGTAGCACACAGCAGGCCACCACTACCGCGTCAATAGACTCCGGTTTCATATGTATAGGTGTATGAAAAATCCGGAATCTATTGGCCATTATCCCAAACGCATTTTCAACTACTCGGCGGGCCCGGGATAGCCGGTAGTTGAAAATGCGTCTCGCAGAAGTAAGGGCCCTCTGGGGATATGGCCGCAGTAGGTGTTCCTGAAGTGGGAAAGCTTCATCCGCCACAAACGCAAAGTTGAGATGTTCGGTCGTGTGCTCATTTGAGGGTAAGTTTAGCCCACCATTCCCTAGTAGTGTTGCCAAGGAGCTTAGGGCAAACACCCCCCCATCTGAGTTGCGACCAGGCATTCCAACATCCACGTAGAGGAACTCATAGTTGGCATCTACTACAGCCATGAGGATTATACTACAATACCCTTTGTAATTGTAATACAAAGAGCCAGAGTGGGCAGGTTTGGTAATCCTCACGTGCTTACCATCCAATGCCCCGCCACAGTTGGGGAAGTTCCACCGGGTTTCAAACCCTTGGGCCACTTCCAGCCATTCTGCAGCGGTTAATGGCATTTTCATGTAGGCTGGCTGCAGAGCTCTCCAGATGGCCCAACACGTTTCAGGGATCAGGCGGCTCAGCAGGGGCAGGGAGACACGTGACACGTATGTGAGGGATGTCATGGACTGCCCTGTAGCCAGGAACCGCAAAGTGATCGCCAACCGCTCAGCAGCTGATACTGATGGTCGCATTATAGTGTCCTGACGCGCTATCATTGGCCCTACACGCTCCAATAGGAAGGTGAAACAGTCCTCGGGCATACGGAGATAGTTTCGGTAATCATCAGGACAGTTAAGCTCCAGCTCCCGCAACAGCTGCATGTGGCCCCGGGTTTCCCGCCTCAGAAGCCAATCACGGGTCCACATCCGCCGCTGTCTGCGCCTCATCAACCTTTCATACCGATCCTGATACCACATTTGCTCTTCCACCAACGCAAGAGCCACGATAACATTGCGGTCATGGATATTCTGCATCCTCAATATCAGCACCTGTAGATGTGAAAGCACAACATGAGTACATAGACCAAAATGTGGGCAAGTCAGCAGGTTCAGCAACCCACACCTCTTTTCCATTACACACTATAGCCAAGAGGATGGGATCTCTTGTGTGGGCCCAAAACACAACCCTGAAGCAAGGACGGCAAACACCCAGTAGTCACCCCAAACAACATGGCACACGGCGATTGAGAGTGGCCTCCTCTACATCAACGTCAATGGGAGCTCCCAAAATTCACACATCTGCACCTAGGTGAGTTAGAAAGGGACATGTGTCACCAATAATGTTGGTCAAACAGGTCCCATAATCCATGACACAGCCCATAATGTCAATTGATTACAGTAAAAATGAGAAGAATAACGAATGTGACGTACCCCGATATGGAAGGTTGAGGAAGGCTACATGAACCAAACCACATTGCACATGACTGCGGATGGTTACCCATGGTGTAATTGGTTTTTGAAGGTGTCATTTTAAATACACATGTATGCCATGTCTGGCGCCCAACACCTCAAAGCCCTGGGTCATCCCATTCCCGTTGAACACAGTCTCCATTGGCCACAACCAGTATGCAGAAATCGATCCAGTCGACATGAGTGACACAGTTCCGTCTACAGTCATGCATCCATTCTCCTGTATGTTGTCTGCAAACAAACACAGCAATGTATCTCAACAAAAGTGTCAAGGCCCACACAAAATGCCGTATCCTAACCCACACACTACACTATATGTCGTCCCAAAAATACAAACCCCTATATCGGCCGCTACACCAGTCTCCGGCGCTCTCCAAGAACATCAACATATGCACCCCACCCTGCGCCAATTCCATGTGTGTCCACAAAAACTTACCTAATGGGTCTGGCCAGCAAGCGTAATGTTTGGCGGGATGGGCAACTTTTAAAGGGCCGCCAACCTATCACGATTCTGCGATCTCCACCAATTAGCGGAAGGCAAATCCGCACCCAGGTGCCCCTTCAGGATGTGCATTATTGTGTCCGCTGTGATTGGTGTCCCGGACTATAAAGGCAGGTCAATGGCCACTGCTCCGTGTCCAGACGTCGATGTGCATTGAGCTACTAGTGTCCTGTTTGACTTCTGTTGCTCTGACGGTAAGCCTCTTTAGCGGTTTGTAAGAAAATGTAATGAACGCAGCTGGTTCTGGCACAGGCAGCTTAGGCGATGTTTGTATGGCGATGTTTGAAGCGGCATGCAAATATTGAACACGTAATATTAAATATGTGAACCTTATTCTGTGTCGCCCAGTAGCCAGGTAGTGCCTCTACTTATATAGTGTAAGTATGTATTGCACCTTCTGCTTTTTGGCAATGGTAAAAGAGCACGCTGTTATTTCTTTGGCTGGTACTTCACATCAACATTTCAGGGGTGGTAGAATTGTGGCGGACATTCCAGGGATGTTGGGTACATGTGTTAAAATGGGACTTCCACGTCTGGAGGAACACCTACATGATCATCTGGGTGCACATTACATGTAGTATGTGCAGTGTTGCCACACACCCAGCCCGCCTTTCTGATATAGTGACCCCTTACCATTGTGGACACTGGCCAGGTACTAGTTAGCACACAACGTGTTAGGTCACATGTTGCCCTCTACAGGTATGTACGCACACACCGTGTCAAGGTGTGTTGCAATAGGTACATTGGGGACAGAAATCATGTTTGAAACATCTGTAGGTGGACACCGATATCCGGGGCTTGATATTGGCAGCATACATGTGTTTGAGTTAGTAGCGGTCTGAGATTGAGAAAATGGCACACTCATGGCCAGTTTAACTCCACAAAATAGCTGCATAGATGATCACTGTAGAAAGTTAATGATTATGTGTATGATTGTGGCAAGTTTTGAAATGTCGGTATGCCTTGTGTTGTGACTGTGTTCTTTTTGTTTCAATTTTTCATCGGCAGATGCCGAGGGGTACTGTGGAATTGGAATCCCAGCTTCTCACGGAGTATCAGCGGCACGAATGTTTGTGGCGCAGCTCGCTGCCCGAATATAAAAATCGGGCAGCGAGGGCCGAGGCCTACAGGAGTCTTGTGGCTCTGGCAAATCGCTTGGAGCCAAGGGTAGGCAAGACGTGGGACCAGCCTATGGTGGCACTTAAGATCAAGAACATGAGGTCGGCGTTCATGCGGGCTCACATTCAGTACCAGCGTCGTCGCTCAGGGGCTGGAGCAGAGGAGGTACCATCACCTACCCTATGGTACTATCCCCTCTTCACCTTCATCCTGGGCGAGGTTCGCCCGCATCGAACGACCACCAACTGCCCCGTTGCTGCGTCCCATGTAGGCCCGGCTGCATCACCACCTGCGCCACAGGAGGTGGGTAATTGTGTGACAGTGGTGGGCCACAATGTTTCCTTCACATGTGTGTTTCGATAAATCCTTCACACCAAATGTGTTGCCATATTTACCTCCTTGCTGCGGCACACCTTGGGGTGTCAATCTATCTGCCCTCCTTCCCTGACTTACCAGACTTTTCTATTCTATGCTTCCAGCCGTATTGCAATGTTGCTTCTTCCACAACATCTTGGTATGTTTAGGTTAGTTATTTAAGGGTTTCAAGATAGCAGGTGGTTTGTTCTCAAACAGCCACATAGTACCATGTAGTAAATGGTGCTGTCTCACATGTGTGTTGGCTTTGTTGCCAGTGGGTTAAAGGTAATTGAGTGAGGGGTGTATTCTCACCATAAAGGAGTCCTAATGGGAAGGTGCCCAATATGTGTCATTGGCCAGCACAGCCCCCAGTATCAAGGTGTTGTGGTGACATGTCCTAATATTGGATTACGGCTACGTGACAAACAACTAATTATGTATTTAGCTGAGCTCCTGGAATGGTCGAGGTGAGTGTACAGGAGAACCACTGGTGTTGGGGTCTTGAACCTTATTTGCTTTACTGTGTTATTCCTCATTTTCCATTCTGGTAGTTGGGCTTGCTGTGTGTGGGAGTGGTATATAGAGTCCTGTTGTGAATGTATACAGTTGATATTGCCTCCACTAATGGTTTTTTTGTTTTTATTTTTTCCCCACCCACAGGCCCCAGAAGAGGACGGCTCCATTGCCGAGGATTCTGTTGCTGATGATGCTCAGCCCATGACATCTGGGGCTGAGCAGGAGGGCGCGGCGAGTGATGTGGGTCCAGGCCCAGGTCCCAGCTCCGGGATCCGTCGCCGCCGACGTCCTGCACCACCTGAGACGGAGCTGGCGACCTGGGCCCGACGCGTGTTGTTGGATGAACAACGGACCCACATTGACCCCGACGCCCTCTGCATGAGCAACAGAATGCGAGGGATGGAGCCGCTCCAGAAGAAGATCCTTCTGAGGGTGTTCCACAATGCCGCTGATGCTGCCGAGGATGGGGCCCTTCAATGGGGCTGCCACGTCCCCTCCCCCATGCAACACACCTTGTGGCCCCTTTCACCAGCTGCCCCATCTCGGCCCGTGAGAAGACCGGCCCCGCCACAGTCACCCCATCCCCCCTCAACACATCGTCGTTCAACCAGACGTTCTGGGGCAGGTCGGGGCTGCCCTCAGAGGAGGGGGGATGCGGCATTGTCAGAGCCGACAGAAGAGGAGTAATTTGGACACTAGTAGCCAATGCACAGAATTGGCAGTCTGGACTTTATAATTTCACGAATTTGGTTTTATATGTATATTTTGTTTATTGATTTTTGGCCAAAATTAGTGGTTTTTTTTAAATTTTTTTTTCCACTTACATTATATTATTTGTAATTTATTTTTAATTCCAGGCTGGAATAAATTTTATTTATTAACACAATTGTGTATTCATTTCAGAATAAGGATTGTGTGGGTTTTTGGGGGTGAATGGAATTGTGGCCAATAATAGGTTTCCCCAAGCCACACAATATGGGCCAGTGCTCGCTCAGCAGGATCACCATCGGTTCATTTGGAATGTCTTAGCACATTCACAAAGGGATGTTGTGATGTGCCTCACATAGTTAGGTTATGGTGAGTTTTGGTCACCAAATATTAGTAAGGTCACATGAAGGAGCGTATAACAAAGTTAGAACAGCATTTTATTGTAAACATACATGTGTCACAGACATTTGCCATCATACAAGGAAGGCTTAGGCCAGATGGGGCTAGCCAGTCCACACTTGTGATGGTCCCAATGTGGGACAGTATAGGGATTGTAGGCCAGATGGGGCTAGCCGGTCCACACTAGTGATGGTCCCAATGTGGGACAGTATAGGGATTGTAGGCCAGATGGGGCTAGCCAGTCCACACTTGTGATGGTCCCAATGTGGGACAGTATAGGGATTGTAGGCCAGATGGGGCTAGCCGGTCCACACTTGTGATGGTCCCAATGTGGGACACTATAAGAAAAGAGCCCAACGGGGGCAAAAAAAAAAAATAACACAATATTTTCACTTTTGCAAGGCAACAAGCCAACGTGTGAAAATTTTAGGGTCCAACAAGGACAACTGTTTGTGGGGCCATGTTTGGCCAGGATACAATGCATCCCTCAAATTCATGGGTGTGAACCATGGTGTGGGTGTAGGTCCGCCAGCATTTGAGCCAGGCGGCCAAGGTCCTGCAGGCCACGCTGTAGAGCCGTGGTCAAACGGGCCACAAATGCCTGATGGGCCTGGATGAATTCCTCCATGGTAGGGGCACCTGTATTGGGAGTAAACACAAACTTTAGTACAGACTCGTCACTGCTGATGGTTAGTCATGACTGGCCGCAACCATCCACTTACCCTGTTCCTCCAAATCCAGTTCACCATCAGACGGGGAGGGAGATGGGGTCAAGCTCCATCCATATGAGCCCGCACGTTCACCATCTGGAAAAAGGGAGAACCAACATGGTTTACTTTGTTTACATAAATTGTTTGGCCCCAGATGAAATTGAAGCAACAGTGTGCAGGGTGTGTGTGGCAACATAACACACTTACCACCATAGTCACTGTGTGGGGACATGGTCACCCCAGGACTCGCCACTGAGCTGGAGACAGTGGGAGGTGGTGTTACTCCCGGGCTGGGGCTCCGTGGCCACATTATGTGGTTCAGGGGTAACAGTGGTCTTGGGCTACGGGGCAAAGACTCCTCTGGGCCGCCAGGTACTTGCTGCTCCTCGCCCTCCTGTGGGGAGTTGATGTGTTTCCTCCAGCAGCCAGGCAGATGGGGACAGCTGGTCACACTCCAGCGGGCTGCCAGGTGCGGACTGGTCCTCCACGTCCTCTGTCCCGGTGGTTGACGGGACGTCTGGCTCCTGAGGCCCGGGGGAAGGTGTTGCCCCTGGGGACAAGGGTGCCACTTGAGGCTGATGTGGTGGGGTTCTTGATGGGCCACCTGGGGGTGGGGCATGGGGCCCTTCTTCTGATGAGGATTCAGCATCTAGTTTGAAATTTGAACATAAAAGACGTAATAAGATCATGCCTACACATTGTTGTCCTACAAAGAGCTTGTGTGGGTATTTATTTGACGGCTATGGCTGGGGTCACACACACACAGATATGTGGCCAGATATTGTTGACAGATCTCTGGTTGCAGTGAAAGCATGGACACATTGTTCCATTTTGAGGCTGTCTCCAAATGTCAACATGTGACCATGATTTGACTGCAAACAGAGATGTGCAAACAATATGTGGGCAGATATCAGTATGTGTGACCCCAGCCTTACTTAGCATCAACCAGGTGATGCTGGATGCATACACTCATGTTGTATGCATGTACTGTGCGTGTGAGCCATTTTTAGGGCTGACTGGATGAGCACAACACTGTGAAGATGTGTTTGATTGTGTAGGCCACACTGTCCCTTGTCATATGTTTCCATCATTTTTTGTGTATTGTGGGACATGCACATGTGGCGGTGTGTGTTTTGGGGCAACAATTACTCACCACGCAGCCTGCCAATCCTGGCACGGATGTCCAGTATGCGACCTGGGCATTTGTGCTTCAAGTCAGCGATCTTTTTTTGGATCGCTTTGACTGTCCTCTGTACCCCCAGTTTGCAGAGCAGGGCCCGCTGGATCCGCCGCACGGTGCACCGATTGCGCAGCCTGGGGTGGCGGTGGTGATGGTGGCCCCAATAGTCCCGACGGTCACAATGATCAATGAGGATGATCAGCTCCGCCATCCCCCATGTTGCGGCGCGGTGCACGGCTGCCATGACTGCTATGGTGTGTGCAGAGGCGGGGCTGGCACCTTGCAGGCAGAGTGAAAATGAAACCAACGTCATGACGTCATTACGACCGCTGTGGGGGTGACGCACCTTTATAAGTAGGCCAACACGCAGACTCGGCCGACACACTTATGCGGCCCCTACTGCAGCAGACCCACAGTGCAGTCCGTACAACACGGCTCTGATCTGTCTACTGGGTAATCTCCTCCGATGTGGTATGGGATTGTGTGCATCTGTGTGCGCGCTGCGCGCACTGCCAGACCCGGAACACTTCTACGGCAGCTGCTGTGCAATAAGCCAGAGCGGTACGTAACACACACTTGTGCGCTGTGTCCCGCATTATTCGTTTTTCATGTTGATATGATGTGCACACTGTATGTAGATCATGGGCCATTTATGATTTTACGTTCAAGTGTGTGTCCGCGTAATTGTACTACTATCTGATCGTGCATACGGCGCGTATGTGTAGTGCTGAAGGGACAGCTCATCCAAGATGGAGGGCTGTGAGGCAAGGGCCAATCGTAACGCAGCATCTTCCACCAATGATCGCTGAAGGGGCGCGGTATCACGCAGCATGGGTGACGCCTTAGCCACATTGCAGCAACATCGCCGGGTGTCCAGAGTTCCCTTCTGTAGCTTCTTTACACGCCGATACAGCTCGCTACAATCGGCGATGTTGCCATATGTTTATGGGCAGTGCACGGATACAGAGGTATCTGTAGCCGGCTGTGTCGTCCCGTCTTCAGACGCCGCTACTACGGGCGATATTGGCTCGACAAGCTACATTTGTAGCCTGTAGCGGGTTGTATCCATCCTGTTGTGGCGGCGTGTAAAGGTACCTTTACACGCCGCCACAACAGGATGGATACAACCCGCTACAGGCTACAAATGTAGCTTGTCGAGCCAATATCGCCCGTAGTAGCGGCGTCTGAAGACGGGACGACACAGCCGGCTACAGATACCTCTGTATCCGTGCACTGCCCATAAACATATGGCAACATCGCCGATTGTAGCGAGCTGTATCGGCGTGTAAAGAAGCTACAGAAGGGAACTCTGGACACCCGGCGATGTTGCTGCAATGTGGCTAAGGCGTCACCCATGCTGCGTGATACCGCGCCCCTTCAGCGATCATTGGTGGAAGATGCTGCGTTACGATTGGCCCTTGCCTCACAGCCCTCCATCTTGGATGAGCTGTCCCTTCAGCACTACACATACCATAAAGGTACCATAATGGTACCTTTACACGCCGCCACAACAGGATGGATACAACCCGCTACAGGCTACAAATGTAGCTTGTCGAGCCAATATCGCCCGTAGTAGCGGCGTCTGAAGACGGGACGACACAGCCGGCTACAGATACCTCTGTATCCGTGCACTGCCCATAAACATATGGCAACATCGCCGATTGTAGCGAGCTGTATCGGCGTGTAAAGAAGCTACAGAAGGGAACTCTGGACACCCGGCGATGTTGCTGCAATGTGGCTAAGGCGTCACCCATGCTGCGTGATACCGCGCCCCTTCAGCGATCATTGGTGGAAGATGCTGCGTTACGATTGGCCCTTGCCTCACAGCCCTCCATCTTGGATGAGCTGTCCCTTCAGCACTACACATACGCGCCGTATGCACGATCAGATAGTAGTACAATTACGCGGACACACACTTGAACGTAAAATCATAAATGGCCCATGATCTACATACAGTGTGCACATCATATCAACATGAAAAACGAATAATGCGGGACACAGCGCACAAGTGTGTGTTACGTACCGCTCTGGCTTATTGCACAGCAGCTGCCGTAGAAGTGTTCCGGGTCTGGCAGTGCGCGCAGCGCGCACACAGATGCACACAATCCCATACCACATCGGAGGAGATTACCCAGTAGACAGATCAGAGCCGTGTTGTACGGACTGCACTGTGGGTCTGCTGCAGTAGGGGCCGCATAAGTGTGTCGGCCGAGTCTGCGTGTTGGCCTACTTATAAAGGTGCGTCACCCCCACAGCGGTCGTAATGACGTCATGACGTTGGTTTCATTTTCACTCTGCCTGCAAGGTGCCAGCCCCGCCTCTGCACACACCATAGCAGTCATGGCAGCCGTGCACCGCGCCGCAACATGGGGGATGGCGGAGCTGATCATCCTCATTGATCATTGTGACCGTCGGGACTATTGGGGCCACCATCACCACCGCCACCCCAGGCTGCGCAATCGGTGCACCGTGCGGCGGATCCAGCGGGCCCTGCTCTGCAAACTGGGGGTACAGAGGACAGTCAAAGCGATCCAAAAAAAGATCGCTGACTTGAAGCACAAATGCCCAGGTCGCATACTGGACATCCGTGCCAGGATTGGCAGGCTGCGTGGTGAGTAATTGTTGCCCCAAAACACACACCGCCACATGTGCATGTCCCACAATACACAAAAAATGATGGAAACATATGACAAGGGACAGTGTGGCCTACACAATCAAACACATCTTCACAGTGTTGTGCTCATCCAGTCAGCCCTAAAAATGGCTCACACGCACAGTACATGCATACAACATGAGTGTATGCATCCAGCATCACCTGGTTGATGCTAAGTAAGGCTGGGGTCACACATACTGATATCTGCCCACATATTGTTTGCACATCTCTGTTTGCAGTCAAATCATGGTCACATGTTGACATTTGGAGACAGCCTCAAAATGGAACAATGTGTCCATGCTTTCACTGCAACCAGAGATCTGTCAACAATATCTGGCCACATATCTGTGTGTGTGTGACCCCAGCCATAGCCGTCAAATAAATACCCACACAAGCTCTTTGTAGGACAACAATGTGTAGGCATGATCTTATTACGTCTTTTATGTTCAAATTTCAAACTAGATGCTGAATCCTCATCAGAAGAAGGGCCCCATGCCCCACCCCCAGGTGGCCCATCAAGAACCCCACCACATCAGCCTCAAGTGGCACCCTTGTCCCCAGGGGCAACACCTTCCCCCGGGCCTCAGGAGCCAGACGTCCCGTCAACCACCGGGACAGAGGACGTGGAGGACCAGTCCGCACCTGGCAGCCCGCTGGAGTGTGACCAGCTGTCCCCATCTGCCTGGCTGCTGGAGGAACACATCAACTCCCCACAGGAGGGCGAGGAGCAGCAAGTACCTGGCGGCCCAGAGGAGTCTTTGCCCCGTAGCCCAAGACCACTGTTACCCCTGAACCACATAATGTGGCCACGGAGCCCCAGCCCGGGAGTAACACCACCTCCCACTGTCTCCAGCTCAGTGGCGAGTCCTGGGGTGACCATGTCCCCACACAGTGACTATGGTGGTAAGTGTGTTATGTTGCCACACACACCCTGCACACTGTTGCTTCAATTTCATCTGGGGCCAAACAATTTATGTAAACAAAGTAAACCATGTTGGTTCTCCCTTTTTCCAGATGGTGAACGTGCGGGCTCATATGGATGGAGCTTGACCCCATCTCCCTCCCCGTCTGATGGTGAACTGGATTTGGAGGAACAGGGTAAGTGGATGGTTGCGGCCAGTCATGACTAACCATCAGCAGTGACGAGTCTGTACTAAAGTTTGTGTTTACTCCCAATACAGGTGCCCCTACCATGGAGGAATTCATCCAGGCCCATCAGGCATTTGTGGCCCGTTTGACCACGGCTCTACAGCGTGGCCTGCAGGACCTTGGCCGCCTGGCTCAAATGCTGGCGGACCTACACCCACACCATGGTTCACACCCATGAATTTGAGGGATGCATTGTATCCTGGCCAAACATGGCCCCACAAACAGTTGTCCTTGTTGGACCCTAAAATTTTCACACGTTGGCTTGTTGCCTTGCAAAAGTGAAAATATTGTGTTATTTTTTTTTTTTGCCCCCGTTGGGCTCTTTTCTTATAGTGTCCCACATTGGGACCATCACAAGTGTGGACCGGCTAGCCCCATCTGGCCTACAATCCCTATACTGTCCCACATTGGGACCATCACAAGTGTGGACTGGCTAGCCCCATCTGGCCTACAATCCCTATACTGTCCCACATTGGGACCATCACTAGTGTGGACCGGCTAGCCCCATCTGGCCTACAATCCCTATACTGTCCCACATTGGGACCATCACAAGTGTGGACTGGCTAGCCCCATCTGGCCTAAGCCTTCCTTGTATGATGGCAAATGTCTGTGACACATGTATGTTTACAATAAAATGCTGTTCTAACTTTGTTATACGCTCCTTCATGTGACCTTACTAATATTTGGTGACCAAAACTCACCATAACCTAACTATGTGAGGCACATCACAACATCCCTTTGTGAATGTGCTAAGACATTCCAAATGAACCGATGGTGATCCTGCTGAGCGAGCACTGGCCCATATTGTGTGGCTTGGGGAAACCTATTATTGGCCACAATTCCATTCACCCCCAAAAACCCACACAATCCTTATTCTGAAATGAATACACAATTGTGTTAATAAATAAAATTTATTCCAGCCTGGAATTAAAAATAAATTACAAATAATATAATGTAAGTGGAAAAAAAAATTTAAAAAAAACCACTAATTTTGGCCAAAAATCAATAAACAAAATATACATATAAAACCAAATTCGTGAAATTATAAAGTCCAGACTGCCAATTCTGTGCATTGGCTACTAGTGTCCAAATTACTCCTCTTCTGTCGGCTCTGACAATGCCGCATCCCCCCTCCTCTGAGGGCAGCCCCGACCTGCCCCAGAACGTCTGGTTGAACGACGATGTGTTGAGGGGGGATGGGGTGACTGTGGCGGGGCCGGTCTTCTCACGGGCCGAGATGGGGCAGCTGGTGAAAGGGGCCACAAGGTGTGTTGCATGGGGGAGGGGACGTGGCAGCCCCATTGAAGGGCCCCATCCTCGGCAGCATCAGCGGCATTGTGGAACACCCTCAGAAGGATCTTCTTCTGGAGCGGCTCCATCCCTCGCATTCTGTTGCTCATGCAGAGGGCGTCGGGGTCAATGTGGGTCCGTTGTTCATCCAACAACACGCGTCGGGCCCAGGTCGCCAGCTCCGTCTCAGGTGGTGCAGGACGTCGGCGGCGACGGATCCCGGAGCTGGGACCTGGGCCTGGACCCACATCACTCGCCGCGCCCTCCTGCTCAGCCCCAGATGTCATGGGCTGAGCATCATCAGCAACAGAATCCTCGGCAATGGAGCCGTCCTCTTCTGGGGCCTGTGGGTGGGGAAAAAATAAAAACAAAAAAACCATTAGTGGAGGCAATATCAACTGTATACATTCACAACAGGACTCTATATACCACTCCCACACACAGCAAGCCCAACTACCAGAATGGAAAATGAGGAATAACACAGTAAAGCAAATAAGGTTCAAGACCCCAACACCAGTGGTTCTCCTGTACACTCACCTCGACCATTCCAGGAGCTCAGCTAAATACATAATTAGTTGTTTGTCACGTAGCCGTAATCCAATATTAGGACATGTCACCACAACACCTTGATACTGGGGGCTGTGCTGGCCAATGACACATATTGGGCACCTTCCCATTAGGACTCCTTTATGGTGAGAATACACCCCTCACTCAATTACCTTTAACCCACTGGCAACAAAGCCAACACACATGTGAGACAGCACCATTTACTACATGGTACTATGTGGCTGTTTGAGAACAAACCACCTGCTATCTTGAAACCCTTAAATAACTAACCTAAACATACCAAGATGTTGTGGAAGAAGCAACATTGCAATACGGCTGGAAGCATAGAATAGAAAAGTCTGGTAAGTCAGGGAAGGAGGGCAGATAGATTGACACCCCAAGGTGTGCCGCAGCAAGGAGGTAAATATGGCAACACATTTGGTGTGAAGGATTTATCGAAACACACATGTGAAGGAAACATTGTGGCCCACCACTGTCACACAATTACCCACCTCCTGTGGCGCAGGTGGTGATGCAGCCGGGCCTACATGGGACGCAGCAACGGGGCAGTTGGTGGTCGTTCGATGCGGGCGAACCTCGCCCAGGATGAAGGTGAAGAGGGGATAGTACCATAGGGTAGGTGATGGTACCTCCTCTGCTCCAGCCCCTGAGCGACGACGCTGGTACTGAATGTGAGCCCGCATGAACGCCGACCTCATGTTCTTGATCTTAAGTGCCACCATAGGCTGGTCCCACGTCTTGCCTACCCTTGGCTCCAAGCGATTTGCCAGAGCCACAAGACTCCTGTAGGCCTCGGCCCTCGCTGCCCGATTTTTATATTCGGGCAGCGAGCTGCGCCACAAACATTCGTGCCGCTGATACTCCGTGAGAAGCTGGGATTCCAATTCCACAGTACCCCTCGGCATCTGCCGATGAAAAATTGAAACAAAAAGAACACAGTCACAACACAAGGCATACCGACATTTCAAAACTTGCCACAATCATACACATAATCATTAACTTTCTACAGTGATCATCTATGCAGCTATTTTGTGGAGTTAAACTGGCCATGAGTGTGCCATTTTCTCAATCTCAGACCGCTACTAACTCAAACACATGTATGCTGCCAATATCAAGCCCCGGATATCGGTGTCCACCTACAGATGTTTCAAACATGATTTCTGTCCCCAATGTACCTATTGCAACACACCTTGACACGGTGTGTGCGTACATACCTGTAGAGGGCAACATGTGACCTAACACGTTGTGTGCTAACTAGTACCTGGCCAGTGTCCACAATGGTAAGGGGTCACTATATCAGAAAGGCGGGCTGGGTGTGTGGCAACACTGCACATACTACATGTAATGTGCACCCAGATGATCATGTAGGTGTTCCTCCAGACGTGGAAGTCCCATTTTAACACATGTACCCAACATCCCTGGAATGTCCGCCACAATTCTACCACCCCTGAAATGTTGATGTGAAGTACCAGCCAAAGAAATAACAGCGTGCTCTTTTACCATTGCCAAAAAGCAGAAGGTGCAATACATACTTACACTATATAAGTAGAGGCACTACCTGGCTACTGGGCGACACAGAATAAGGTTCACATATTTAATATTACGTGTTCAATATTTGCATGCCGCTTCAAACATCGCCATACAAACATCGCCTAAGCTGCCTGTGCCAGAACCAGCTGCGTTCATTACATTTTCTTACAAACCGCTAAAGAGGCTTACCGTCAGAGCAACAGAAGTCAAACAGGACACTAGTAGCTCAATGCACATCGACGTCTGGACACGGAGCAGTGGCCATTGACCTGCCTTTATAGTCCGGGACACCAATCACAGCGGACACAATAATGCACATCCTGAAGGGGCACCTGGGTGCGGATTTGCCTTCCGCTAATTGGTGGAGATCGCAGAATCGTGATAGGTTGGCGGCCCTTTAAAAGTTGCCCATCCCGCCAAACATTACGCTTGCTGGCCAGACCCATTAGGTAAGTTTTTTGTGGACACACATGGAATTGGCGCAGGGTGGGGTGCATATGTTGATGTTCTTGGAGAGCGCCGGAGACTGGTGTAGCGGCCGATATAGGGGTTTGTATTTTTGGGGACGACATATAGTGTAGTGTGTGGGTTAGGATACGGCATTTTGTGTGGGCCTTGACACTTTTGTTGAGATACATTGCTGTGTTTGTTTGCAGACAACATACAGGAGAATGGATGCATGACTGTAGACGGAACTGTGTCACTCATGTCGACTGGATCGATTTCTGCATACTGGTTGTGGCCAATGGAGACTGTGTTCAACGGGAATGGGATGACCCAGGGCTTTGAGGTGTTGGGCGCCAGACATGGCATACATGTGTATTTAAAATGACACCTTCAAAAACCAATTACACCATGGGTAACCATCCGCAGTCATGTGCAATGTGGTTTGGTTCATGTAGCCTTCCTCAACCTTCCATATCGGGGTACGTCACATTCGTTATTCTTCTCATTTTTACTGTAATCAATTGACATTATGGGCTGTGTCATGGATTATGGGACCTGTTTGACCAACATTATTGGTGACACATGTCCCTTTCTAACTCACCTAGGTGCAGATGTGTGAATTTTGGGAGCTCCCATTGACGTTGATGTAGAGGAGGCCACTCTCAATCGCCGTGTGCCATGTTGTTTGGGGTGACTACTGGGTGTTTGCCGTCCTTGCTTCAGGGTTGTGTTTTGGGCCCACACAAGAGATCCCATCCTCTTGGCTATAGTGTGTAATGGAAAAGAGGTGTGGGTTGCTGAACCTGCTGACTTGCCCACATTTTGGTCTATGTACTCATGTTGTGCTTTCACATCTACAGGTGCTGATATTGAGGATGCAGAATATCCATGACCGCAATGTTATCGTGGCTCTTGCGTTGGTGGAAGAGCAAATGTGGTATCAGGATCGGTATGAAAGGTTGATGAGGCGCAGACAGCGGCGGATGTGGACCCGTGATTGGCTTCTGAGGCGGGAAACCCGGGGCCACATGCAGCTGTTGCGGGAGCTGGAGCTTAACTGTCCTGATGATTACCGAAACTATCTCCGTATGCCCGAGGACTGTTTCACCTTCCTATTGGAGCGTGTAGGGCCAATGATAGCGCGTCAGGACACTATAATGCGACCATCAGTATCAGCTGCTGAGCGGTTGGCGATCACTTTGCGGTTCCTGGCTACAGGGCAGTCCATGACATCCCTCACATACGTGTCACGTGTCTCCCTGCCCCTGCTGAGCCGCCTGATCCCTGAAACGTGTTGGGCCATCTGGAGAGCTCTGCAGCCAGCCTACATGAAAATGCCATTAACCGCTGCAGAATGGCTGGAAGTGGCCCAAGGGTTTGAAACCCGGTGGAACTTCCCCAACTGTGGCGGGGCATTGGATGGTAAGCACGTGAGGATTACCAAACCTGCCCACTCTGGCTCTTTGTATTACAATTACAAAGGGTATTGTAGTATAATCCTCATGGCTGTAGTAGATGCCAACTATGAGTTCCTCTACGTGGATGTTGGAATGCCTGGTCGCAACTCAGATGGGGGGGTGTTTGCCCTAAGCTCCTTGGCAACACTACTAGGGAATGGTGGGCTAAACTTACCCTCAAATGAGCACACGACCGAACATCTCAACTTTGCGTTTGTGGCGGATGAAGCTTTCCCACTTCAGGAACACCTACTGCGGCCATATCCCCAGAGGGCCCTTACTTCTGCGAGACGCATTTTCAACTACCGGCTATCCCGGGCCCGCCGAGTAGTTGAAAATGCGTTTGGGATAATGGCCAATAGATTCCGGATTTTTCATACACCTATACATATGAAACCGGAGTCTATTGACGCGGTAGTGGTGGCCTGCTGTGTGCTACATAACTTCCTGCGTCGTAGGGATAGGGCATCATACACGCCAGGAGGTTATGTAGATAATGCAGACGCTACAACAGGGGAGCTCCGTCCAGGGTCTTGGCGTGATGAGGCCCATGTGATTGTGCCACTCCAGCCGCAGAGCCATGGCCGCACTCGGCAGGAGGCCAGGGACAGTAGAGAAGCTTACTGCTCCTACTTCAATGGGTCTGGTGCAGTGAGCTGGCAGGACCAGGCCATATAATGTGGCTGGCTCTGGGAGTTGCTTTTTGTGTTTTCAATGGAGGTGACAGCAGGTTAGCTGCACCCCTTTAATGTTTGGTTGACCTTTTCCATTCTCTTTGTTTGCATTATGTGCATGAGTTTTCATTATGTAGTTATTTAGTTAGTTAGTTTAGGTTATTTTAGTATTTTTTCCATGCACAGTTTGCAATGTGTGGTGATTTGCTTATCCATTGAATTTGCCTGATTAATGTCACCTGCTCTTGAATTCTACAATGTTTTTACTTCATGTATATTTTGTTTGCACAAGACAAGGTCAAGATTCATGCAATATATTAAACCTTTTTCTGTTGGATCCAACATCATCTGTGTGAGCCTGATTACTTGGTGGAGGAGGGCAATGTGATGCAGGGTTGGGTGGGGGCCTGGGATGTCATAGCCACCTATTGGCTGGGATTGTGCACACAATATGTGTGGGTAGCCATGTTTTTCGGAAAGTCTTTTGCCCAACAGTGTTTGTGGCCATTGTGCGTACATGATCCTTTATTTTGTTGTAGGCAGAGGGTCCCCTGCACACAGCACATTGATGCAGGACATATTCTTGTCAGGTGTTTGCTAATACACTGTCACACAGATCTTTGACTTTGTGCCTTGGAAGCTGTTCCACTACATTCACATCTGTCAGCACATATATTAAACCCCATTCAGCCTGTATACATACACATACTTCGCCACAGTTGTCACAGATTTTTGACAGAAAAGGCACATACTGTCTTTTGTAAGACGCTAATGTGTGGCACACAAACGCACCTCAGTTCAATCTGCACACGCGGCTGTCACAAGCGCTGATCGTGCGTGACACGGCAAACACTTGTACTACGCACACATAGCCCCGGACCGCTACTTTAATACACACGGGATATGTGACTGGCCACCGCTCTAGCGTGACCCATTACCATCGCTTTGGATGCATTCGCCAGGCTCCGCCATGTCACAAGCGCTTATTCCGTGCCACACTCCGTTCACTAGTACGGCACGTCTCGGCCATCCGCCCTTTCCGTCGTGCCCAATCACAACTCCGTAGTGTTGGCCAATGGTTGTGGTTTGGGCGCGGCGTACAGGTCTGTGGCACGCCTATTTGTTTTACGTCCTGCCTTTGTTGCTCCCAGATCACTCTGTGGTGGCTGTGTGTAAAGCTGGTACGCTGAGCTACAGACGGCTACTTGCGACACCCGGCGATGTATGTAGCTGTAGATGTAGCGTAGCGTAGCGCACCTTGTGGCGGCGTGTATAGAGGGTGCGGTTCCCGTTGGTAACCGTTCGGCCGTGCTCGTGCACGTGAAGTTGCCGTTGGTATCCATCCTGTTGTGGCGGCGTGTAAAGGTACCATAACTGTGCACTGTGTGAACTGTTTGAAAGCTGCTGTGCCGAGTTGCCAGTATCTGTGTCTTATTTATACCACACACTGACTGAGAAAACTACAAAACTGTGAGTCTGTCCGTTACTTGTGCCTGTTGCCCTGCACCCTGTACATAGACATTCCATACTGGCCCGGGATTGGCTTTACCCGTGGAGTGCCGTTCCATCCCCAGCTGCCATCCATCATCCCCGGAGGTTCTGCAGTAGTGGTGGTCCCCACTGACCATATCCCACGGGTGGCGTCATGACAATCTCCCTGTAAATACTCCTTTTTGGACTGAGCTCAGGCCACAGGACCGGATCACAACTACTGTGATCCCAGAGAATAAGCACCTGGCCGGCCCCAAGTACCCCATGGCCTGGGGGCGCATCAGTTTTCTGGCGTCACGAACAAGATACCGTGCCCTTTGTACTGGGTACTGTATGCCTACAGATTGTGTTTTGAACTTCTGGACTTGTTTCTAAAAGGCTCCAAAATGGCTGGCCTAAGTATGTGAGAGACAATGTGCTGGTCACGGGGTGTGCCTCGACCCCCCCATCATGGGAGGGCCATGCCAGAGGCGCAAAAATGCCTGCCCGCCCCAAGTGCTGATGAAAAACCAAGAGGGCGGGCCAAAGATCAAACTGCCCCTGCCGGAAACTAAAAATAGTGGCAGGAACGGAGCCGTGCGGAGGAGGTCCAGCAGCCGAGAACTGGAACTGGGAGTAAGAGACCAGGCCATGGTTGAGCACCCAGTTACCAGTGAGGACCCACCAGCTGGGCCGCAGCCCATCACCACCAGCGTAGAACGGGGCAGAGCAAGAAGACCCTGAGGCCCTACCTGGAGATGACAACGGCAGCGAGACCGGAGCGGAGCCCGAGAAAGCTGAGGAGCCGTCCAGCCTGAGGAAGAGGAACCGGAAGAGGATGACCGAGTGAGCTATGAGAGATATGCAGGGCCCCGTGGATGGTACACCATGCGTGTGCATAAATGTAATAAGTAAACTGCAATATCCCGGTCATGTATATAGTTATAGTGATGTAAATACTGCTTTTTCCGTGGACTCATAGACTTTCATGAGGACTTTTGCTCGGAGTAAGAACTGTTTGCAATGTTCCAAGAAATGCGCCTCCTGGACAGGAAGAACAAAGAAATTTTATTGTTAAAAATGTTTTGCTGGTGTTTATTAAAGGGAACCTGTCAGGTGGTTTATGCCCCTCCAGCTATCACTGTCTGTAGTTGTAGCTTTATAACACCAGTCTAATCATCCCTGTCTGAGCTCATAGTGTGATGTGAAAGGTGAAAGAAAAGCATGTATGCACTTACATTTCAGTCCCCACCTTGGAGGAGGGGGACTGTCTGGCAGGATAATAGTTAACTCACTTTTAACTTGGATAGCTAAAGGACCTGTGTGATGTAACGATCATGTGACCATAGAGGGCGGAGCTAAGCCAGCAAACGTATTATGTTCTATGAGAACTTAGCTCCGCCTATTGTAGTCACATGGTTGTGACATCACATCAGGTCTTCTAACATGTTCTAGCACAAGGCTGAAATGTTAACTATTAACCTGCCAAACATTCTCCGTCCTCCAAGCTGGGGACAGACTGCCTCATTACATAAGGAAATGTAAGTGTATAAATACTTTTTTTTCACCTTTCACATTACACTCTGAGCTCAGACAGGGATGATTAGAATAGTATTATAAAGCTGCAGGTACAGACAGTGATAGCTGGGGGGCATAAACCACCTGACAGGTTCCCTTTAAAGCATAATAAAAGTTGCTCTGTACCGGGTAGGGGTAGAAACACTTGCAGACAAGTGTGTTTCACCAAGGGTGAATGTGGCGCCCCACTGGTCAGTGCTCCACAGAAGGGGTACTGCACCCAGATTAGTGTGTGTGGTATCCCAGTGACCAGGGGTGAACCTAGCCTCTCTGCTGCCTGAAGCGAACTTTAAAACGGCGGCCCCCAAACACAAGGACGTCAGCACCATCACACGCACGTGCAAGAATCACATAGAAGAATCCAGAATAAGGATCATTAATGGCAATGGCAGCTTGGCACAAGCTACAGTCACACAGTGGGTGGCGTCACGACAATCTCCCTGTAAATACCCCTTTTTGGACTGAGCCCAGGCTATGGGACCGGGTCACGACAACCGTGATCCCAGAAAGACAGCACCGGCCCGACCCCGAGTACCCCACAGCCTGGGGGCGCATCACTAACACTCCTCCCATTGGGACCGGTTACCCTGGTGACAGGTTAGCTGATTGGTCCCCTTGTATAGGTCCCCTTGTATATTTTGACAATTTTCTGATTTTTTTTCCACAAATAAATACAACAAATATTGTCCTAAATTTACCACTAACATGAAGGACAATATGTCACGAAAAAATAATATCAGAATCATTGGGATCCGTTGAAGAGTCCATTAAATTACCTCATTAAAGTGACAGTGGTCAGAACGGTAAAGAATGGCCTTGTCATTGGGGGTGAAAGGTTTAAAGTATAACCATTGTTAATAAATCAATAGTACAAATTAGAATAAGTAAAAATCTGGCAGCTTTTTCCTGAGTTGGAGATGCTGGCGGTTTTGCTGTGGGTTCTGTGACGGTTTTGCTGTGGTGGTTTTGCTGTGGTTTTCAAGTTGGTTTTGCTGTGGTTTCTGTGCTGGTTTTGCTGTGGTTTCCAAGTTGGTTTTGCTGTGGTTTCTGTGTCAGTTTTTGTTGTGGTTTCTATGGTGGTTTTGCTGTGGTTTCTATGGTGGTTTTGCTGTGGTTTCTGTGGTGGTGTCGCTGTGGTTTCTGTGGCGGTTTTGCTGTGGTCTCTGTGGCGGTTCTGTTGTGGTTTCTGTGGCGATTTTGCTGTCAATTCTGAGTTGGTTTTGCTGTGGTTTCTGTGGTGGTTTTGCTGTGGTTTCTGTGGCGGTTTTGCGGTGGAGGTTTTACTGTGGTTTATGTGGCGGTTTTGCTATGGCATCTGTGGAGGTTTTGCTGTGGTTTCTGTGGTGGTGTCACTGTGGTTTATGTGGCGGTTTTGCTATGGCTTCTGTGGCGGTTTTGCTGTGGCGGTTTCACTATGGTTTCTGTGGTGGTTTCGCTGTGGTTTCTGTGGCGGATTTGCTGCGGTTTCTGTGGTGGTTTTGCTGTGGTTTCTGTGGCGGTTTTCTGTGGTTTCTGTGGCAGTTTCACTGTGGTTTCTGTGGCGGATTTGCTGCGGTTTCTGTGGCGGTTTTGCTGTGGTTTCTGTGGCGGTTTTGCTGTGCTTTCTGTGGCGGTTTTGCTGTGGTTTCTGTGGCAGTTTTGCTGTGGTTTCTGTGTTACTTTTGCTGTGATTTCTGTGGCGGTTTTGCTATGATTTCTGTTGCGATTTTGCTATGGTTTCTGTGGTGGTTTTACTGTGGCGGTTTTGCTGTGGTTTCTGTGGCGGTTTCGCTGTGGTTTCTGTGGCGGTTTTGCTGTGGTTTCTGTGGTGGATTTGCTGCGGTTTTTGTGGCGGTTTTGCTGTGGTTTCTGTGGCGGTTTTGCTGTGGTTTCTGTGGCAGTTTCGCTGCGGTTTCTGTGGCGGTTTCGCTGTGGTTTCTGTGGCGGATTTGCTGCGGTTTCTGTGGCGGATTTGCTGCGGTTTCTGTGGCGGATTTGCTGTGGTTTCTGTGGCGGATTTGCTGCGGTTTCTGTGGCGGATTTGCTGCGGTTTCTGTGGCGGATTTGCTGCGGTTTCTGTGGCGGATTTGCTGCGGTTTCTGTGGCGGTTTTGCTGCGGTTTCTGTGGCGGATTTGCTGCGGTTTCTGTGGCGGATTTGCTGCGGTTTCTGTGGCGGTTTTGCTGCGGTTTCTGTGGCGGATTTGCTGCGGTTTCTGTGGCGGATTTGCTGCGGTTTCTGTGGCGGATTTGCTGCGGTTTCTGTGGCGGTTTTGCTGCGGTTTCTGTGGCGGTTTTGCTGCGGTTTCTGTGGCGGTTTTCGCTGCGGTTTCTGTGGCGGTTTCGCTGCGGTTTCTGTGGCGGATTTGCTGCGGTTTCTGTGGCGGTTTTGCTGCGGTTTCTGTGGCGGATTTGCTGCGGTTTCTGTGGCGGATTTGCTGCGGTTTCTGTGGCGGATTTGCTGCGGTTTCTGTGGCGGTTTTGCTGCGGTTTCTGTGGCGGATTTGCTGCGGTTTCTGTGGCGGATTTGCTGCGGTTTCTGTGGTGGTTTTGCTGTGGTTTCTGTGGCGGTTTTGCTGCGGTTTCTGTGGCGGTTTCGCTGCGGTTTCTGTGGCGGTTTCGCTGCGGTTTCTGTGGCGGTTTTGCTGCGGTTTCTGTGGCGGATTTGCTGCGGTTTCTGTGGCGGATTTGCTGCGGTTTCTGTGGCGGTTTTGCTGCGGTTTGTGTGGCGGTTTTGCTGTGGAGGTTTCGATGTGGTTTCTGTGGCGGATTTGCTGCGGTTTCTGTGGCGGTTTTGCTGCGGTTTCTGTGGCGGATTTGCTGCGGTTTCTGTGGCGGATTTGCTGCGGTTTCTGTGGTGGTTTTGCTGTGGTTTCTGTGGCGGTTTTGCTGCGGTTTCTGTGGCGGTTTCGCTGCGGTTTCTGTGGCGGTTTCGCTGCGGTTTCTGTGGCGGTTTTGCTGCGGTTTCTGTGGCGGATTTGCTGCGGTTTCTGTGGCGGATTTGCTGCGGTTTCTGTGGCGGTTTTGCTGCGGTTTGTGTGGCGGTTTTGCTGTGGAGGTTTCGATGTGGTTTCTGTGGCGGTTTTGCTGTGGTTTCTGTGGCAGTTTCGCTGTGGTTTCTGTGGCAGTTCCTTGCAGGCTGCAGTTTCCAAACCCTGAAGCAGTTAAAGGAAGTAACAATAGACTGCACATCTTCACACCCAGTCATTTTTTGCAGCTATTCATATGTTTATTGTTTAAAAAACGCTTTTTGAAAGGTTTTCGATATCAGCTGACATTTCTAGGCCTGGCTCTTTTTCTAACCAACAAAATGTCCACTCCCATTGCAGCGACAGTACCGTAAAACGGGATCTACGCTATGATTGGCTGCGACTTTAGCCAATGAAGCGCAAGAAAAAAAGGTCGGAGTCTGAAGTAGCGACGTTCGTGATTGGCAGAATCAGCAGCCAATGGAATTACTTGCTCAGTAGGAGCACCGAGAGTACTGTGCAGCAACAAGCTGTGTGCTCCGGAGACTCCCGGCCGCCACACCGGACACTGACGGCACTGCGGCCCGAGGACTGCTGGTATCTTCCTGCGGCTCAGTGTCAGGAGGGGATGGAGGAGATGCGGCCTAGCGGCGGCCCCGCGTCACAGCCCTTCCCGACCCTCTTCCCCCCCGGGCTCCATGCGATCTACGGAGAGTGCCGGAGGCTGTACCCGGAGCAGCCCAACCCCCTGCAGGTCACCGCCATCGTCAAGTACTGGTGAGTCCCTGCCGGGGGCTGCTGGGAGCTGTAGTGCGCCCTCTGGTCACGTGATCATCTCATTGGTGCCCATAGGAGTGTGTGGAGATGCTCAGTGTAACTTGAAGCTCATCATGAGCCCTGATGTGAAAGCTCCAACGGGGCCCCCAGTTATTGCAAATTTGTAATAGCAATAGTCTTTTTCTATTGGCCAGAGGGACTATTGGGGCCCCCTAGGCTCCAGGGCCCGGGGTGTGATTGCACCTGTTGTAATTATGGTCATGGTGGCGGTGTGGGGGTCTGGTGTGCGGGTAGTGGTGGTGTGGTGTGTGGAGGTTGGGGCAGTGCGGGGTGTGGAGGCATTTGCTAAGTCTTATGCTTGTGTGGTGGCGGTGTAGGGTCTAATGCGGGTGTGGAGGTAGTGTGGGGGTGGTGCAGGGTATGTTGCGCGTGTGGTGATGCGGGGTCTGATGCGTGTGGAGGCGTTGTTTTGGGTCTGTTGCACGTGTGGAGGTGGTGTGGTGGCAGTGCGGGGTCTGATGCGCGTGTGGTGGCAGTGCGGGGTCTGATGCGCATGTGGAGGTTGTGCGGGGTGTGGTGGCAATGCGGGGTCTGATGCGCATGTGGAGGTTGTGCGGGGTGTGGTGGCAGTGCGGGGTCTGATGCGCATGTGGAGGTTGTGCGGGGTGTGGTGGCAGTGCGGGGTCTGATGCGCATGTGGAGGTTGTGCGGGGTGTGGTGGCAGTGCGGGGTCTGATGCGCATGTGGAGGTTGTGCGGGGTGTGGTGGCAGTGCGGGGTCTGATGCGCATGTGGAGGTTGTGCGGGGTGTGGTGGCAGTGCGGGGTCTGATGCGCATGTGGAGGTTGTGCGGGGTGTGGTGGCAGTGCGGGGTCTGATGCGCATGTGGAGGTTGTGCGGGGTGTGGTGGCAGTGCGGGGTCTGATGCGCATGTGGAGGTTGTGCGGGGTGTGGTGGCAGTGCGGGGTCTGATGCGCATGTGGAGGTTGTGCGGGCAGTGGTGGCAGTGCGGGGTCTGATGCGCATGTGGAGGTTGTGCGGGCAGTGGTGGCAGTGCGGGGTCTGATGCGCATGTGGAGGTTGTGCGGGGTGTGGTGGCAGTGCGGGGTCTGATGCGCATGTGGAGGTTGTGCGGGGTGTGGTGGCAGTGTGGGGTCTGATGCGCATGTGGAGGTTGTGCTGGCTGTGGTGGCGGTGCTGGGTCTGTTACACATGTGGAGGTAGTGCAGGGCCTGGTGTGTGGGGTTGTGTCGGGGGTACAGAAACACCTTTATGAAGAAGAGTCTCCATTTAACACTTTGTGCCAGTCATTGTATAGAGGCGGCACTGAGGGACAGTGACTGGGTACACCAGAGAGTCCTTTTTTTATTGGATGCCGCCATGAGCAGCTATTTCAGTCACCTACTTTATTTGAACTCTCTCTACTAGGTGCTGGTTTGTGGCTCTCTGCAGATGGAGGATTCTGGCTCCTCACTCCAGCATTGGATCATTCCCCCGCTCTCCATTAGTCTCCTACCACCCATATGTGTCCGGATAATGGGGAATGTATAGAACTGTCCTTATTACATCCAGAGAGGATCGGGTACAATGAGGTGCTGCTCCCTCAAATAACACCCCTCTGACTGGATCACAGTGATTCGCTCAGTACCACAGCAATCACAAATGGATGGTCTGCTTCGTATTGTTAGATGTGTAAATTAATCACCAGAAGCAGTCACTTTTCTTGAGATTTCCAGATCACCTACACTATAGCTCCAGTACCGTAAGTCAGATCTGATGGAATAGTGAAGGCTGCAGTGCTCATTGGGTATTGATTGTGATGTAGGTAGAGACACCACAGAGAGATTGGGGGAATACAGTCAGTCTGGGGAGGAAGTATACAACTTTATGGAAGTGATGGGGTAGACGACCCCTTTAAATTGGTGAATTTGTATCCTTCTTTACATTAATGTATGATATGTCTCTTCAGATTGCAGTACAGTGGCTCTAGTGTTTGGCACATTGATCTGTAGATCTCCTCCTCACTGTATACTCTGCATCCTCACTATATACACCATCAATGAGCATACCGTTGATTACTCACAGGAGCTGTTAATTGTCTTGTGAGGCATCTGAGACTCCTGGTGAGACTTTTGCCCCCAGGATACCTCTCATTATTCAGCTTTTGAGCCCACCAGGTGAAATCTGAGCTTTCCTTATTGGCTTTGTTGGGGACAATCTGCCCCATGGCCATTTATGTACTTAAAGTAACAACGACTAGGAACGTACAGGCTGCATACTGCTGATAATATCTGCAAATGTGTGTGGAAATGTAGCCAGAGGCTCTGCACACTGGGGGTGTGCTGGATAAAGTGATCATTGTTGGGGTCTTCATAGAACACGCTATTCTCAGACTCTCCGGCCAGTAATGAAAACTCACATGTTCAGGTGCAGTGAGAGCCCGGTGTCTTTATGGAACTATTCATATAGTGAGGAGAGACATAGACTCCTGGAAAAGTTGTCATTATTTTGCCATTTCAAGTGTTTGTTTGAGAACCTGAGGACAAGGACCAACTACTCTTCACATCAAAGTCTCCCCTCAGGCTATCACTGTATACTACATAATAACAGGACCGGCTGTACGCCCTGGGATGCAGGTACCACCTGTTTGGGGGTTGTTCAGTTACCACACTGTATTGTGCCCTGTAATATTAGGTAATAGTTAGGTCCAGAAGTACATAGACTGAGATAGACTCTTCGTGATGTTATTGAATCACTTCATCACGCAGCCTAGTTCAATTTTCCTTCATTTTCCTTCGTCCCCGAGCTGTAAATTTATTTTATTTTCCTGTCCCCATAAACGTGGGAAAGCTTTATTATTATTTTTACTTATTTGTATGGACGAGTTCTACTTTTGAATGGCACCATTCATTTTTACCACCCAGTGTAGTCGATAGCGGTATTAACAGTCCAAATGGAGTGAAATTGTGGAGAAAACAAAAAATTGTTTTTACGCCGTACACTATGAGGTCATAATGATCAGGCAATATGATTATCATTATCAATGTGATTACGTCAATACCAAATATGCCCAATTTGTTTCAGTATTTTAATTGTAAAGAAAATCTGAATTGCACTTTTGTTGCCATTTTCTGTGATCTGTAGCGCTCTCTTTTTTTCCCGGATCTGGGGCTGTGTGACGGCTTGTATTATGCGTCTTGAGCTGACATTTCTAATGAGACCATTTTTGGCTAAATGTGATGTTTTGATCGTCTGTAATTTCATTTTACTACAATTTTGCGGCGACCCAAAAAATTTACTTAATTTTTACTTTTTTGCGTTACATACTTTACCAATCAGATTAATTGATTTTACATTTTGATTGGGCATTTCTGAATGTGACTATACCAAATGTTTTTTTCTTTAATATATTTATTTCAATAGGGCAGAAGGAGGGTGAGTTGTAGTTTTTTGTTTTTAATTTTTTCATATTTCTACAGTGCTGCAGGGTCCGATCACTTGTGACAGGTCCTGATGAGCTGCAGCACATTGGGATCTGCCACAAATGACCACTGTGTGTGATTGCCAACCACTCACAGGAAGTGATCAGTGATAGCCCGGGGTCCTGGCGTGACCCCGGATGCTATCGTGTGATGCCCGGAGATCCCGCCATCTTATTGGGGGGGATCTCTGATGCAGACAGGGAACAGCGTGGTGTCGGTGAATGACAGTGGGATCCAAGGGGATAACAGCACTGATCGAATCCCGGATCTAATTGGTGCTGTTAGCCCCTCATCTCAGCTGATGTTGGGGAAATTATGTGAGCTCCGTGCCGGAGCTCACATCAAAGTGTGGGAACCAACCTATGACCATACCCTTTCAACATGAGTTGGGAAGGGGTTATAGGTGAAAAAAAAAAAACATTTATACACTTACATTTTCTTATGTGAATGAGGCAGGGACTACACCTTTGAGAGTGTAATCACTCTGGCAGGTTAATAGTTAACTCATTGCCAACTTCTCTGTATAAAGGACCTGTTAGATGTTCCGATCATGTGACCATAGTGGGCTGAGCCTAGCAACAAAGATCATGGGCTATGGAGACTTGGCTCTGCTATTGTAGTCACATGGTCGTGACATCACACAGGCCCTGCAGCATCTTGTGATATTTGACTGAAATGCTAACTATTAACCTGCCAGGGTGGTATATTAATCATAACTCTGTCAAGAACTAGATCTCCAAAGGTACATGCTAATCAAAAAGTCTCGAGAGAAAGCTGGTGAAATTGAAAAAAAACAAACCATGATTTTATTGAATTCTTAAAAAATTCATACAAGAATACATGTAGTTACTTAGAAACAAAAGGACAGCAATTTTGCGACTATGAAATAATTTTTACCAGAATTTTATGAGGAAAGACCAGTGCCTCAGGCAGGATGGACACTGAGTAAAATCACATCACAGGTTGTGTGCATAGGTCCTCCAAGGTGTAGTCACTGCCTCATTTACATAAGAAAATGTAAGTGCATAAATGCTTTTTTTTTTTTTTCCCCGGATCCGTCATTATTTAGCAGAGATACGGCTGGGAGGAGCTGTACCTTACTTCTGAGCATGTTCAGTACAGCAAAATGGATACATTTTTTCAAGGATCCGTAGGAATCCGCGCTCCATAGGCATCCATGTTATTTGTCATGGACAGCTACAGATCTGTGTGTGTCTGTTTGCCCGCTATTTTTTAAGGCAGCCTAAATGGATGACCACTTAGGACCAATCCGTGCCCATAGGGATACATGGAAGGCCAAAACTGATCCGTTTTAAAATGGATAAACACGGATCACAAATTATCTAGTGTGAAGGCAGCCATAGATCCTAGTAAAAAATTCTGGCTAGTTTGTAGTATTCGGATTAACTAGTGCTGAGAAATGAAGCTTTTAAGTTCCATGCTAATTGGTCTAGAAGTGCACTGGGGGGTGTGTATAGTCCAACTAAGGCCCCTTTCACATCAGTGTTTTTTTTTTCAAATTGCGGCACATTTGCGGCAAGCTCCTTCCATTGTCTATGGGGCTTGCGGCAAGTGCGGTATTGCTGTGATCCGGCACTTGTGGCCGCGAAAAAAAAAACGCTGTCGGCAGCATTTTTTTGTGCAGCTGAAAGTGCTGTAATCGCACCAATACCACACTTGCCGCAAGCCCCATAGACAATGGATGGAGCTTGCCGCAAGTGGGCCGCAAGTTAGGCTGGCTTCACACCGCGATTTTCTGCTGTCGGGTTCTGTCCGGTGTTTTGCAGGATGCACCGGATAGAACCTGACAGCCCCGGACAAAACAGAATCGGAAGGTATATTTTTCTACCGGGAACAGCGACTGCCGCTGTCCAGTGCTGAAATATCAGCACAGCAGCTTCCAGGGGAGCTGGCTGCTGTGCTGATATTTCAGCCGTGGAGCTCTCCAGGTGCTCAAATTTAGCGGCGGCTGCTTTTAACAGCTGCCGCTCTTTCAGGACCATGCGTCCGGGAACCGGTCCAATTTTATTTCAGATCTGGTGTCCATAAATTCACATTTTTTTTTGTTTGTTTTTTTTTATGTCCCGGACACAAAAAATGCTGCAATTGTGTCTGGGGCAAAAAATTAAATCCCCCAGATCCAGCCGGACACACACCACACCGGATGGCTAATAGCTGCCATCCAGCTCCAATTGGTGCCATAGGGATACAACGGGGCCAATATCTGATCCGGGGCTGTCCAGTTGAAACGGACAGCCCCAGATCCAAAAAATCGTGGTGTGAAGCCAGCCTAAGCATGACCCACTCAGCAGTTCCAGGGTACCGTATATACTCGTGTATAAGCCGACCCGTGTATAAGCCGACCCCCCTACTTTTGCCCCCAAAACCTGGGAAAACCTATTGACTCGTGTATAAGCCGAGGGTGGACCCCAGCACAGGTATACAGCCCCCAGCAGTGTGATATACAGCAGCCCCAGAGGTATATACAGCAGCAGCCCCAGTGGTATATACAGCAGCAGCCCCAGTGGTGTATACAGCAGCAGCCCCAGTGGTAGTATACAGCAGCAGCCCCAGTGGTAGTATACAGCAGCAGCCCCAGTGGTAGTATACAGCAGCAGCCCCAGTGGTAGTATACAGCAGCAGCCCCAGTGGTAGTATACAGCAGCAGCCCCAGTGGTAGTATACAGCAGCAGCCCCAGTGGTAGTATACAGCAGCAGCCCCAGTGGTAGTATACAGCAGCAGCCCCAGAGGTGGTATACAGCAGCAGCCCCAGAGGTGGTATACAGCAGCAGCCCCAGAGGTGGTATACAGCAGCAGCCCCAGAGGTAGTATACAGCAGCAGCCCCAGAGGTAGTATACAGGCCCCCCCTTGCAGCACAAACCTGTAAAGGAAGAGATTAGTATACTTATCACTGTCCCGCTGCCGCTGTCCCGCCGCCGTCATCGCGCTCCTCCGTTTTCATGCAGCGTCTTCCGACTTCCTCTGGCGCGCAGACAATGACGTCATTGCCTGCGCCGACCGGAGGAAGCCGGAAGAAGACGGATGAAGACGGAGGAGCGCGATGACGGCGGCGGGGCAGCGGGACAGTGATAAGTATACTAATCTCTTCCTTTACAGGTTTGTGCTGCAAGGGGGGGCCTGTATACTGTATACACTGTATACAGTGTATACAGTATGCAGTGACTCGCGTATAAGCCGAGGAGGGGACTTTTCAGCCCAATTTTTGGGCTGAAAAACTTGGCTTATACGCGAGTATATACGGTAATTTGCATGTGACTTCAAAGCTTTATTTAATAATTTAATTTTATTTAATTATTTCTTTTTAAGAGCTAGCACATTGGATTACTACAGGACTAAACATTTCATCATTTTTCTTGTGGTCTAAGGACCCTAGAGTGAGGAAAAGAAGTACTGAATACACTGTCGATTTATTTTGCATGTTTTCAGACCTACAAACAATGTAGAGGTCTGTAATTTTTATTGTAGATACACTTCAACTGTGTGAGACAATCTAAAAAAAATCCTGAAAATCATTGTCTAATTTTTTTTTAATAATTAAATTGCATTTTATAGCATGAAAAAAGTATTTGATCACCTACCAACCAACAAGAATTCTGGCTCCCACAGACCTGTTGGGTTTAGACCTAGTTTGCACAGCGTGTTTTTGGTCCGCGGTTTGCCTTGGTTTTATGTAAATATATGCTAATCCTTTCCTGCCTTTTTGGTTAACATCAAAACCTATGTGATTCAGGAAAAGCTGTTCCCACATGTTGTTTTTTTTTTTTTTTCTTTTTTTGGTGCAGAAAATAGAAACCGCTCAGGTTTTGCTGCATTTTTGAAAGAATGAGCATGTCAATTCTTTTCTTTGTTTTTGCTATAGTTTCTATTGGAAAACTGCAACAAAAACCCAGGAACCAATTCCACAGCAAAAATGCGCTTAAAAACGCAACAAATCTGCAGGAAAAATGCAGCAAACCTCCTGCCAAGAAAAAAGCAACCCCTAGGATTTGCTGCTTTTTGACAAAAATAATGTGTCTAAACTTAAGGCCCCTTTACACACTACAATGTCCCAGTGATCCGACCAACGATGTGGATCGCTGGGACATTCACAGCTCACCAGCGATCAGATAACAAACAGGCAGACTCACCAGCGATCAGGACGAGCGATAACGCTGGTATCCAGGGTAAACTGTAGATAACTAAGCAGAGCGCTGCGCTTAGTTGCCCGATGTTTACCCTGATTACCTGCTCCCAGTGCTTGGTGTGCGGCGCTGGGAGCTTGTTCATTGTTGGTCTCCCTCTGTCACAAGCGCCGATGCTGGGTGCCTAGCGGAAGACCAACGATAAATTTATGGTCCAGGTCATTTGATGAACAACCTCATCGTTGGTCATTGGTAAATGTCACGCGCAACAATGTTGGTTCGACATTGCTGCAACGTCACCAAACTGGTGACGTTGCAACGATATCGTTACCGATATCGTAGCGTATACCGGGGCCTTTAGCCTCACTGTAAGAAGCCTCCTACTCTACATTCATTACATGTATTAATTGCATCTGTTTAAACTTGTTACCTATATAAAAGTCTCCTGTCTGCACCAAGGCTGTGAAGTCTGGGCCGGAGCCCATTTTGGTGGAGTCAATATACCGTAAAATGGGCAGACTTTTAAAGGGCCCGTTTCACACTATGATATCGTTAACCATATCGTTGATACGTCACAGCTTTTGGGGCGTTAAGACGACGTCGTAACTGTCGTTGCGTGTGACACGTGCATACGATCAATGATAAGTCGGCTGATTGTTGATCAGAGGTTTATGATCACGGTCTTAAATTAGTCGTTGATTGTCCATCCAACCTGCAGCATCGTTGGTGTGTGCGACACCTTGATAACGATGTCGTTTATGACTTTGCCTATTCAGAACTGAAGGACGTAGGCGATCAAACGACCGCAAGTGTCGTTTGCCTGTCGCGGAATCGTTGCTGCGTCGTTCGCAAAATCTGTAAGTTTGACACCTCACTAGCGATCAATTAACATTCCAGCGATCTAGGTCAAGTCAGATTGTTGGTCAGATTGCTGAGACATTGAAGCGTGTAACTGGCCCTTTACTCCTAAAATACAATTGCATGTCAATAAATTAGAATATCATCAAAACATTAAGTTATTTCAGTAATTCAATACATAAAGTGAAACACTACCGTTTAAAAGTTTGGGGTCACCCAGACGATTTTGTGCTTTCCTTGAAAACTCAGTTTTATTTATCAAATGAGTTGCAAAATGTATAGAAAATATAGTCCAGACATTGATGAGGTTAGAAATAATGATTTTTATTTGAAATAATAATTTTCACCTTCAAACTTTGCTTTCGTCACAGAATGCTCCTTTGCAGCAATTCCAGCATTGCAGATCTTTTGGCTTCTACCTGTTAATTTGCTGAGGTAATCTTGCGAAATTTCCCCTCATGCTTCCTGAAGCCTCGCACAAGTTGGATTGGCTGGATGGGCACTTTTTGCGTACCATACGGTCAAACTTCTCCCACAACAGCTCAATGGGGTTGAGATCTGGTGGCTGCGCTGGCCACTCCATTACAGATAGAATACCAGCTGCGTGCTTCTTCCCTAAATAGTTCATGCATTGTCCTGTTGTAGGATCAAATTGGCTCCAATCAAGTGCTGTCCACAGGGTATGGCATGGCATTGCAAAATGGAGTGATAGCCTTCCTTATTCAAAATAACTTTTACCTTGTACAAATCTTCCACTTTACCAGCACCAAAGCAACCCCAGACCATCATATTACCTCCACCATGCTTGACAGATGGCATCAGGCACTCTTCCAGCATCTTTTTCGTTGTTCTGCGTCTCACAAATGTTCTTCTGTGTGATCCAAACACCTCAAAGTTTGATTCGTCTGTCCATAACACTTTTTCTCCCATCGCCTTCCACGACAGCATTGGAGGATGTCGTCCATGCCCTATTGGGGGACAGGAACACAGAGAGGTTAAAAGTCCCTCCTCCGCACTCCAGTGTCTTCTGTCCCCCTTGGGGCATGGAGAGGTTCCAGTGCTGTCAGGCCGGCAGGGGCAGCATTTGGTAGAATTACGGCTGGGCCAGAGATGGGCGTCGGGGCGTCCTCCTCCTCCTTCTCGGGGCTCCCATGTGGGACCTTGCGGCCTTCCTGCATCCTCCGGGGCAAAGCAGGCCGTTTTCGGAGTGCCGGAGGCCTGTCTCAGCTCTCCGGCGTCTCCCTCCTCCAGCTGCGGTCCCGGGAGCGCGCGCCGAGAGTGTCGCGATGTCACTTCCGGTTTCCGGTCGGCGGCTCCTGTGCGCGCGGCGGCGGCTGGGGCGCGGCTCCAGGGGCCCGGCAGGCCTATTGCACGCGTCTGCCTGCGGCCAGTGACCCGGAGGAGGGAGGGAACAGCTGTTCCGCGTTGGGGGCACGGTGCTTAGGGATAAGTACCCGCCGGAAGACTACACCCAGGTAAGGAGATCCCTGAAGATGGAGGATGTTAGATCTTCCTCCTCTGCCTCTGCAGAGCCCAGCGTTTCCCCAGCTCCTGTAAGTGTCTTGGGGGTGGTCACTGCGGTAGGGGGCATTAGATCCCTTCGCTCACTCTGGGTCCCCTTCTTTCCCCTTTTTTTATAGGGAGACAAGGGCCCCCCTGTTAAAAGCAGCAAAACCCCATCCAGAAAATGTGACATCTGCGGCATGAAACTTCCTTCTTCCTGCAAAAAGTTGTGTCAGCCGTGTACTGACGGTGTGGTCAGGGAAGAAGCCCCGTCCCTGCTTGAGGAACTCCAGTCCATGGTTAGACACGAAGTTCAAGCAGTTAGACAGGAGGTGCAGGCTTCTATCTCAGCCTTGCCGGGTTTTGCTGCAGCGTCCAGGCCTTCCCCTCCAAAAAAGAGGAAGCTCCAGGACTGTGATTCGATGGCTTTAATGGAGGCTGTCCAGAGCTCTGCGTCTGAGGACGGCGAGGATGGTGCCTCTGTTGCCTCTACACAGGCACGTGATTCTGGACACTACTATTTTTCCTCTGAGTCCATGGGGGAATTGCTGGACGCTGTCCGTAGCACCATGGATGTTGAGGAGGTGGAACCCCCTTGTTCAGTGCAGGACGACATGTTCAGAGGCTTAAGGGCTAAGCGGCAGTTGGGTTTCCCTGTCCATGAGGTCATCCGGGAGCTTGTCCACCGGGAGTGGGAGTTGCCAGAAAATAGGCTGATCACCCCTTCCGAGTTGAAACGGTGGTTTCCCTTGGAGGGTGCTGACTTTGTCGGGGATGTTCCGAAGGTGGACATCCAGGTGGCCAGGGTGGCAAAAAAGACCGCCTTACCGTTTGAAGATTCCTCCCAGTTGAAGGACACCCTCGATCGTAAGATGGAGAGTGTTCTCAAAAAATCCTGGGAGGCGGCCGCTATGTCTTTGAAGGTGAATATTTCATCGACATGTGTGGCCAGATCTCTCTTTAAGTGGATCTCCCAGCTGGAAGATCACATCTTGCAGGGTACTTCCAGGGAGGAGCTTTTGGATTCTGTTCCACTCCTGAGGCGTGCTACAGGCTTCCTGGCTGATGCCTCGGCAGAGTCGGTCCGCATTGGCGCCAGGAGTACAGTGTTGTCCAACACGGCTCGCAGAGCGGTGTGGCTTAAGATGTGGAATGGGGATGTCACATCTAAACTTAAGCTGTGTGGCATCCCTTTTCAGGGGTCTTATGTGTTTGGTCCGGCTTTGGTTGACATCTTGGATAAGGTGTCAGACTGGAAAAAGTGTCTCTCTGAACAGAAGCCCTTTCGGAAGCAGTCCTTTCGGTCCGAGCGTAGCCAGCCCTCCCAGTATAGGGGGAAGGGTAAGTCCGGTCGCTGGGCCTACCAGAAAGGTGACAAAAACCGTAATATCTTGCTCCCCCAGCACCGAAGTCAGGGGGTGGGGGCCCAGCCGGGCTCTAAGCAATGACGCCGGACCCATTGCTGGGCGGCTCTTGAGGTTTCTTCCCCAGTGGGAAGCAATCTCCTCATGCCCGTGGATCCTCTCGACCATTCGGGAGGGTTTGCGGTTGGAATTCGAGAGTCAGCCTCCTCCATGTCTGCGGATCACTCCTCTTCCCCTAGGGGACTCTCGCACACTGTTTTTGTCTCTGATGTACTTGTCTTGTTGCTCAGTTGTGCAGTGGGGCCTCCCACTTCTCTTTCTACTCTGGTTAAGTTGGTTTCACACTACAGTTTTTTCCCTGATCAGGTTCGATCAGGTTTGCGTGTCAAAACCAGGAGTGTCTCCAAAACTCAGAACAGGTGTCTGTCTCTCAATTATAGTTTTTCTCTACACGTTCCTCTCCTGGTTTTGGCACACAAACCTGATCGAATCTGATCAGGGAAAAAACTGCAATGTGAAACCAGCCTTAGAGCCTGTTTGTGCTCTCCTCTGAAAGGGAGTAGTACACACTGTTGTAGGAAATCTTCAGTTTCTTGGCAATTTCTCGCATGTAATAGCCTTAATTTCTAAGTACAAGAATAGACTTTCGAGTTTCACATGAAAGTTCTCTTTTCTCTTTTTCTGGCCATTTTGAGAGTTTCATAGAACAAACAAATGTAATGTTCTAGATTCTCAACTAGTTCAAAGAAGGTCCATTTTGTAGCTTCTCTAATCAGACAAACCATTTTCAGCTGTGCTAACATACCTGTATAGGGGTTTTCTAGGGATTCCTACACGTTAGCATTCTTAGTTAGCAAACACAATGTACCATTAAAACGCAGGAGTGGTGGTTGTTTGAAATGGGCCTCTATGCACCTATGTAGATTTTGCATTAAAAACCAGACGTTTGCAGGTAGAATAGTCATTTACCACATTAACATTGTATAGAGTATTTCTGATTCATTTAATGTTAGCTGCATTGGAAAAAAAAAATGCTTTTCTTTAAAAAAATAAGGGCAATTCTAATTGACCCCAAACTTTTGAACGGTAATGTATATTATATAGAGTCATTACAAACAGTGATCTATTTCAATTATTTCTGTTAATTTTGAGGATTATGGTTTACAACTAATGAAAACCCAAGTCATTATCTTCGAAAATTAGAATAATGAACACAAAACACTTAAAAAAGGCTTTCTAAGTGTTAAAAGCCCCCTTAAAGGGAACCAACCACCTCAGATCACCCTAATACACAGTTAGTACATGTCCCTGCACCCTAAGGATACCTTTCCAGCACTGTTTTTGTGTAAAATCTTGCATTAGTATAACTGATATAAAGAGTTTATAAAGTTACTAGCCTGGTGACTTCTGGGCGTATCCCTCCTTCTGTTATACTTCAGGGCTGTGCATTCATTGCATGGCTGTGCTTCCCCTCCCTCTGTGCAGAGGAGATAACGATCACACCCATCAGGGCAGGGCAGCAGGCACGGAGGGAGGGGGAGCACAGCCATGCAATGCACAGCCCTGAAGTATAACAGAAGGAGGGATACGCCTAGAAGTCACCAGGCTAGTAACTTTATAAAGTCTTTATATCAGTTATACTAATGCAAGATTTTACACAAAAACAGTGCTGGAAAGGTATCCTTAGGGTGCAGGGACATGTACTAACTGTGTATTAGGGTGATCTGAGGTGGTTGGTTCCCTTTAACACTAAGCGAGATCGCTGCTGAGGTACAAATTTTGTGACGCAACAGCGACCTCCACAGCGATCTCTCTTTGTGTGATACTTAGCCCCTGCTGTGAGATCGCTGCTTGTCACAAACCGTTCTGGATCATTTTCTGGTCGTCGGGCTCCCGCTGGGCAGCGTGCATCGCTATGTTTGACAGGGACAACAACCAACGATCTCAACACTACGCCTGAGAGTGACAGAGTCCCAGTGACCGCCGTATCGTTGCTGCATCACTGGTGAGATCTGACTGTTTGACATCTCACCAGTGATCACGTAGCAACGCACCAGCGATCCCGGCCAGGTCGGATCGCTGGTGAGTCGCTAAGTGTGACGGTACCCTAATGGTTCCTTAGTTTGGTCCAGTAGATTACACAATCCTGGGGAAGACTGCTGACTTGACAAATGCCCAGAAGGCAGTCATTGACACTCCACAAGGGAGGGTAAGCCACAAAAGGTCATTGCTAACGAAGCTGACTGATCAGAGTGCTGTATTCAAGCATATTAATAGAGGGTTGAGTGGAAGAAAAACGTTTGGTAGAAAAAGGTGCACAAGCAACCGGGATAACCACAGCCTTGAAAGGATTGTTAAGAAAAGGCCATTCAGAAATTTGGGGGAGATTCACAAGCAGTCGACGCTGCTGGAGTCAGTGCTTCAAGAGCCCCCACACACAGGCATACCCGGGAAGTAGGCTACAACTATCACATTCCTTGAGACAAGCCACTCATGACCAATAGACAACGCAATAAGGGTCTTACCTGGGCCAAGGATAAAAAGAACTGGACTGTTGCTGATTAAAGTAAATTTTGCATTTCATTTGGAAGTGGAGAGATCAAAATCCAAGCTGCTGGAGCTCTAGTGTGACGTTCGCACAATCAATGATGGTTTGGGGAGCGATGTCATCTGATGGTGTAGGTCCACTGTGTTTTATCAAGACCTAAGTCATCGCTGCTGTCTACCAGGACATTTTAGAGTACTTCATGCTTCCCTCTGCCGACAAGCTTTTTGGAGATGAAATTCATTTCCCAGCAGGACTTGGCACCTGTCCAACTGTCAAAAGTACCAATGTCTGGTTTAATAACCATAGTATCACTGTGCTTGATTGGCCAGCAAACGTGCCTGACCTAAATCCCATAGGCAATATAGATGAGAAAATGAAACGCCAGACCCAACAATGCAGACGAGCAGAAGGCTGCTGTCAAAGCAACCTGGGCTTCCACAACACCTTAGCAGCCACAGGCTGATCGCCTCCGTGCCACACCGCATGATGCACTACTTCATCTAAAAGGAGCCCCAACCACGTATTGAGTGCATTTACTGTACATACACTACTTTTCAAAAGTTTGGGGTCACTTAGAAATTTCCTTATCTTTGAAAGAAAAGCAGATGAAGCTAACATTAAATGAATCAGAAATACTGTATACTTTGTTAATGTGGCAAATGACTATTCTAGTCATTGACTATTGTCAATGACTGTTCTAGCTGCAAACGTCTGGTTTTTTAATGCAATATCTACATTGGTGTATAAAGGTCCATTTCCAACAACCACCACTCCTGTTTTAGTGGTATATTGTTTTTCTAACTGTGTAAGAAGGCTATGGATGTTTAGAAAACCCTTGTACAAATGTTAACACAGCTGAAATGATTTAGCTGATAAGAGAAGCTATAAAATTTATCTTCCTTTGAGCTAGTGGAGAACTTGGAGCATTATATTTGTTTGTTCTATGAAACGCAAAATGTCCAGAAAAAGAGAACTTTAATGTGAAACTCTACAGTCTATTCTTGTTCTTTGAAATAAAGGCTATTCCATGCGAGAAGTTGTCAAGAAACTGGAGATTTACAACAACGGTGTGTACTACTTCCTTCAGAGGATAGCACAAACAGGCTCTAACCAGAGTAGAAAGTGGGAGGCCCCGCTGCACAACTGAGCAACAAGACAAGTACATTAGTCTCTAGTTTGAGAAATTGACGCCTCACAGCTCCTCATCTGGCAGCTTCATTGAATAGTACCCACAAAACGCCAGTGTCAATGTCTACAGTGAAGAGGTGACTCCGGGATGCTGGCCTTCAGGGCAGAGTGGCAAAGAAAAAGCCATATCTGAGACTGGCTAATAAAAGGAAAAGATTTAATATGGGCAAAAGAACACAGATATTGGACAGAGGAAGATTGGGAAAAAGTGTTATGGACATACGAATCAAAGTTTGAGGTGTTTGGATTTTGGTTTTACTTTTGTGTGACTTGATCTAATTAATAATAAAAAAACTTATATGCATTTATAAACCCGAGTGTGATGTTGAAATTGCCGTAAATCTTTTTCTGGTTCAATGTGATGGTCTGGGGTTGCTTTAGTGCTGGTAAAGTGGGAGATTTGTACAAGGTAAAAGTTATCACTCCATCAAGCCAATCCAAATTGTGGGAGGGTCTTCATGGGGTTAAATTTCTCCAGATTACCTCAGCAAATTAACAGCTAGAATGCCAAACGTCTGCAATGCTGGAATTGCTGCAAGGGAGCATTCACTGACGAAAGCGGTTTGAAGGAGAATTATTATTTCAAATAAAAATCATTATTACTAACCTCGTCAATGTCTGGACTATATTTTCTATTCATTTTGCGATTCATTTGATAAATAAAAGTATGAGTTTTTTCATGCAAAACACAAAATTGTCTGTTTGACCCCAAACTTTTGAACAGTCGTGTACTTTTCATTAAGCCAACATTTATGAATTAAAAATAATTTTTTCAGTTGATCTTATATAATATTGTACTTTTTTGAGATGATGAGTTTTGGGTTTTCGTTGGCTGGAAGCCATAATCATCAACATTACCATACATAAACACTTGAACTAGATCACGGTGTGCAATGACTCTATATGATATATGCGTTTCACTTTATGTATTGAATTACTGAAATTAACTTTTTGATAGTCTAATTTATTGAGATGCAGTTGTATATATTTGGGTACAGTAATTCACTGCAGAATGTGATGAATATTATGAATTATGTCCTATCTAAATTGATTATTGTATCAAATAATGATTAAAAGCCTGATGTTCACATTGTACTACAATAAATGTATCACTTGAACATGAGCTATGTATGAAGGTGTTGGAGTCAGGGAAATTGAGGAGTCGGTAGTTAGGATTATCGACTCCACAGCCCTGGTCCACACAATCACACTCCAACCTCTCCACCATAACCAAGACTAAAGAGCTGTCTAAGGACACCAGGGACAAAATTGTAGAGCTCCAGAAGGCTGGGATGGGCTACTGGACATTAGTCAAGCAGCTTGGTGAAAAGGCAACAACTGTTGGCACAATTATTACAAAATGGAAGAAACACAAGATGACTGTCAATCTTACTCAGACTTCGGCTCCAAGCAAGATCTCACCTCGTTGGGTAAGGATGATATAGAAAGGGCTGGACTACAGTGGATGACCTGGTCAATGACCTAAAGAGAGGTGGGACCATAATCTCAAAGATTACCGTTAATAGCACACTACGCTGTCATTGATTAAAATCTTGCACGGCACCAAAAGTCCCCCTGCTCACACCAGCTCATGTCCAGGCCCACTTGAAGTTCGGCAATGACCATCTGAATCCTCCAGAGGAGGCATGGGAGACAGTCATGTGATCTGATGAGACCAAAATAGAACTTTTTGATATTAACTCCATTTAGTGTTTGGAGGAAGAAGGATGACGCCATTTGTCAAGCATGGTGGAGGTAATGTGATGGTCTGGGGTTGGTAAAGTGGGAGATTTGTACAAGGTAAAAGTTATCACTCCATCAAGCCAATCCAAATTGTGGGAGGGTCTTCATGGGGTTAAATTTCTCAAGATTACCTCAGCAAATTAACAGCTAGAATGCCAAAGGTCTGCAACTCAATGTTGCCCAGCAACAGCCCCAAAACCTGAAAGATCTAGAGAAGATCTGCATGGAGGAGTGGGCCAAAATCCCTGCTGCAGTGTGTGCACAAGAACTACAGGAAACGTCTAACCTTTGTAATTGCAAACAAAGGTTTCTGTTCCAAATGTTAAATTGTGTTTTCTATTGTATGAAATACTTATTTCATGCAATAAAATGCAACTAAATTATGTAGAAATCCTATAATGTCCTTTCCTTAGATTCTGTTTCTCACAGTTTAAGTGTATGGGCGATAAAAATTATAGTTGTCTCTACTCTTTGTAGGTGGGAAAACTTGCAGGGGATCAAATACTTATTCTCCCCACTGTATACAGTCGTACCATTAGTATTAGTGGGAAAATCAACTTGATGTTTTCCCTTAAATTCTTCCTAAGTCTTTGCACCCGGCTGTAGAGCTTCTACATGGCTCAGTTCATTCAGCTATAACCAGCCTGCAAACTCTGTCTTGTGCAATCATTAGTTTGTGTTGACTACAGTCGTTACGGCTGATTGTGTCGCTCTTCACTTGTATATTATTGCAATAGATTATTGTGATCTATTTGCTTTTGCTGAATAAAATGTGTAATTAAACATGATAGGGCTCAAGTGTTGGAGAACCTCCAGTCTGTGACGAATGTTGTAGCCAAGCAGACATGTTTCCTACACAGCTACGTAGTAACAGGCCCTATCTGTAAAGATGACCGTGGCTTGGTGCTCCACTTCTAGGCTATGTTCACACATTGCCTTTTTTTGCAGCGCTCTTTAATTAGCTTTATTCAAATAAAAGCAGATTTTCACAGCACCAGCCAAAGCTAAAGGGCACTTTACACACACCAACTTATCTGTCCAACTTCTGACCAACTTGCTGGGTGCAGTGAAATCATGGACACATTGCTCCATTTTGTGGCTGTGTACATATGTAACAATGTGTCCATGATTTCACTGCAACCAGCAAGTTGGTCAGAAGTTGGACAGATAAGTTGGTGTGTGTAAAGTGGCCTTCAGAGATCTCAGAAATCTCATGGACGTAATTGTTTTGTCTTGACTGAAATTGAAAAGTGCTATGGGTTTTTTTTTTTTCTTCTTCAGCAGATCTGTTCTTTCAGCATTTTTTCGGTGTTTTTCTTTCACCATTGAAAGCAATGACAGTTCAGAAACGCAACCACCTTTTTTTTTTTTTTTTTTTTTGCGGTGAATGAAACCAACTTGAGTTACACATTTAAATCCTGAATGCTTCTTTTGATAAATCAGGAGCCTGACTGTAAACTCAGAATACCCAGCTACAACATCGCTAGACCTGAGCTGCCCACCTCATATATGCTATTGTTACGGATATCAATATATGAAAATGTGTCCTGTAGTATTCTGCATTGTGCTGCATATGTAGCGTCTGTACGTTTTTGAGAGGAAGAAGTAGACTGAGTGTTTTTCATATAAAGTGTTGTTCATTTTAATTTGTAGACTGTTTCTAGAAAAACAGTGAATGTCACATAATCTGGGAATGAAGCCAGTGTCTAGCATGTTTTGGTAAGAAGGGAAGATGTTCCAAAATTACCAGAAAATGCAGGAGTGTGATGGGTCAATAACACCAAATGATTTAGTACAAGGAAACAAAGGGTGGTTATTAGTGGAACACACTCAGACTGGATCACAGTTGACAGTGGGGGTACCACAGTGGTCAGTGTTGGGCCCACTTCTTTTTAACATATTTATTAAAGACCTTGTAGGGGGCATACAGAGTATAATCTCAATATTTGCAGATGACACTAAACTGTGCAGGGTAATCAATACAGCGGAGGACAATTGTGTATTACAGGAGGATTTATGTAAACTCGACGCTTGGACTGATAAATGACAATTGAGCTTTAATGGGGATAAATGTAAGATCATGCACTTGGGCAGAGAAAATAAAATGTATGATTATGTGCTTAACTATAAAACACTGGGCAAAACTATCACTGAAAAAGACCTGGGAGTATGGGTAGATGACAAACTCGCATTTAGTGGGCAGTGCCAGGCAGCTGCTGCAAAGGCAAAATAATCAGATGTATTAAAAGATGCATAGGTGCTCATGAGGAGAACATAATTTTACCTCTATACAAGTCACTAGTGTGACCACACTTAGAATACTGTGTACAATTCTAGTCTACGGTGTATAAGAAAGACATGGCTGAACTAGAGCGGGTCCAGAGAAGAGCGACAAAAGTCATTAGAGGACTAAGGGGTCTGCAATACCAAGACAGGTTATTAAACTTGGGGTTATTTAGCTTGGAAAAACGAAGACTTAGGGGTGATCTTATAATAATGTATAAATATATGAGGGGACAGTACAGAGACCTTTTTAATGATCTTTTTACTCTTAGGTCTGAGGCTGCTTTCACATTACGATTTTCGGTCATCCGATTGTATCTGTTTAAAAACGGATACACTCTGATCCGATATCTGATCCCATGTCCCCCTATGGGAATCGGATCAGATGTGCCACAATTTGCATCCGATTTTGGCACCATCCGATCCGATTTAATCGCGGGCACAAAATCACAGCCTGCTACAATTTTGTTTCTGTGACTCAAATCGGACAGCATCTGATCAGTGCTGATCCGAGTGGCCACAAAATGTGAACCTATGGACATCGGATCCGAGTTCACCTCAGATCCGATGTCTGCTCCGTGGTTCCTGTCTCTCCCTGCATCTTCCTTCCCCCATCTCCTCTATTCTGTCCCCCCACTCCTCTATCCTGACCTAATCCATATCCTGTCCCCTGTTCTCTTCCCTGTGTGTTTAAAAAAAAAACTCCTCCCGGAGGATACGTCACCTTGTCACCGGCTCCCAGGATGCGACACCATCGGGGCAGAAGGGCCTGTGATGATGTCACAGAGCTGGTCAGCTGACGTGTCATGTGATCGCCTCTCTGACATCATCACAGGTCCTTCTGCCCCGATGGTGTCGCATCCTGGGAGCTGGTGATAAGGTGACGTATCCTCCAGGAGGAGGTGTTTTTTTTTCTTTTTCTTTTTTTTTTTTCTTTTAACACACAGGGAAGAGAACAGGGGACAGGATAGGGATTAGGTCAGGATAGAGGAGCGGGGGGAAGAAGATGGAGGAGGCAAGAGCAGGGAGAGACAGGGGACCGCAGGATCCACACGGATCCTGCATAGAATCGGATGGCTATTTGCCATCCAATTTCAGGGATCCATGTGGATCCGTGGCTGTCCGTGGAATCCTCCTTCAAACTCTGATCCCACAGACAGCCACTAAATCATAATGTGAAAGCAGCCTGAGACGGGGACAAGGGGGCATCCTCTACGTCTGGAGGAAAGAAGGTTTAATCTTACAGATGTGGATTCTTTACTGTAAGAGCAGTGAGACTGTGGAACTCTCTACCACATGATGTTGTATGGGGTCATTCCATGTCAAGTGATACAAAAATGAATATTTTTTTTTTACCTGACGTCTTCAGATTTTTTTTATTTTTTTTCTATGTGAAGTACAATTTCAGTTAATTACAAAAATAATTTTTTTCTTCATCAGTTAATTTTTTACAGATTTGTAAAGTTTTAAAAAAGTGGTAATTTTGGCCTGGTATGGCTTTACATTTTCTATCATATCTCGGGTTAGAAATAAGATAGAGAAACAAAATAAACACCATTCTACTCAGAACTGTCCAGGCTTTCCCCAGATATGTCACAAGAGTATGTTAATATTTTACCCATGCGATCGCAAGCGCAAAATTTTAAAACACATTTCCGAAAAATCTGCATAATTTAAATATTTCAAAAACTGCCCATGTGTCTGCTATGCTCTCAGCCACATCTGTACCAAATTTCAAGTTGGGATCGCGATGGGATCATATTTTAAAATATTTTACTATTAATAGCGTCAATGGGTCATTCCATATCAAGTGATCTAAATATGAATAGTTTTTTCTTACCTGACGTCTTTGGATTTTTTTTAATTTTTTTTCTATTTGAAGTACAACTTTAGTTAATTACAAATTAAAAGTTTAGAATTTTTTTTCTTAATATCTGGTGAAAGCCTGTACAGTTCTGAGTAGAACGGTGTTTATTTTGTTTCTCTATCTTATTTCTAGTCCGAGATATGATAGAAAATGTAAAGTCATACCAGGCCAAAATTCACGCTTTTTTAAAACTTTAAAAATCTGTAAAAAAATTAACTGATGAAGAAAAAAATTCAAAACTTTCTAATTTGTAATTCACTAAAGTTGTACTTCATATAGAAATAGAGAAAAAAAAAATCTAAAGACGTCAGGTAAAAAAAAAACTATTCATATTTAGATCACTTGATATGGAATGACCCATTGATGCTATAATAGTAAAATATTTTAAAATATGATCCCATTACGATCCCAAATTTGGTACAGATGTGGCTAAGAGCACAGCAGACACATGGGCAGTTTTTGAAATTTTTAAATTATGCCGATTTTTTTTCGGAAATGTGTTTTAAAATTTTGCATTTGCATGGGTAAAACATTAACAAAGATCCTCTTGTGACATATCTGGTGAAAGCCTGTATAGTTCTGAGTAGAACGGTGTTTATTTTGTCTCTCTATCTTATTTCTAGCCTGAGTTATGAGGAGAAATGTAAAGGCAGGCAGCACCGAAATTCACACTTTTTTGAAACTTTGAAAATCATTTAAAAAAAATAAATAAATATAAAAAAAGAAAAAAAAAAAAAAAAAAAAAAATATATATATATATATATATATATATATATATATATATATATATATATATATATATATATATATATATATATATATATATATATATATTAGATGGGTGCCCGATGCACAATGCATCGGGATTCTAGCAGAGCGAGTCTCTGACTCGCAATGGCCGCTTCGCGGCCAATGCTTCGCGCTGCTAAGGCGACTCGCCATGCCCGCTGCGCGGGCATAGCGAGTCGCCTTAGAGCGACTCGCAATGGCCGCTTCGCGGGCATAGCGACTCGCCGGCTCGCAATGGCCGCTGCGCGGCCAATGCTTCGTTCGTATCCACATGACGACAAAGGGGCACTCGCAGCATTCGCAATTATATAATAGATATAAATATAATTTTTTTTTTTTTTTTTTTTCTCTTCACATTATGCATTGTCTGACATGCTATTATCAAATAACAAAATCTCAAAAGAATTAAAAATATAGAGGTAATAACATTGGTTCACTTGACATGGAATGGCCCAATGGGTGACTCACTACTAACATTTCAGGAGGGCCTGGATGCCTTTCTTGAAAAGTATATTATTACAGGTTATATATTTACAGGATGTATTTATATCATTACAGGTTATATATTCTAGATTCTGTTAGGGATTTGATCCAGGGATCTAGTCTGATTGCCGTATGTGGAGTCAGGAAGGAATTTTTCCCCCCAATGTGGAGCTTAGTGTTGCCACATGGTTTTTTTTTTGCCTTCCTCTGGATCAACATGTTAGGCTATGGGTTGAACTAGATGGACTTAGTCTTCCTTCAACCTAAAAAACTGTTATTTTGTTACTTTGATACATATGTATTTAAAATAGATTTGCATAATCCAATCAGCTGTTAGTGACCAATGATTAGTTATGTTAATATTTTGAAACAAATTAATGAATGATCTTCTCTTTGGGTATACCACCCCCAGGATTGTCTATATAAATGTATTTGCTTCCTAGTAAACTTAGAATTCTCCCATACTTGCACCCTAGTGAAGTGTGGTTATTGTCCGCGGACACATTTTATTATTAATTTGGAAAGGAGATCGTTAAGTAGAGGGATATTTTAATGTTCTGGCAACCAACCAATGCATAACATTTTTTTTTTTCTTCTCTTGCAGGTTGGGTGGACCTGATCCACTGGACTATGTGAGCATGTACCGTAATCTGGGCAATTCCACACTTAACGTTCCCGAGCACTGGCATTATGTCAGTTTTGGACTAAGCGATTTGTATGGAGACAACAGAGTACATGAGTAAGTGATTTATGTCACTCACATATATATTTTTTTTTTTCCTAGTATTACTATAGAAGGATTACAAAAAAATAGATATTCTATATCTTTTGATGTGTTTCCTGAACAGATTTGCTTTTCCTGAAATGACAGGCTCAGGGCAGTGACACATTCAAAGGGCAGATCGGACTTTCCCTGTGTAATGTAGTTGCACATTCGTGACTGGTTATCCCTGTAGGTGAAATCTATGGCTGATCGCTGGCCAAAATTCATATAACTCTGGAATGAAGTCTTAGAATTTCATTATAAAGTCAGCGACTGCGCAGGGATGGAGCCGGTTGTCAGTGACGGCCGGACTCCACACACAGAAGGCAGACCGTTTGCTAAGGCCGGCTTCACACCACGATTTTCTGCCGTCAGGTTTTGTCCGGTGCATCCTGCAAAACACTGGACAGTCCCAGACAAAACAGAACCAGAGGGCAAATCTGCCCTCCGATCCTGTTTTCTACTGGAATCAGCGGCTGCCGCTGTCCAGTGCTGTAATTCCAGCATAGCGGCTGGAGAGGAGCTAGCTAGCAGTGCTGAAATTTCAGCCGGGGAGCTCTCCAGGTGCAGAAATTCAGTGACGGCAGCTTTTAACAGCCGCCGCTCTTTCAGCACCCGGCGTCCCGGAACCGGTCCGATTTTATGTCTGATCCGGCTCCCATAGACATGCTATGGGTGCCGGATCCAGGAGGATCTGGATTTGTGCGTTTTTTTTGTTGTTTTTTTTTCTTCATACCGGACAGCCCCGGATCCAAACAATCGTGGAGTGAAGCCAGCTTAACTCTACCTGCCTGACTGATGTATACAGTTTAGTAAGTGCTTAACCCTCCATACACATTTGACTGTCAGCTGAACCCAGTATAATCAATAGGTTCGGCCAACATTGTAAAGTATATGGGGGCCCCGAACAACTGATGTTTGTGGGATTTGAGGGTCCAGCATGTTGGATTTTTGTCTGTCTATCTTTTTGTTCTGCCGAAAATATGACATATTTGGCAGTGACCCTCTCTGCACACAGGAGAGCTCAGCCAAATGTGTGCTAAGGTGTACAGATGAGATGACTGCTGGCCGGATGATAAGCCAAACCATTGTTTATCCAAAAGCTGTCTACAGAGGGGCCGGGGAATCACAGATAGGGAGGAGAAGACTAGAATACAGTCCGGCCCCTGTGTACCAAAATCTCATGAGCAAAAACACTTCAAATGGTGATTAAAGATTCACAAAGTGGATTTCTTCATCAAAGGTGTAAATATGATCACGATTAGAGTCTATACCGCTTTGTCTATACCTTACATTATAAAATTGTGCTGACAGGTTCTCTTTAAATGATGAAATGCTGTGCTGCTAGGGGGGAGCTGACTGGCCTAATCTTCAATTGGTAACGTAATTTTTGGTAATGTTACAGGATTGCAAGGCAGTATTAATAACTGGGATATACATCCTAGGGTAATTCATACCATATAAGAGATTGTTCCATACATTTTTACAGATCTTGCATTAGTTTAGGGTGATTGGAAATGTAAAGTAAGGCTGCTTTCACATCTACGGTATTTTCAGTTCAAGTATTTCAGTCATCTCAAATCTGCCAGAATTTAGCTTTTTCTTTTTGAAAAAAAAATTGATACGGCAACATTGCGTTCTGCCCAAAGTATTTTTAATGGAGTTCAGGAAATGTGCGGTGTGACTGGTGGTTTCATCCGGATCCAGCACTTAAGGCTTCAGTCAAAAAGCGCTGGTTTTAAGCCAAGCCTTAAGTGCCGGTTTTTTCCATATCTGGATAAACCACAAGTTGCCGCACATGTCCACAACTCTTATGTAAAATGCATTGGGCAGAACGCAATGTTGTCGGATCAGTTATTTTTTTCTTCTCAAGAAAGGCGGAATTCTGACAGATTTGCAAAACGCAGATGTGAAAGTACCAAAAAAGAAAAAAATGCAACAAATACACCAGAAAGTCTGTAATATGACATAAGGGAACAGATAAGGCTGGCTTCACATTAGCGTTCCCCTCCGCAGCGTTCTGCGGAGGGGAATCGCCATGTGTGCGCAGCGGCCGCCAGCTCCTAGCTTTATAATGGGAGCGCACGGTGGTGCGCTTGACAGCGCACCCATTCACTCCCATATGTCATCTGCGGATGCCTGCGTACAGATCACACACTCTCGTCCGCACCAGGAATGCAACATGTCGCGTCCCTGGTGCGGACGAGACCGTGTGAATTGTGCGCAGGCGTCCGCCTGCGCACAGATCACGTATGGGAGTGAATGGGTGCGCACGGTCATGCGCTGTCAAGCGCAGCACCGTGCGCTCCCATTCTAAAGATAGGAGCTGGCGGCCGCTGCGGTCACATTGCGGATCCCCTCTGCAGAACGCTGCGGAGGGGTCCACAAATGTGAACCCAGCCTTAGAGGATTATCCACTAGACAGGATATTAAGTGACATTCCAACTGCATTGAGACCCCCCAAAAATTGACCACTCTAAAATGGAAATGGGAAGAAAATGCCCAGATGTTTTGAAATTGTACTTAATCATCAGTCTCATTTGCTTGTAAATTATTACACACAAAATCTTCACTGAATTGTTTTATTTTTTTAACTGTTGCTGAAAGTTACTTTTAAAGCAATGCTTGAAAGATGTCAGTTTATATTATTTAACACATTTCATAAAGTTTTATTTAATATTGTTTTTGTTCTGTGTAAATTAATGGCAATGCAGCAACCATTGACAAGAATAGTCTGTTGGGTTTCAATCGTGCTGCTTGGCATATTTTTTTTTTTTTTTTTTTTGTGTGTGTAATTTGCGACATAGCCAAATGCATGTTCCTTCATTTACTACATTTACAACCAATAGCATTGTTGCATGTAATGAAGGCAGAAGATGCATTTGCAGGAGGTTGATCACTCCACCATCAATCACCACCCATCTCTATACTGACTTTTACCTTAACAAAAAAATCTAATATATACTTCCCTAATCCTGTGTGTCATAAACTTCCGGCTCGATGTCCATGAATCGCACAATGCACCTCTCTGGAAGCTGCGACATATTAGTATACCCAAGTGATGAGTATGCTAATATGGCGGCGGTACTGACCTTCTCTGCCGACGCACCACACACCGCCTACCTCCTGCTCGCCCGCCACTCCATCGATAGCGTCTGCACAGTTACAGGACCTGCGGTGATGTCAGTCATGTGATCAGTTACATTACCGTCACATCACCATAGCTTCGTTCCAGCAGTGACACAGACTGCAGCCAGGAGAAAGTGTGGGCGGGTGAGGGGGAAAGAAAGACTACAGGGTGGGGCAGAATGAGAGCACAGGGGGGCCCGGCGAGCGCACAGTAAGGTAGAAAGAGAACGGTGGGTGTACATGGTGGAAGAGGGGCGCACAAAGGGAGAGGGAGTATACAGACGTAGTGAGAGCGCACGCACGGTGCGAGATAGGGCGAATGGGGAGAGAGCATACACAGGGGGATGACAGCTCAAAGGAGACAGCACAGGGGGAAGAGATACCACATACAGGGAGGAGAGCAAACAGGGAGACAGCACAAAGAGAGTAGATGAGGAGAGCTCACGTCACGCTGGGGAGAGAGACGACACACAGGGGGAAGACCGCTCAAAGGAGATCACACATGAGAAAAGAAGACAGCACTGGGAGAGAGACAGCTGCTGCTCGTAGCACCACAGAACCTGCCCCCATCCTAACATCACTGCCCTCCCAATGCGATCGTTTTGGGGCTCCATCTAATAAAAACATAAACCAGCAAATAAAAAATAAAAAATGCAACCCTTTGTTTTTGGTTTATTCTCAATAACTTCAATCCTGCATGATTCTGTTATGAGTGCACCACATATTGGAAAAATGTCAGTCTCCTGCTTTCTTTCAGCCTTGTTGATGTTGTTCTTCTATATTTCATCAGTACTGGATCAAATATTCAGTGGGAACCTGCCTTATAACTCTTTGACCGGCAGTGTGCAGTCATCATGGTTATCTTTGATACGTGCTCCTTTGTATACTGTATAGAACGTCTGGTACAGTCCATTCGGTTCCATTATACAGGAGCTTCTTGTGACTGAGGTGGTGACCCCATATGTTTAGCATTATCTTTTTGCAGCTGTCCCACCTTGTATCTGGAAATTCATGTTATACGTATCTATGGATATATGTACTAGTGACAGAAGCCTGGAGTGCTCTCTAAAGATCTATATGACACATGGCTGTGACCATCATGTGGGTGAAAAAATCTTCAGATTTTGGGCTTGTGCACATTTTGCTGTTCCCCTTTTTATTGCTTTTTTTTTTCCACTTACGGTATTTATTTTTTTTTTTTTACTGCAAATTCCACACATACTGATGAGAGGGGAAAATCTGTACACAAAACAATCATATTTTAGGCTGCATTCACACATTGCGTATTTTGCTGCGCTTTTTTACGCGCGCTTTTCAAAATACGCAATGTGCCTTTTGTCTGCCTGCAGAGTGAATGGGAAATTCACTTTGCAGTGCAGACATTGCGCAAAAATACGCACTGAGTTTTCAGGGAGAAAGCGCAGCTGCGTAAAGAATTGATATGTCAATTGTTTACGCAGCTGCTCCTGCGTATTCTCCCAGAGGGGAGGAAGAATCCTGCTTCCTCCTCCCCTCTGTGACAGCTGTGGCGCCCATTAGATTTCACAGTGTATTAATATACACTGCGAAATCTAAATTAAACAGAGGGAAGTGTATGAAAAATAAAAAAGAATGAATACTTACCCTCCGACGCCTTTTCCCGCTGTCCGGTCTCTGTTTCCAAGTGAGATGTGTTCTGACAGGACCTGTGGTGACGTCAGAGGGGCGTTCCCGGGCACTCGCGGTCATGTGATACATATCAAATGACTGCGAGCAGCCAATCGGCGCTGGGAACGCCCCTGGAACGCCCCTCTGACGTCACCACAGGTCCTATCAGAACACATCTCACTTGGAAACGGAGACCGAACACCGGAAAAGGCGTCGGAGAGGTAAGTATTTCATTCTTTTTTTATTTTTCATTCACTTGCTTTTGTTTAATTAAGATTTCACAGTGTATATTAATACACTGTGAAATCTAATGGGGCTGTCACAGAGGGGAGGAGGAAGCAGGATTTTTCCTCCCCTTTGTGACATCACTGCGCTTTCTGGGGTAAAGAAAGCGCAGTGTGTGAAAGCCCCTGCGTATTTTGTTGCGCTTTTTTGCGCGGCCGAAAAACACGGCAAAAAGCGCGCGCAAAAAAGCGCAGCAAAATACGCAAATGTGTGAACGCAGCCTTATACTGCATTCTTCCTTCCAGGAGATACAGATATTTGTGCACCAGATCCATAACGTGTGCACTTCTACGCAGACCTCATTGACCCGTCAGTATCTTTCACCAGTGTTTGTATGTCAGGGGTGGAGACTGACACCTGTTCTGTGTTTTGGTGGAAAGATACAGATCAAAAATGCTGTTGTGAATGCGGCTGCATTTACACATCTGTTGGTCACGGTCTGTGATTTATTCTCTGGCCTCAGGTCCTCCAAAGTTCAAGTCAATTTGTCTGTCATTGAAAAGTCATTGTCAAACAATATCAACCTGTCTTCCCTTAACGGATGCCCACACCGGTCCATAGATCACAGCTGAAAATGCTCAAAATAGGGACCTACTTGCTAAAAAAAAAAAAAAATACGGCCACCCTCTATCCTTATACTGATTAGGGCGAGTGCCCATGATCAGGATTAGCAATGTTTTGGATGTAATGTGTTTTTCACTGTGTCCAAAGCGTTGCATTGTACAGTCAGTGGATGGATTTATAGAAGTCTCCTGCCCACTCTGTTTCATTGTGACATTGTGTAAACTGACCTTTGGTGCAGATTCCAGAGCCACAACATGTCCATGTATTCTTGTGGAGACACAGGTGTACTGAGCAGGAGAACACAGCGAAAACACTCTGCCCATAGTCCTGATCATGGACATGACCTCATGTTCTCCTGCACAGGACACTTGTGTCTCCAAGAGAAAGCACGCTGACTCCAGAATGCTGGTAATGCTAATCGCATGCACTGCACATACCCCAACATTACCTGCATTTTTATTTTTTCCTGATTCTTTCATGTATGTGACAGTGGCCTCCAGGTTCCCTGCAGATGTGGTTTTAGTATTGAGCTGTCCCAGAAGTTGTAGCTGATTCTGTGCCAGGATGTGTATATTGTGTGAGGCTGGGGGGGGGGCTGTGTGGTGAGGGGGGGGGGGGGGGCTGTGTGAGGTGGGGGGGGGGGGGGCTGTGTGAGGCTGGGGGGGGACTGTGTGAGGCTGGGGGGGGGGGCTGTGTGAGGCTGGGGGAGGGCTGTTTGAGGCTGGGGGGGGGGACTGTGTGAGGCTGGGGGGGACGTGTGAGTCTGGGGGGGGGGGAGCTGTCTTCTCTGTGGCTTTGTGAACAGCTTGGGGGTCATACAAGTAGTATGCTCTCCAGGAAGCCTGGCACTGCTCTGCTGTCAGCCTCCACACAAAGCTTCAGTGTCTCCTTCCTGCGAATGTGATAAAACATGCAGGAGACTTTACTTGCTGCCAATAGTCACAATGCAAAACTGGGGAAACAAGAGTATGATTTAGCCGCTGTGTTAGACCCTTATACCCAGTCCTGCTAGATGGCAATAAATGATGACTACTGTGATTGTTACTAGTGGCATAAGGGACTTTAATGTAATTGTATTTTTTTATTTGTCTGCCCTTAAATCACTGGCTGTTTTTGTTCTGCTGGAGTTTTTTGTCACCAGAACAAGT
>JARQOC010000006.1:74719960-75061240 GCA_033576535.1 Allobates femoralis | reverse complement strand
CAGCACAGCTCAAGTCCCCTTCTTTGCAGTTTAGCTGTTCTCTCCTCCTCACTCGACTCCTCCACTCTCTGTGCTATACAGTACTCCGTACGTTCTCTCTCTTTCACTCCAAACTCAAAACTGTTCTCCTCTTACTGCCTCCTACCCACACTTCTCTACCCCTGTTGTCCCACTGGGCCCTCCCACTTGGTTTGCCCAAGGTCCCCCTGGCTCCTAAGTGTGTGTGTTGAGGATCTTTACACCTACCATCCCCCATCTCCTGACTACTGGAGAACCACACCCTGGCTTGGGTGCAGTACCCCTTGTGGCATCCAGACCAGTGGGGCACCACATTTCCACAGGTGATCAATGGGATTTAGATCCGGACTCATTGCAGTCACTTCAGAACTGTCCAGCGCATTGTTTCCAACCATTTCTGGGGGCTTCTTGATGTTTGGGGTCATTGTTCTGCTTGAAGACCCATGACCTAGGATGGAAACCCAGCTTTCTGCGCTCTACATTGTGACCCAAAATCCTTTGGTAATCTTCAAATGTCATGATGCCTTGCACACAGTCAAGAGGCAGCAAAACAACCACAAAACATCTTTAAGCCTCCACCACATGTGACTGTAGGTGTCTGGTGCCAAGGGTCGGGATACTCGGAGCTCGGGAGTACTGGTACGGAGATGTCACGGGTGGTCAGTGCCCGAGTCCGTGCCCTTGAATCAGGCAATCAAAAGGGGAAACATAATAAAATAAAGTTGTTCGTGACGCCACCTGTAGGTCCGGTGATGGCACCGGCGCTGCTGGAACCTCCAGGGTGATGTGCGGCAGCAAGATATCGTAGCCCTCTACAGGTAGGGCTGAATCCTCGGGGTGTTGGAAGGAGCAATGATGGAATAGGGCGGCGTAGTCACTGTGGAGCAAGGCAGGTAAATCACAGTTCACTGAGAACAAGCACAAACACTTTGCTCACTCTGAACGGGTACTTTACTCCAGTAATCTGCAGGTTTACTGGGTAAAGCAGTTCTTTCAGCTAAGGTAGTGAACCGGGTGGTTCTGGTAGTGAGCAGTGTCCCTCTAAAGCTCTGGTGTTCCTTCTCTATCACTTTCTCTGTCCTTACTCTGTGCTGACCTGCACGGATCACGCTTCTTGCTATGGGAACCCTTTATCTCTCCAAAGGGAACCCAACTCAGTTTAGTGTTTATGGTGGAGACCATGCTTGGTGTAGGGCGGTTGGATCGTGCTCCTAAAAAAAACATCGACCACGCCGGTAATTTGCAGTTCAGGGATGGACCTCTGATCCACGTCAGAGCCGGTACCCTGCTTTGGACTGGGCCAGGGTATTTGGTTACCCTCTATCTGCCCCTTTCTCTTCTGGGTCAGCAGGTTGAGGTGCCCTCCCTCTTAGATTCTCCTCCGCTGTTCTCCTGTTCTGTACTTCTGCTGTTCGTCACTTTACTGCATCAACTCTTACTCTGCTAACTGTTCCTCTTTCCCCACTTACTTTATAACCTAGCTTCACCACCCACCGGGACTGGTTACCTTAGTAACGGGCGTCTGAGTGGTTCCCTATCACTAGGTGTGTGTGTGTGGTGCTGGAGCTTCAGGCTTCTACTACTCCTTACCAGAACAAAGCATACTGCTTCTGTTAGGGGTGCAGTACCGTTTTGTAGCGCGCTGACTAGCGGGGCGCTATGTAGGTCCTGTGTTCTTTTCTTTGTAGGTCTTCATTCCATTTTTGGCAAACAGTAGAATGATGTGCTTTTCCAAAAAGCTCTATCTTAAGGCCCCTTTACACGGCACAACATCGTTAACGATGTCGCTGATACGTCACGGGTTTGGAGGCGTACCTGCGACACCGTTAAGACGTCCCATGTAACACAGAGATTCAACAACAATAAGTTGTTGGATCTTTGATCGCAGGTTTGAGAACATGTTCTCAAACCTCTCGATCAATGATCCACCAACCTGCTAGATCGTTGTGTGTGACACCGCGATAACGATGTCGTTGACAACTTCGTCCATTCAAAGCAATGAGCAGGGATCGTTTGCGTGGTTTGCGAACAATACCTGCTCACAACATCATTGGTGAGTCGTCCACGATATCTAGACGTGTGACATCTCACCAGTGATGTCAAAACGATGTCTGCAACGACCGCACGCCCACGAGATCGTTGCAGACATTGCTCCAACGTTGTGCCGTGTAACGTGACCTTTAGTCTCATCTGTCCACAAGACACTTTCCCTGAAGGATTTTGGTTACTCACATACATTTTGGCAAACTGCAGTCTAGCACTTTATGTCTCTTTGTCAGCAGCGGGGTCCTCCTGGGTCTCCTGCCATAACATTTCATTTCATTCAAATGTCAACAGATAGTTCATGCTGACACTGATGCATCCTGTGATCGGATACAATGACACAGACAATAAGGAGTCTTTGGTGACTGAACTAACAACGGTTTATAAACTATACACAAACCAAGGATTAGCATTTTGATTGTGAGATACTGATACAGCACAAGTAACAGTAATATATCAGATAATTTCACAGTGGATTAATTAGCAGCACAAGAATACAGAATGCAATCACAGTATTTACACAGTATTATTCTTACCACTAACTAAATGTCACCATCAGGGTGATCGTACTCTAGATCCCTCCAGGAGGGAAACATCAGTGTCACTTTATTCGTTACAGACATCTATTCATTTAGGCAATACTATAGAGCATACAGGCCCTAGCAGGGTCGGAGAAGTTACTCGCTAGGCTGCTAGTCCAAGTTGGGGGATCTCTGTGATGCACCCCCAGGGCAGTGGGGTACTCAGAACCGGGCATTCGGGGACTTCTGTGAATCACAAGGGTCGAGACCCAGCTCCATGGCCCTGGGTATCAACTTAAAGAAGTTTGGGAATGATGGAGGTGATGCCACCCGTGGTATTTGGCTATTGGGGCCGACTCTGTGGTGCAGGACCTCTGGGGATGATAGGCTTGCAGCTAAGATGTATCACTCCCCACAGGTGGAGCGGTTCCACAGGGCAACCGATTATGGCGATGGCAGGCCGTTAGAGTGCAGGGCTGAGGGTGCAGAATAATGGACAAACACACAGTTGTAGTCTCCTTTACCTTTACTGGTGTTAGCAGGTCCAGACCAGGGTACTGTTCACAGGAGATGTTAGGAATCTGGTTGGCCTGGAAGCAAGTTGGGGATCTCCTCAATCGGTGAGCTCTGAGGCCTCCCTGCTGTGCGTCTCGGTGTTGGTCCTGGCTGCCTGTAGCTAAGCTGCGACCCTCTCTTTCTACTGTTAAGTCTTTCGTCTGTATGGCAGGCAGCTTGAGCCCTTCCTGGGCTTCACTCCTCTGGCACTGGCCCTAAACTCTCTGATGCTGCTGCGTCTCCAGGTGCTGTGGACGGGAGACTTAATCTCCCGTCCTCTGGATTTGGCTGCTGGGCTTGGAATCCCTCACAACCTCAGGCAATGGTGTCCACTGCTGACGTTCTGCACTGGGGTGAACCTTCAGCTGGCTCCACTTCACAGACCTGCTTCTCTCCTTCCTCAGACCCTCTCCTACAGGTCCCTCACACTGGCTAGTCTCTGTCCTGGAATGACCCTTATACTGCTCTAGTCCACAAGACACCTTCACAATCCTCGTAGGAGCTGAACTGACTAACCCCGCCTCCGGGCCAGAATTTATAGTGAAGCTACCCTGAACCCTGGTTTCAAAGCTCCCCGTTCTAGTCCGGAGCCAGGAAAGGTTTGTATGCTGTGGGCTTACCTGTCTGGATACCCCTTCTTGCTTCCAAGCATGACATCACCCCCCGAAGAAGGCAATGCCATCATGGCAACCGGACTCTGGGGTGCCACATCTGCACACTGGCTGGCTTCCTTTGTGCTCTCAATTAGCTACAGTGCCATGGGTTGTAAAATTCTTGATTATGTTGCGCACTGAGGACAAAGGAACATGAAGATCACAGGAGATGGACTCTAATGGTGCCGTCACACGCATCGATGCGATGAACGATATTGTTAGCGATCACATGCACGTGAGATCGCTAACAATATCGTTCAGATCGCTGGTGAGCTGTCACACAGGCAGACTCACCAGCGATCAGTGGACCAGAGACATCGTGGAAACGATTTAAATATCGTTTCCACGATGTCTTGCTCCTGCTGCCAGGCTGCGGTAAGCGGGAGCAGGTTGGTCTCCAAGGTAAACTGCGGGTATCTAGGCAGCGCGCGCTGCCTAGATACCCACAGTTTACCTTGGAAACCAACTCCCAGCGCTTGCAGAGAGGCGCTGTAAGCTGGCTTATATAGATTTATACACAGTATCCCTCCAGTGCACACATGAACCCCCATACATCCCTCCAATGCACGCACACATAACCATATATGTCCCTCCTGTGCACACACACTCATATCCCTCCAGTGCACACTCCCCCCCCACCCATGTGTTCCTCCAGAGCATTCTTCCCCCTCCCGCACCGCTGCGCACACATTTCCTGCCTGTCTGCAGCTGGTACAGTGTGTCCCCACACCCCACCTGCGGGGCCGGCCTGTCCCCACGCCCCACTCCGCCGCTCTCAGCCTGGGCCCTCTACACCGGAAGTGGTGTTGCAGCATGGGCCGGTTTTGTAACTGCACAGGAAGCCGCTGTGACAATCGCTCCGGGCAGCTGGCGGTGCAGTGTGCTTTGTGTGGCGTGCCATGGAGATGGATCTGCTGGACATGCTGGAGGCTCTGGGGTGAGTGCGCCTCCATTATCCAGGGGCCACACCGCCTGTGCAGCCTGTCTCTGATCATTGCGGTGATTGTATCCAGAGTAAACTGCGGGTAACTAGACAGCGCGCACTGCCTAGTTACCCGCAGTTTACCTTGGATACCAGCTCCCAGCGCTTGCTGAGAGGCGCTGGGAGCTGGCTTCTTGGTCGTCTCCCAGTGTCACACGCAGCGATGTCCACCGGGCGATCAACGATTGATTTGAGGACAGGACCTCAAATCAACGATGAACGATCAGCCGACTGATCATTCATCGTTTGTAACGTCACACGCAATGATGTCGTTACAACATCATTCAAGCGTCACAGAACACGTGACTTTTGAATGATATCAGCAACGATATCGTTACGTGTGACGGTACCTTAATACTTTTGGTTTTCATGTTCTCACACAATTCTCTTCTTTTTCTGCTCTCCATGGTTAATGTGGCACACACAGACACACAATTCAAAGATTAAGTCGTCAACTTCTCCCTTTTTATCTGGTTTCAGGTGGGATTTTCATATTGCCCACACCAGTTACTTGCCACAGGTGAGTTTGAAAGATCTTCACATGCTTGAAACAAAGTTGATCACAATTGTGGAAAGTTTTGTGTGAAATTATGTCCAATTTCCCATTTTTCCCCTCTCTATTTTTGTGTTGTTCCAATATGCACAAAGGAAATAAACATGTGAATAACACAATGTGTTATTTCAATAACTTTCTGGGAGAAATACCGTACTTCATTTTCAGGAACAAATTCAAGGGTGGCAACACTTTTCTATGTGGAGAAAAAAATGAAAGTAGCATTCAAATAGAATGTAATCAGATCAAAAGTGATATTTTAATGACCCACATTGGCAATGTTTTTGTCCATGTGAGAACCTTATGAGTAACCAAGAAAACCCTGTGATTCTATACCGTCTCCTTGTGGCCGTCAGCAACAAGAAATGGTAACTGACTTACATTTGACTGCATATACCTTTTGTAACCTATTACTTTTATTTGCATATCTGACTAATATCTGTATCCTTCGTGTACATTTTTTATTTCTGTTGTGCCCATAAGGTGATTAAATATATAATTTAATCTTGGTTTGCTCTTTTATCTCGATCCACGAACCCACCTGTGTTGGTTTCTGGCCCGGTATAACCTGCAGTGGACCAGGCTTATACTTAACGAGAAGCTGGTGGCAGCTCTACCGGTCTGGCAGGAATTTATATCGCTGGGGCAGTGAAATGGGTCTCCCAGCCTGTCAATGTTGTGAGTAAGTGTGGTGACACTGGAGGATTGCATGAATCACCCACTCTCCCTCCTCGTGCCCATATGGTCAGGGGGTGTCTGTGTAACACTTCACCTATCTGACCTTATGAACACCTGCGGGTGCAGAACGTCACGTGTTGGCGGATAGGACGAGACCATACCGCATGGCTCAAACGTATTAGAGACGTCATGATTGGGCTTGCAAGGTGCGGTATTTCTTAAGCATATGGACCGAAACGTCACCAATACGCACCATGTAAATATCACTTTTGATGTCATTGCATTCTAATAGAGTGCTGCTTCCATTTTTTTTTTTACTCTCTTTGGAGGACTGGTTCATACCAGGGAACCTTCGGACCTATATATTTTTGCTGATCTATTTTTCCTATATATACGGTAATTTTAAATAGAGGCCAAAAAATATAATAAGCAGTGCTCCAATTCAAAGATGCAAAAAAATACTTTATTAGCCCACAGGGTGATATTCCAGTCCCATAATAGAACCTTTCACTGTATACATGTTGTAGATTAAACGTTAAGCAATCATCTGTTCCTCCCATTATACCATACGCAATGCATTATTATGACTCATTAATCCACCCAAAATTGTTTCTTTCTTGTCTTTTCTCTTCCAGCCCCAATTTCAGATGCAGAATTAGGTAATTGGTATTGATACATCAGTCAGATCAGACAAAGGACAGGAAGTTACTCCCAGGACGTTATAGCTGCCGTAATTGGCCACAATGGGGGTGGTAGTCCAGTATGGCACTCTATGTTATTAATTCACTATACTTATCTGTAGGAAACAGGAGGACAAGAGGACAATTCAGGTCAAAAGTGACTTTATTTTTAGCTCCTATGTTACAACACTGCTGCATTATTTCCATAGCAGCTTTGGATTTATGGTTATTTAAAAGCAGAGTAAAATGGCCTTCATTTCTACAAAATAATCTACAAAATCTGATAATCCAGCACTAGAATTGCAAAGCAATGTCAAATCATTTGCGGGTTTACTCTGACAAAAAAAAAAAAAAAATATTATACTAACATTGTATTAGAATTTTATTTCAGTTTCTTGTAGATTTCTCTAAACTTTTAGACTTTTCTGAGCATCCAATAATCTGGAATTTTTCATAATCTGAATCCATACAAGCAACCATTTCTGCCAGATTATTGAATATAATAATAATCTTTATATAGCGCCAACATATTCTGCGGCGCTTCACAATTCAGAGGTTCATATTCAAACAATCATAAGCAACAATTAACAGAAAATACAATATTTAAAAGCAAAATAATAATGGCCCTGCTCATAAGAGCTTACAATCTAACAATGAGGTGGGGGTGACAAAGTACAGGTGCTTATTTACAATGATGGTATAGTCAATTTAAGGAGACGGGAAACAGATAAGAGCAGCATAAGTGGCCACCAACCATTATTTGTGATCCACTTGAGACTGGTGGAGGGGATAGGCTATGTCTAAGTGACTTTGACTAGGGATCATGATAGGCCGCCCTAAAAAGATGTGTTTTTAGAGATCGCCTGAAACTATGTAAGTTGTGGATAGATCTAATTTCTGGGGGTAGAGCATTCCAGAGAATTGGTGCAGCTCGGGAGAAGTCTTGGAGCCGGGAGTGGAAGGTTCAGATTAATGCAGAAGTGAGTCTGAGGCCCTATTCACACACTGCTTTTTTTGCTGCATATTTTTAAGCACAAGCTCATCACAAACCAGGAGTGGGTGATTAAACATATAAGTGGAGCACTTGTTTCTATGATGGTAGGTTTACACACACCAATTTCTGTGTCCAATATCTGAACAGATCTCTGGTTGCAGTGAAATCATGGACACATAGCTCCATTTTGTGGCTGTGTACAACATGGAGCAATGTGTCCATGATTTCACTGCAACCAGAGATCTGTTCAGATATTGGACACAGAAATTGGTGTGTGTAAACCCACCATTAGACCTTTCCTCTGAGTGTGCCACTCCTGGTTTTGATTGTTCCACTCCTGGCTTTTTTTGAGCTTGTGCATAAAAATACGCAGCAAAAACAGCAGTGTGTGAATGAGGCCTAAAGAGTTTGTGATGTGAGCCAAGTCTGTTTAACTGTGTTTGAATGTTCTGAGGGTGAGGGGCGCTACTTGGTCCAGGGTGCTTCTGAGATAGTCATTGTAGTGATTCTCAGACAGATTAGGACAGGAGGAGGAGATTGGGGATAGTGATGAGTGTAGAGAGTCTGTGAGTGTATGAGGGTTTGTGACCTGAAGATTTCTGAATGTGTAGGCGTGTGCTGGGGTGGGCAAGGATTTGTGAGCGTGAAGGAGAGAATGTTGTGATCAGAGAGACGAAGAGGTGAGTTATCTAAGGAGGAGGTTGAACAGAGCCAGACAAAGATCAGGTCAAGGGTGTTACCACTTGTGTGTGTCTCAGAGGTTGAGAGCTGTGAGAGGCCAAGAGATGTGGTTACAGATAGGAGCTGGGATGCAGATGGGGAGATGGGGCTGTTTATGGGGATGTTAAAGTCTCCCAGAATAAGGGTTGGTAATTCTGAGGGCATGAAGAGAAACTGGAGGAACTGGGTGGGTGACCCTGGGGGGCGGTATACAACCGCTACTCTGAGGAGGATGGGTGGAAAGCCTAATGGTGTGGACCTCAAAAGAAGGGAATGAGAGTGATGGCAGTGGGGGATGACCTGGAAAGTACATTGTGGGGACAGGATTATGCCAACTCCACCACCATGTCTGTTCCCAGGTCTCGGGGAATGAGAGAAATGTAAATGAGTCGGTCGACAGGGTGGGGGGTGGGGTACTCTGATACCGGGACAGATGGTCACTTCGATGGGGGATCACGGCTGGTCGGTTCCCAGTTCTGTGCCCTGGACCCTCATTGGCGGGGATGGTGAGGGGGATGATGATGATGGGTGGGGGAAAATGGTAATGTGACACCACCTGTGGACCTGGTAACGTGTATACCAGCGATGCGGCCGGCCGCTGAGGTGATGGAGGTGCAGCTCAGAGTAGTACAGCTCCCCACAGGTGGAGCTTTACCTCAGGGCAGCGGGGGTGGATGAGGGGAGAAAAAGTGCTTACCTTTTTGATGCTGTAGGAGCCCTCTGGACAGCAGAGCAAATGAAGACAGACACCAGACCAGCTCAAAACATTCTTTACTGTCTCCAGATGAAAAACAGGTACACAGTGCAGTTTGGTTTACCGGGGACATAGCCACAGATTTGAGGTAACTTAGCAGTCTGTCGGTGGTGCCCTATCACAACTTTCGGGGTCTGTGTTCCTCTTTGTGCTCATTCACCACTCTAAAGAGCTCCTTCACCAGTCCCCTGGTCTGTTACTATTAGGTACAGTCGGTTCCTTACCGGTACAAATGGGAGCGACAACGAGCAAATCCTCCTGCCATCTTAATTCTGTTCTTTCCCTAATGTGTCTTGGACCTTTTTGGAACTGAGGAAGAGGTACAGTTTGTGGCGCTATGGCTCCCTTCTGTCGGTCCCACAGCTTGTCGGTTCACAGTCAGGGATAGACCTCTGACTGCCTTGGCTCCGGTATGCCGGTGATGACCCCGGACTCCCCAGCCGGCTCCTACCGGTCCTGGATTGTCCCCTCTGTTTCTGGGTCACCCCTCTGCAAGGAGGTGCCCTCCTGTCAAGAACACTGTCAGGCACGTCCTCTCTGGATGCCTTCCCAGCACTGTCTGACTAAAACTAGCTCAACTGTCACTGAAGTCTCCCGCTCTACTCTAAGCTCCACCCCCTGGACCTCCTGAATATACGGTCCCTTTACTAAGGTGGCCTAGTGTATGGGTGCTTAGGACAGACTTTGCATGAAACCCCGTATCCATGGCTACAGAGGCACTACACCTTCTGTTTGGGGTGCAATACCTCCCTGTAGCGCCTTCCTATAGGGGCTTCACATAAACCACCGTGAGAAATAGCAGCAGGGGTAACCGTGTCTGAGCCCAGGATCCAGGTTTTAGTGAGGGCCAGGAGGTTAAGAGAGTTAATGAGAAAGCAGTTGTGGATAAAGGGAAGCTTGTAGCATACAGACCGTGGATTCCAGAGATCGCAATTAAAAGAGGGAGATGAAGGTGTGCATGTAATGTTGATGAGGTTAGGAAGCTTTCTATGTGAGGTGGGGGAGGGGAGCAAATAGTTTTTGGATTTGTGACATGGTTTATGATGCAATACCCTGGAATATGATGGACTGAGATTATTCAGTATGGGAGCTCAACATAGTATAGAGAATGAGAGAAGAGCTTATGTGGATGAGGGGTGATGGGGCGGTTGAAGTGAATGGCAAAAGCACATAGGAAAACGGACAATGAAATACATGGTTAAAAAAAAAAAAAAAAAGAGTGAAAGAGAGTGGGATTTTACCGTGAAAGAGTGAATTTACTGTATAATGGTTATTAAAAGAAACTTTGACTAGTTATATAACTGCTATAAAAACTGAGCAATGATGAAAAGTTGATTTCTCAAAATATGGAGTTAGCTTTTTGATCCAGGTATAGAAGTCAGGGGCAGACATATTATTGGTGCAATCTGTGCAGCCGCACAAGGACCCAAGAGTTAAGGGGTCCATTTCTACATCCAAAGTAGGTGAAACATTGCATTTTAATGAATTATTGGACTGTTTTTTGCACAGGGGCCCCTTTCTGTCTGCCGTCCGCCAGTGGGGGAGGTATGTGCACTTCTGCATCAAATGCTCTAATTTACCAATAAATATGAAATAAAAATAAGAAAAACTAAGTAACTTTGTGGATGATCTTGATTTCTGGTATTTCAGTTTATGGACACAGCTGTAGATACAGAAAAAAAACCTGTGCCTTGTCAGACCCAGTATTCAGGCTTTTTCCCTTCCATTCTCCACTCATTTGCAGTTTACCAACAAGGCTGGGTTCACATCACATTTTTTTTCTGTCATAAAACTTATGAAAAAAAAGCGCCACAAAAAAGTATTGTATGAATGTACCCCAAGAGTCGCAGGATTCATCCATTGCATCACCATGAGCTAAAAAATCCTGTGGCCTACAGAACAGAGCGGCGGTGCAGGAAGAATGCATCACCCTGAATTACCCGAGAATTAAAGGGAACCTATCACCTAATCTTGCCCTCCTAACCTATGAATACCTGTCCCTGCAGCCTAAAACTACTATAATGCCCATCCCTGTCTGACATTTAATGGATGTGTACAAGCTGAATAAATCGTTTAGTACACTTACATTATTTATTACTTTGTCAGCTGGGCGTTCCCCTGGGGGTCTTTGTCGGGTAGGCAGGGTCTCCTGGTCCGCGCTGCCCCTGGCTCAGTGCTAAATTGACGCCCTGATTGGCGTAATGCTGGTGGCAGAGCGCGGGCATGTTTGTATTTCCCCGCCTCTGGCCGCATCGCTGTGACGCGGCGGGTCACGTGAGGCCTGTATCGCGTCACTTCTGGTGACGTAGGGCTGTGTGCACTCAGTACACAGGCTGCCTTCAGCATGCCATCTGCGCATGCGCTGAAAGCGGCCTGTGCACTGAGTGCACACAGCCCTACGTCACCGGAAGTGACACGACGTCTACTCATAGTAAATTTGTTGTGCTGTGATAAGCCCCATCTATTTTTCAGAAAAGTCAACATTTTCCAAATGTTTGCACAAATACTCTTCGTGGCACATTTTGCTTTATGGTAAGCTATTAGGGAGGACCTGTCAGTTGTCATACATTTGTAAGAAAAAATCATTACCTTGTGTAAATGCGGCCGTTTTCCTGAATCCTTTTCTGTTCCTGTGCCTCTCCATTCCTGAGATATAGCATCCACCTACTTGTAAATACATCTAATCTTTTTAGTCTACTGGGCATGGTCCTCAAGAAGCCTCCCATGGAGAAGAGGTGAGGAACACTACCATTTGGAAAAATAGACTAGATTTCCATAAAGGGAAGATGGGGCTAAATATCAGGAATGGAGAAGTGCAGGAACATTTGGAAAAACATTGGCATATACCAGGTAAGGCTGCTTTCACATCAGTGATTTTCACCATTCGCGGCAGATCCGGCAGTTTTGGCACATCTACCACGTAACGGATCACTTGCAGCAAGACTGCATTTGGCCTAATTCATTCCCCATGGGACTTGCAGACATGTACGCCACTTGCGGTTTTGCACTTGCTGCTAGCTGCGTTTTTTTTGTGTTGCCGCAAGTGCCGGTTTACAGCACAAGTCCCATGGGGAATGAATTAGGCCAAATGCAGTCTTGCTGCAAGTGATCCATTTCGTGGCAGATGCAGCAAAACTGCCAGATCTGCCACAAATGGCGAAAATCGCTGATGTGAAAGCAGCCTAACATACATTTAGATTGTTGGCAAATGAATGGTGCTCTTTGAAGACTAAGGAGCCCATGTTCTTGCACCAGGACCCTTTTATAGTCTGTCCTACCTCATGATTTCAAATGGAAGCAGTGATCCAACCAATGTGATTCAGCAATGAAGCAATAATGCAACATCTCCATCAGAGTCCTCTCCAAAACCATTAATTAGCAACTCAATGATCACGGTGATGAAAATCAATGTAGGCCGTTGACCTGAAATTTCACGAGCAGAATAAAGGTTGTTCCGTACTGAAGCTGTACTGTATACCGAGGCCACAGGTTAAGCAATGCATAGGGTGGTGTAAATGAACGGACTTCATTATTGACCTACAGAGGAATTTACAGACTGTTTATGTAGCAGACCTCTATAACATATCACAGGAGAACCAGCCGTCTGCTACATCTCCTCATTCATTAACGGAATCCCATAAGTTATTTTTTCAGGATACATTTTCATACCACTTACCAGAAGTGACATCATCATCATTAGAGGCTCACACTGCTGCTCAGCACCGGAGGGAAACAGTTTTTTCCCTCCTTTTTGGCAAGATCTAAAGAGAAAAAAGCGCTGTGTGCCATCAATACACAGGTTCGGAGAAGGAATGTACATTCCAGAACAGCTAATGAACAGCCATGACAGTAATCAGCATTTATTACCCATAACGTACCATTTTCTGACTTTGATAGTGGGTTAAAAGGTTTTTTATATAGACGATAACCGCCAAGAAAATGTTAAAAAGGACAGAAATTTACATGATGCCCCTTGGGTGACCCTTAATTGGCATCCGTGTATCCAGCAAATTAGTTAATTTCTTGATAAAGGGATTTTGTATTCATAAAAAACATAACATCCCCTCGATTTTGTGCAGCAGTCACATGCTGTTATCTTCACTTCACTGCTGCTGTCTGGTCAACAAAGACCGGGCGGCTGCAGAAGAATCGGCAAAGGGTAATATAATAAATCACACATTATCTATAGGATATAAAAATTAGTAAGGGAGATCAGCCTTTTAAGGGAAGAGTTACATGGTCGTATAACTCGAACGGGGATAGCAACACAAGACTCGGACTGGCCGGCGGATCTCCTGACCTGAGCGTGATAGCTGCATCGAAATAGGAAACCAGAAGAACAATGTGGTTGTCTCTGCGCTGCTGGAGAATGAGAATATAGCCAAACATAGAATGTGGATAAATGGTGAGTTTTAAAGTGATCCTCACTTCTTTAGGAAATTCACCAGGCTCTTCTGCATAGAAACACACGATGTCATGCTCGGGTCAGCCTGAGCATTGCGACGCGAACACTGGCTGTACAGCAGACTCTCTCATTCCTTAAAAAGAATCTGTTAAGTCAAAAATCCATGTGCAACAGATATAGGTGATGCTTTCTATTCATGTAATTCTCTTATTTATACATGCCCCCCCCATCCTCTGACAGATGAAATGAATCTCTTTATTTACAGTTTACAATCACAGTGAGTGATCACTTAGCTCTCTGCTGCACACTCCCCAAGGAATGAATATTCATGTAGTGACAGCACTACACTGCACACAAGGACATTTCAGTAAAAATCACCCACATGAGGGAGGAAGGGGATTGTATCCTTTTGTTTTGCTGCATACAAGGTGGACAGAAACAGATGTTCAAATACACACATAGAATCTCTCACAGACAGCATGGCTTGTGCTCAGAGCAACAAATGGAGATGATTGCCTTATTCTGATATCGGAGAGCTCTGATAGGTATGTGCCTGCAGTCTCTCCCGTCCCCTCCTCCTTAGAAGCGCCACATGAAAATGAAATGAAAATGAAGGCAAGACACAGAGTGCAGGGGGGAGGGAGGGAATGTCATCCAGGAAAAAGGAGTAACAAACCTACAGTCACACACCTTTTTTTTCTTTTCTTTTGTGGTATTGTGTTTCAGCTGCTGAACCGATCAGTTTTACAAAAACCACACCACCCATTCACACTGTGCATTTTTGTATCTTTTTTTCCATCTAGAATGATGCCCTGTGGGAAAAACTGAGGAGGAAAAAGCTACCGAAACTAACATGCACTTATGAAAAATGGATCAGTCCTCTGGGCAAAAAACAGGTCACTCCGACAATTCCCAGTCTAAATGGCCAAAAGTGTAATCCCATTGACTTGGCAGGGAATTAACATAAGTGATCTGTTTTATGCAGGGTACGGCAAAAAACAGCTGCAAAAAGCACAGTGTGAATTTAGTTTAAATAAACATTTACATACTGTGGACAATTCAGACATGAAAATGAGCCAGACTAGTGAGTGAAGTTAGCGGCCTGCAGGGTATGAAGATGCTTATAGCAAGAGAACTACAAAGGGTACAGTAATGATTTTTACATATTCTGAAAGGGCTGCCTAGACACTATTCAAGGGTACCATTAGTATAATACTGAAAAATTACCTGGCAGAGTCCCTTTAAGGCTCCTAAACACATTGGATTGCCCTCAGAGCATATATAAAAAAAGAGCCTCACAACCTGATATTAAATATCTAATCATTTTTTCCTCTTCATTGAGCACATTAACGCTCAACAAAATCACATGTATAGGGGAGACGAGATGCAATGTCATTTGATTGATAAATGCAGATCACTGGACATCATTTGGGGGGAAAGAAAAAAAAAAAGAAACATCACACAATACATAGTACCTATACTTCATAGGTAAAAGGTGGGAGGCTTACATCACAGAGTAAAATTATAAACTATTATTAAAAGCAGCGTCTGTAGTTTGGGGTTCTAATTTGGCACAAATCCCTAGTCATATTAAAAAGCTTGTTGGAAAGTGACTATGACTGAGGAGCTACCTAAAGGTGGTGCTGGAGTTCATCCACTTCCTCACTGATGTGCAAATTTGCATATTTCCTAGAGGAGGGATGCGGCTTTAAATCTCCTTACCTACTTAACTGTCTTCTCATGGCTGCAGGAAAACTCCTCTCCATAAGGTAAATAGCAAGTTCCTAAACTATTATTAGTATCTTGTGTGGTCATGTAATTAGTGTACATTGTTCTGTTAAGTAAGCATAAGTGTGCCAACAGCCACAAAAAAAGTAGTATAAAAAAAGTCACTTCCCATTGTTTGTCAAGAACACGCCCAAATGAAGAGTTGTGATTTGCTACTGTCTTTCCATAGAGAATATGCTGAACACAATGATGTATCAATTTTGTGGAGAAAAGATTAATTCCCACTGATCTCAAGACGGAAGGGATGTCATAGAATGGTATAGAATGCAAGCTCTAAAAAACTGAATTAGTCCTTACCGGTAATTCCTTTTCTTGGAGCCTTCCACGACAGCATTGGAGGATGTCGTCCACGCCCTATTGGGGGACAGGAACACAGAGAGGTTAAAAGCCCCTCCCCTTCCTCAGTACTCCAGTGTTTACCAAGATCACCTTTAGCCATGGATTATCTGATACAAACCGGAACCAAACACCAACAAGGGGGGGAACTGATGCTGTCGTGGAAGGCTCCAAGAAAAGGAATTACCGGTAAGGACTAATTCAGTTTTCTCCATTCGCCTTCCACGACAGCATTGGAGGAATACCACCGATACTCCTCAGGGTGGGACTATTGCCTGTAGGACTTTCCTACCAAAGGACAGATCCCGACTGAAGGACAGATCTAACCTATAGAGGCGAGAAAAAGAGAGGAGAGACTACCACGTAGCCGCTCTGCAAATCAGCTCCGATGAAGCTCCAGCCTCCTCCGTCCAGGACGTAGCAGCAGTCCGAGTTGAAGGAGCCTTCAACCCCACCGGAGGAGCAAGGACCGGAGTGACGTAGGCCTCACAGATCACCTTTGTGATCCAGGAAGTGATGGTAGCCTGGGAAGTCTTCTTCCCTGTATTATTCCAAAAAGCCGAACAAACAGGTTCTGATCTAACCTCCAGGAAGCGGTCTCTCGGATAGAGGAGGACAGTCCGACGAACATCCAAGGATTGAAACACGGCCTCAGCCGCATTAGCAGGAGATTGACAAAATGAAGGCAGAACCACTTCCTTGGGACCGATGGAAATCCGACAACTTTCGAACGAAAAGATGAATGCAACCGAAGCGTAATGCGAACAACGGACACCACGAGGCACGGAGCCCGGACAGAGAGTGCGGACACCATGAGGCACGGAGCCCGGACAGAGAGTGCGGACACCACGAGGCACGGAGCCCGGACAGAGAGCGCCTGCAGTTCTCCAACTCTGGGAGCAGAAGTGATGGCCACCAAAAACGCCACCTTGTGAGAGAGAGACGTAAGGGATGCAGCAGACAAGGGTGCAAAGGGACTTCGAGCAAGCCCTTGGAGAACAAGCATCAAGTCCCAGGGAGGGACAGAAGGCCGAATCCGGGGACGCCACCCCCAAGCAGAAGTAAAAAACTGCTTGAGCCATGGATGGGAAGCAAGATCCTGGGCAAAAACCGCCCCAAGTGCCGACCTCTGGACTTAAAGAGTGCTCGGCCGAAGCCCCAAATCCAAGCTACGCTGCAAAAATCCAAGAGTTGGGCCACATTAGGATGATGCATGGTCGGGATGGAAGGAGCACACCAGGACAGGAAACGATGCCAGCCCTCCCGTAAATAGCATTTGTCACAAGCTTACTGCTCTGCTGAAGCGTGTGGATCACTGCCTGGGAGAGACCCTTGATCCTCAGGATCCTGGCCGCAACAGCCAGGCCGCCCGAATGAGCCACTGAGGGCCCGGGTGAAACAGAGGACCCTGGGACAGTAGGTTGAGACTGTGGGCTAACATAATCGGTCCCTCCAGGCCCAGGTCTCGGATGGCGTCGTACCACGCCAGTTTGGGCCCCAGGGGAGCCACCAGGATAGTGTCACCCCCTCCGCCCGAATCCGTTGCAACGTTTTTGGGAAGTAGTGGGATTGGAGGAAATGCATACACCAACCGGAAGTCCCAGGGCTGGGCAAAAGCGTCCAGCCCCGAGGATGGTCCGACCGCGTCAGGGAGAAAAAGGTTGGCACCTTTGTATTCGAGCCCGAAGCGAACAGGTCGATCGAAAGGACACCCCACCTGTCCGTAAGAGAGCGAAATACGTCCGGATGGAAGCACCATTCTCCTGGGTGGACCTCCGTGCGGCTCAAGAATCTGCCTGTACATTGACCATTCCCTTCAGATGTACTGCTGAGGAGGAGAGAAGATGGCGTAATGCCCACAAAAAGAACAGTCTTGCCAGCCCCTGCAAGTGTAAGCCACGAGTACCGCCTTGGTACCGCAAGAAAGCAACCGTAGTCACGTTGTCTTGACAGGACCTTGACATGATGACCCCGGAGAACGTGAGCTGCAGCAAGAAGCGCTTCCTCCACTGCCAGAAGTTTGAAGACTGGCGACTGACCGAGCGACTCCAAATCCCCTGGAAGGGTGTGCGAACTACCATCGTACCCCAACCGGAACCGCTGGCATCAGTGGGAACGGAGGTCACAGGAAGGTGTCTGGGATTCATCCCCAGGAAAGCGAGGTTACCACCCGCCCCGGGGTCCGGACCCGCGAGTTTAAGGAATCCTGACGTCTGTCCCAAGAACTCAGTATGTGTTCCTGGAGCAGTCGGGAAGGAGCCTGAGTCCATGTTACTGACTGAATGCAGGCCGACATGGCCCCTAACAGGGACATTGCTTCCCGCAAGGAGGTCGACCCCCTTGCCCGGAAGTGGGTCAGATTCACGCGGCGCAAAAGCTGATATGCCGCAGGAAGGTCTGTCTGGAGGAGGCCAGCAAGACCCCCAAAATTTGACGTCGGGTTGCAGGCACCCGTTCCGATTTTTGAAGATTGGGTACCCATCCCAGGGACTGAAGAATCTCCAATGTGTTGGAGACCTTTGTGCGTAGAAGCACTGCCGAAGGAGCTACCACCAACATGTCGTCTAAATAGGGAAGCACACATATCCCCTGGGTCTGGATGAATGTGATCGCTTCCCCATGAGTTTGGTAACCTCTGGGGCCGACAAAATCCCAAAGGGCAGCACATTAAGCCAAGAATGGACCATCCCGCCTGCCCCGGAGATCGTGAATCGCAGAAAGCGCTTGTGGGACGGGTGAATGGGGACATGAGAATACACGTTCTGGAGGTCCACATTAACCTGGAGTAGCGCCCCTGGCCCTCCTCTCCAGGAGGAACTGGGGACCCCACACCCGAATCCAACAGGTGTCGCAGACCCGACAAGAAATACTGTGCGAGAGTCTCCCTGAGGAAGGGAGAGGACTCGAAGACATGGAGGAGCTGGCTCTCGAATTCCAAGCGTAGACCCTCCCAAATGGTCGAGAGGATCCAAGGGCACAAGGAGATTGCTTGCCACTGTGGCAGAAACCACAGGAGCCGCCCCGCAATGGGGAAGGCGGCCTTGTTTAGGGGCGGCTGGTGATGCCGCTGCTGGGGGAGCAAGATATTACGGGTCTTGTACCCGTACTGGAATGCCCAGCGACCAGACTTACCCATCCCTTTAGACTGGGAGGGTTGGCTGTGCTCAGGCCAAAATGACTGCCTCCGAAAGGGCTCCTGTTCCGGGAGACACATTTTCTGGTCTGACACCTTTTCCAGGATGTCATCCAATGCCCTTTGCAAGGGGAGGCCACACAGCTGGAGCTTAGACGTGACCTCCCCATTCCACATCGTAAGCCACACTGCCCTGCGAGCTGTGTTAGCCAACACTGCGCACCTGGCGCCAACGCGGAACGACTCAGCAGAGGCATCAGCCCGCAGCACGTCTCAGAAGTGGAATGGAGTCCAAAGCTCCTCCCTGGGAGTACCCTGCAGGAGGAATTCTCCCAGCTCGGTGAGCCACTTAAAGACAGACCTGCTCACATGTAGAGGAAATGTTCACATTTAAAGACATAGCTGCCGCCTCCCAGGATTTATTGAGGACACTCTCCATTTTACAAACGAGGGGGTCCTTCAACCGGGAGGAATCTTCAAAAGGCAACGCGGTCTTATATGCTAAGCTTCCCAAATGGAATACTGCCATAGACCTTCATGTTAGAAGTCCCATTGACTTTATAGAGACTTCCATAGAGATTTCCATTGGGTCTCTCATTTAACAGAGTGTCAAGGGCATGCACAATGGGTTTACAATGGCAGCTGATTGCTACCCTGGCCACCTGGATGTCCACCTTCGGGACCTCCCAGACAAAGTCATCACCCTCCAATCCACTCGGATGGGGTGAGCCGCTTAGCCTTCAGGCCTCTGAACATTCAGTCCTGCACAGAAGAAGGGGTTTCCACCACCTCTACTCCCATGGTACAATGGACAGTGTCCACCAATGCACCCATGGACTCCGTGGAAAATAGTAGTGTCCAGATTCTCATGTCTGGACAGAGGCAACAGCGGCAATATCCTCGCCGTCCTCTAAAGCTGAGCTCTGGCCAGCCTCCATGAGATCCACAGAGTCACAATCCTGGAGCTTCCTCTCTTACGGAGGGGAAGGCCCGGAAGCTGCAGCAAAACCCCGCAGTGCCGAGATAGAAGCCTGCACCTCTTCCCTAATGGATTGGAGCTCCTCAAGCAAGGATGGGGAGTCCATCCTGACAACCCTGTCAGTCATGGCCGACACCTTGTTGTAGGAAGAGGGAATTTTTTGCCGCAGCCCCATTATTGCTCCTTTCCACAGACGGCCCTCGTCTCCCTATAGACAAAAAGGGAAGAGAAGGGGTCCCAGTGTGAGTGCAGGGCCTAAATAACTCGACCCCTTGTGACCACCCCCAGAAACACTTACATGAGCTGGGGGAACGCTGGGCTCTGCAGAAGCAGAGGTGGAAGCCTATCACCCTCCATGTTTCAGGATCAGCCTTACCTGGGTGTAGCTTCCGGCGGGTACTTATCCAGAAGTACCGTGCCCCCAACGAGGAACTCCTGTTCCCTCTCTCCTCCTGGTCACCGGCCGCGGGCAGTAGCGCGCGAAAGTCCTGCTGGGTTCCCTGGAGCCGCGCCCAGCCTGCCACAGCCCTTACAGGAGCCGTCGCCCGAAACCGGAAGTGCCATCCCGGAACCGGAAGTGCCACACCCGAAACCGGAAGTGCCTCCGCGGCACCTCTGATGCATGCCCCAGGGACCGCAGCTGGAGGAGGGAGATGCCGGAGAGCTGAACAGGCCTCCGGCGGTGCAATACACGGCCTGCTTTGCCCCGTAGGACGCAGGAAGGCCGGATGGTCCCACCACGGGAGCCCCGAGAAGGAGGAGGAGGCCGCCCCCGACGTCCATCCCTGGCCCGGCTGTAAGTACACCCCAATGCTGCCTCTGCCGGCCTGACAGCACTGGAACCTCTCCATGCCCCAAGGGGGACAGGAAGACACTGGAGTACTGAGGAAGGGGAGGGGCTTTTAACCTCTCTGTGTTCCTGTCCCCCAATAGGGCGTGGACGACATCCTCCAATGCTGTCGTGGAAGGCGAATGGAGAAAAGAAGCGGTATCCTGAGCGCATAGAACAGTGAGATGCTGGAGAAAGGCAGTGCCAGGAGGAGAAATAAATCCTATCTGCTAATTACCGTACGTAGGATCTTTTTCTCCAGGCAGTCTAGATTAATTTCTTCTGATGTCACAGCCCTTCTCTGGCAGCTCATGTGAGGCTATGATACAGCTCCTCTCTCAGTTGAGACACAGATCCTCAGGAGCTGTTTTTCCAGACTGCAGCCCGTCCAGATTAGTGGAACAGGCTGCTGTAAGAATGTAATAAAATGGCCCCAATCACTTAATTCAAAGAAAACCCTTTCAACTACAGGTTCCTCATCTGATTGTGTATTTTTTTTTAAGTTACATTATACCTATAGGGAAAACATGTAATATGATTGTGTAGATGTCACATTTCTTCTTTCCTTTATACAGATGAAAGTGTATTTATAAGCTATCCAATTCTAGGACTAATCATTCGTCCTGTACATCTTATTTATTTCTTCATGGCTTAGTGTTTGAGGTGCGGCATTACTACCCATTCCATTAATCTCAGTAATATCTGGTATGTGCAAATGACAAGTCATTTCAGTTAATGTACAGGTCTCACTATTTGATAAATGAACATGCATTCATCACACGAGTATTTCATACAAATACATTTTAATGCATTTAGTTTAGAAACCTGGATAATAAATTTGGTGATCTGCAAATTACAAAAAGTAATTTATAAGCTCAATCTACCTGCAGTCTAAACCGGTGAGAATTTACAATACAAACTACAAGTAATAAAGATACAAACACAAAGATAAGTTACAAAATTATGTTATACGGAAAACAATTCAGATTGTTACAGCACATCCACCTGTTGTCCATCGTCATTTTAGAATATGATGTATTAGGGTCAGGTACGGGGGGGGGGATGCCATATTCATGTATAGACTGCATGTCATGTAATATTTGGCATGTAGAGGGACTTCATAAACTTTTTTAATAACCAAAACTGAATCCAAAATCTTAGGGAAGTATCTATTATGCCACAAAAAAATCCCTTTAAAAATGGGAGTTTTTAAAAACTGGAGTTTTTGTCCATGTTGCTTATACGCAAGTCTCACACAGTATGAGAATATTACTTAGATTACCCCAAGAGTCTGCAGTTTACATATCATTTGCAATAGCAAACCTTTTTTCCTTTGCATTTGTCCATTGAAATCATAGACAGCGTTTGATGACAAAGCCATGGCTGCCTGCAGCCACCACTGGGGAGGGCTTACTGCATCCATTTACCCCTTTTTGTCTAATAGTAACGTGATGGGAGCTATGTGGCTCTCAGGGGTTGCTCATACCATCACTTGGGAGTGGCAGCTAGCACCTGGCTCCAATAACCAAGATTGCAAAGAACTGATGCTCCGTAACCAGCTGTTAAGCCTCCTTTATTTTCCGCTTTGGCAATGGAGCAGGTTCCACTTAGTAGCTGTAGGAAGGCAGAAGGTTTTTATTTAAATTACCCTTCAAGCTTGAAATCTGCAACTAGGGTTTGTGAGAAAACATCCAATGTCCACGTGAACAGAGCCGGTCATATTTGACGAGATGATATAGAGCACCATTCTCTCCATCAGGGTGCATTCAGACATCTGTATAAAATCAGTCAGAGGTCAAGCTACAACGCTTGGACTGGCCATGGCTCTCCCGACCCGAGCATGACAGCTGTATTGAAATATATGAAGCAGTCGCGCTAAGATCGGTAGAGCGGCGGCCAGTCTGATTTATATGGGCATCTCAATGCACCCTAAAACTGATGTAATACAAAGGACTGAATTACAATACATACTATGATGCAAGCAGAACATCAGCATTGACAACACAATTGTGAACTCAGACAAGAGAGAGGGGGGCACTTCCTGCATCAGGTAAATCTGCAGCACGTGCATTAGCTCCTCCATCAGAGCATTAAAGGCTAGTATCGGGCATAATCAAGGTGTCATATTACTTTACCAGCATCTTCTTAACATACATTATTGTGAAAAGCGCAACCTTTTCCTCTGTCCCCTAGTGCACAGTAACCAGCTGCAGGGGGCTTGGCATTCTTCTTCAATAAAATAACTGCTGCCTTTCATCACTATAAAACATCTACTTGATTGTTTGAAATCAGATGACCAAGCCGCATCTATTGTCCAGCAGGGGGAGCTATAATCTGAGATGTAGCCTCATCAGGTACTGTACAAAGGTAATCAGCACCTCCTCTTTCTTTCATGTTACCACTTAGGCCCCTTTCATATCAGCGTTTTTCGTTGATTGCGGCAGATCCGGTATATTTACAGCATCTGCCGCCTAAAGGCCGCACTTGCGGCAAGCCCCATGCATTATTTATGGGGCTTGTGGCAGGTGCGGCACGGCACGTGCGGTATTGCCGTGATCCAGCAGTTGCGGTCGTGAAAAAAAAAAGTGGTCAGCAGCATTTTTTTTTTTGTGGCCGCAACTACCGGACCCGCGGCAATGCCGCACTTGTCACAAGCCCCATAGCTAATGGATGGGGTTTGCCGCAAGTGCGGCCTTTAGGCGGCAGATGCTGTAAATATGCTGGATCTGCCGCAATCAGCGAAAAACGCTGATGTGAAAGGGGCCTTACATAGTATCTTCACATATGCTGTGCCACTCCCCCTTACTTCTAGGTCATAGGAGTAGATCGCAATTAAATTTGCATTTTGTGAATCACAAATAATAACCTGTACATTTAGATGTGCAGATAATCGATAAACAAGTATGGAAATGGCAGTGCTTGGCCGGGGACAGAGCAAAATGTTGGCTTATGCCTGCATGAAAATGGTGATTAGCGACAGGACATTGCTGCATGTGAACAGGGGAGCTCTGCCGATAACATGGCACCGGGGACAGGATCATCATTTGCAGTTCTTCTGTTCTCACCATGAATTTGTCAATCTGCAAACCTCTATACAGTCAATGAGTGCTCACAAGTGGGCCACAATCAGCATAAATAAAGGAACCTTAAAGCTCTGGGTGAAGGATCAACTTCATATCACCAGATAAGTAAAGGTTTTCATGTGATCTGTAAGTGAGAATCCTGAGTGAGGGGGCCGGACACAGACTGCACAAGACCTTATACAGGAAGGTTATGGCCATTCAGACAATAAGTAAAGTGCAGTTATTAACAAAACTAAACAAACCATGGAATCTGCATTGAGTAATACAAATTATACTGTGTGTCCGCAGTTATATAAGGGTTCACTTGAGAGATATCAATTTAACCGCAATAAAGAAAAGAGGAATACTGTTACAATTCTCCTATAAATGGTATTTGAACTCTAATCAGAATCAATTAGCACGGCACTAGTGGACGATGAAGCGGAGGAACATTAATATAGTTAAGAGTCTAACTACCAGTGAGTTCCAGTGTCATAACTAATGTGTTACCTTGTGTCCGGTGACTATAGTCAGGTGCTAGGGAGACAGACCAAACAATCACAATAGGGCAGCAGAGCACCTAGTATCTGACAGTCTGGTTTTCTACCACTAGAGGGTGCCGAGAACACACAGATTTCATATTACACCCATGCACCGAGTTCTAGTGGTTGCTATAGGCAGAGAGAGATCATTTACAATGTGAAGTGAAGCAATATGGAGGTTGCTGGGGAAGATCTATCAGTCACATATCCATTGTTCACATCCACATCCTGTGTTTTAGATTGGCAGCACACGGGCCAGAGTTTCATCACTTTTAAAACCAGACTAGTGTCTGATCCATAAGACGCAGAGGATGCCCTTTTCTTGTCTGGGGTGCAAATTAAACTTAGCCAATCAAGGGTATAGGGATCTGCAAGAGAGTCACTTGGCATTATATCAGTGTTTAGCGGCCGTCACACGCTACGATATCGCGAAAGATATTGCTTGAACGCGCCAGATTTAACATCGCGTGAACGATGTCTGTGCGTGTGACGGCAGGATACGATGAGCGAGAATTGATGAAATCGCAAAATCGAGATCTGAGCTCCGGAGCTCAGATCTTGCGATGAACGATGTCACGATCTGTCTCATCATGGTGTATAACACCACAATGAACGATCTCCCAGCGGCAGAGCCTATGCTGGGAGATGGTAACTATGGTACACGTCGGGTTACTATGCGCCGCGCGACGCCTAGTAACCCGATGTGTACCATAGTTACCAGCGATCTCGCTGCTCCACATCGCTGGTGAGTCTGTCTGTGTGACAGCTCACCAGCGATGTGAGCGATATTGTAAGCGATCACGCGTGCACGTGATCGCTTACAATATCGCTAGCGATATCTTAGCGTGTGACGGCCGCTTTTAACTGATCCATTGTTAGGAGTTAATAAAGTTCAGACAGTAGCTTTATTAACCCCTTCATGCCATGGCTAGTTTTCATTTTTTTTTCCTCCTTTTCTTCCAAGAGTTAGCACTTTTTTTTTTTCCATCAATATAGCTTCTGTATATGCTGGGTTGTTTTTTGCATTTTCGAAACAGGTTATACTTTTGAATTACATTTATTTTACCATATAGTGAACTGGAAAACAAGAAAAAAAAAAAGGAAACAAACAGAAAATCCCAAATGTGGTGAAATTACAAAAAAAGTGCAATTCCAGCAAGGTTTTTGTTCACTATATGGTAAAACACTGTCCTGGAAATGTCCATGTAAGGCCGGCTTCACACCACAGACTGGAGCTGTCAGGTTCTATCCGGTGTTTTGCAGGATGCACCGGACAGAACCTGACAGCCCCAGACGCGCACAAACTGAGGGCAAACATGCCCTTCGATCCTGTTTTGTGCATGTCTGTGCCACTGTCCAGTGCTGAAATTTCAGCAGCGTGGGTGCAGAGGAGCTGCCCACGGTGCTGAAATTTCAGCCGTGGGGCTCTCCAGGTGCTGATCTTCAGCGGCGGCTCGGAAATGCTGCGTTCTGCATGGTACTGAACAAGAGCAGCTGCATTTCAGAGCTGCCACTCTTTCAGCACCAGGCGTCTGGTACCAGTCCATTTTGACGGATCTGGCGACTACAGACACCCATGTTATGGGCGCCCGATCGCCCCAGATCCGGGAGGATCCGGTTTTGTTCATTTTTAGCACTGGACACAAAAAATGATGTAAACTCAGATTTTGTGTCTGGGGCAGAAAACCAGATCCTCCTGGAAAACCACAAAACCAGATAGCAAATAACAGCCATCCGGCACCATAGGGGTACATGGGAGGCAAAAATTGGATCCGGTTCTGTCCGGTTCACACCGGACAGACCCGGCCCCGACAAATCATGGTGTGAAGCCAGCTGAAGTAGGAGTACGTAGATACAGACATGGATACGGTTTTGTTTGTTTTTTACTTATAGAGGTGGTTCACCAGGGGGTCACGTGATCGGGATGAGCGGAAAGCGACGGCGCTGCTCACAGGGACAATGCACAACACATTTGCAAAATGACTTTAAATCAATGTGCTCACTATACATTGTAGTGATCCACTTCTTTAACCCCTTCACCACTGTGCAATTTTTGGTTTTTCCCTTCTTCTAAGAGCCATAACTTTTTTTTTCCCATCAAAATAGACATATGAGGGCTTGATTTATGCAAGATGCCTTGTACTTTCAGATGCAATCATTTATTTTACCATATAGTGTATTGTAACACGAGAAAAAAATTCCAAGTGTGGTGAAATTGCAAAAACAGCGCAATTACATGTTTTTTTTTTTGGGGGGGGGGGGGGGGTCTGTTATTCACCATGTTCTCTATATGGGAAAACTGACATGTCAGTATAATTTCTCTGGTCGGTACGAGTTTGTAGATACCAAACATGGATACTTTTACTTTTATCTAAGGCTGGTTTCACACTACGATATTGTTAATTCCGATACTGTCCGATAAAAATCGGACAGCATCGGATCCGATTTAGCCCCCATGATCTCCAATGGGCATCGGATTGGATCGGATGTGCATTTAATGGCATACGATTTGCATCCAATCCGATTCTGTCCGATTTTTTTCAGGAGCCAAAATCGGAGACTGCTCCGATTTTGGAATCCGATTCAAAAATCGGATCCGATGCGATCCAATTAAAATTATAAAATAAATTAAAATGATATGGGAGTCTATGGAGGATCGGATCGGATGGAAAATCGGATCCGATTTTCTGTATTGAGCATGCTCAATACCCTAGAGCACTCCCAAAGCCTCCCTCAGCCCTCCCCAGCCATTTAAATCGGATACGATAAAAAATCGGATCGGATGGCATCCGATTTTGAGCATGAAAATCGGACAGCATCGGATTTAACAAAATCGTAATGTGAAAGTAGCCTTACTGGTGAAAAAAATTCAGAAATTATAAAAAAAAAAAATATCCTCATATTTTCGGGATCTGGGGCTGTGTGGCCGCCTATTTTTTGTGGCTTGAGCTGACATTTCTAATGATAGCATTTTTGTGTAGATGTGATGTTTTGATCACTTATATTTGCTTTTTATTGCAATGCTGCGGCAAAAAAAGAAAAAATAAATAATTTTCGCGTTTGGACTTTTTTTCCGTCACACACACTAAAGATCTGATAAATTGAATTTATATTTTGATAGATCGGGCTTTTCCCGAACGCAGCAATACCAAATATGTGTATTTATTTTTTTATAGTTTTATTTTCAATGAGACAAAAGGGGGGTATGATCTGAACTTTTTCTTTATTTTACAGGACCCTTAGAGTGCCTCAGCACTGCACAGTGCGATCACTTGCGTTATACAGATGCTTCAGCATCCATCTGCACAGCACAAATGATTACTTTCGGCTGGTCACACAGCTCGGGCATCGCTGGCAAGAAGCAATTCACGACCCTGTGCTGTTATGGCAGCGCATAAAGACCCCACGCTCACATCACGGTGCCACCGATTCCAGCGAGGAACAGCGCGATCCTTTGGATTGTGCTGTCAGTGATTGACAGAGCGATCCAAAGGGTTAATAGTGCTGATTGGATCACTGATGTGTGGGGGATGGTGTGAGCTTAGCGCGTGAGCTTGCATCAGAGGGCAGGAACATTGCCAAGGCTGTCTATATACATCCTTGGCTGTGAAAGGGTTAAGTAGTAAAAAAAAATTTAAAAAAAAAAGATATTTCTCAACTTCCCCTTCCCTAAAACCTACTTTTGTCACCATTTTTCAAAAACCATAACATAACAGTTTTATATTTTGGGATCTGGGGCCAAGTGATGACTTATGGGCTGAAGTTGTAAGTGATCCAATTTTTGGGTATATGTGAGGTTACGATCGCCTCATTACATATTATTGCAGTGTTACAACGGCCAAAAAAAATTAATTTGCTAAGATTTTTTTTTTTGTTATGCTGTTAAGTCAATTGGTTTACTTTATTTTATTTGTAAATTTCTGAACGCAGCAATTCCAAATGAGTGTATTTTTTTTATTAAATAGTTTTATTAATGGGTCAAAAGGGGGGGGGGGGGGATTCAAACGTGGGATTATTTAAACCTTTTTATTGTATTTACTAGCCTCATTAGGGGGCTTGAATCGGCAATCATTTGATTACTTCTCCTGTACAGAGCAGTACATCAGCAGAAATCAAGATCTATGAATGACAGCTAGCAGCCAAGCGTTCACAAGAGGATCGTAATGACAGGTGCAGAGGTCATCAGTGCCTCACAATCATATCACAGGCACATTGATGGGAGCCAGGGCATGGCGCGCCCCTATGATGGCACGTGTTAAGACACACTGTCAATCTCTGATTAACAGGGGCGGGGATATTCCCTGATCCACCCATGGCTGTTAGAGGCATGAGATGGCCAATTATCAAGTGCAGGAAAAGATGCAGGCTCAGTGTGCGAGCCTGCATTAAAGGCAGAGACTTGACACATGATGTAAATATACATCATGTGTCATGAAGGGGTTAAACATGGATATATATAAAAAAAAAAACCTGCAACAGGCAAAAATGGGTGACACAAATGGAAAAAAGTGAAAATGGATGTGCAAATATAGCCTTAAATTGTAAAATGTACTGACAAATGTTGTGTTTGTGCTCAATGCCATGTTTGTGTATCTTGTTCATTACAGTAACAGTGCTGCCTGCTCGTCCTTACAGATAGGAGATTGGTTCCTTTACCCTTGAGGATCTACAGCAATATTGCTTTACCGCGCCATTTCTTGGATATTTCATTCTTCATTTCGCTATGGCGCCCTGTCTAAGCCCATGGTTAGATGAAAACTAACAAAAATCCCAGTATGGCAACATCTTTGACCAGTACAGTTGATTTCATTGCCTGATAAATCTGGTAACACATCGGCATGTTCTTTATGATTGAAAAGAGGACAAAAAAGAAAGGGTGAATTTGTGCACAAGACTTTGTGTGGGTCGTCTTGTGCCACGGCTGTGCAGTAATTGCTTTCCTTTGGTTTACAGCAATAGACTGTGCTGAACGTTGGAGAGTACATTGCCATCTTGACCCTTTCTCAAGGCAGAGGATTATCAAACACTGTGTCTGGGAGGATGGAGATCTTTAGCTTCTTTTCCGGCCAGCTGTATTCCTTTGGCAATTTCATCTGCATATGGGATAAAAGATAGAAATGCAAAATATCAGTAAATAGAATACATACAGATGATAGCAAGTACAGGGAAATCCAATATAAAGGCTACGTGACTCTTTATAATCTGTAGTCTGAGTCATCACATTGTCTAGATACTTACACTATAGGCACAGCCAGATCCGCAGTGGATTTCTGCCTGTATCGCTCCTCAGTTGCACATTATATTATCATAATTGTGGATGACAGGTCACAAAATCTCATCCACACGCTACAGACAAGAGTCTAACCCAAAAGGGACCGATGCTTTGCCACTTACACCCACGCCATGTAAACGTATGCTGCAGATTGCCACCATTAACAGCATTTTGCACAGATCCCACAACTGTAAATGCATAGCTTTCAGCATTTTCCACTACGTTTAGTGTCTTCGTCTGGGTTTAGATCTGGACCTGACATTTAGGTGTATGTGCTGACCGGGCCCTTGACTGCGATAATGCAGATAAAGTCACAATGCTGATATGCCTCATTTAAGGCTGTATATGCCCATTAGAGTCAGGCAGCAAGACATATTTGACTTAGCTTTGCTGTCTGCCTCTAGTAGGTGTACACAGCCAAAAAGGATGCATTAGAGAGTACACTGTGCCCTGTCTGCATCAGAATAGTAAACAGCTCCGTTGACTAATAAGCTCCAATCCCAGTTTTCAATAGTTCAGACATAATCACCAACATGGCCACTGAAAGTACTGGCAATAGCAAAGTGTACTTAACAGTAGATTCATCATACTGAAGCATGGACATTGATTAATTACACTTTGCAGCTGTGCCTTTTACATGGTATTTCAGAGAAAACATACTTCTCCAAGCCGGGTGGGGACTATGCATCTTAGCCAACTAGGTCAAAGCAGGACCTAGCCTGCCATGCTCTTCTAGAAGGACAGGCCTCTCCCTATGCACACACTTAGGGTGTCAACACACTATCCTACTTACATGTAAGTCTCTCGGACAAGACTCAGATCAGTGACCCTGAACGGCCTCTCCCTCTCTGGACAGGGAGTGTGATGCTGCACAAAAACACAAGCAGCTGACACTCCCGTCCAGAGAGGGAGAGGCCGTTCAGGGTCACTGATCTGAGTCTTGTCCGAGAGACTTACATGTAAGTAGGATAGTGTGTTTCTTCCCTTATAAGAAGAGACCTGTCAGTCTAGGGGAGTGGGGCGAAGAAAAAAAAAAGTCACAGGGGACTAGTAATTCAGGATGCAGCATCCCCTAGTGGCTTTTACAGTGGGTGCTCTCTGAAAAGCCGAAAAATACCATACACGCCTGCAATAACACAGGCTATACACGGATCGGCCATCTTAATCTGCTGTGAGGTTCCTTGCACCCTGTCCTGGTCCATTAGGCGTTAGTTTCACAACATAAATTCTGAGAGATTAATAACAATGTAGAATCTCACAAGCTGCAGTGCTTTTTTTCCATGTGATGTATTCTGACGATAACTAGATTACAAGCCTGGAGTTAATAAATGAATCATTGGGAATGCACGACCCTATGGCAGAACGCAGGAAATGGCACACTCCAGCGAGTTCCCATGTTTGAAGTAGAAATCTAGGGCTGCGGAGCTAAGCCTGCACTTTACCGGAGCCCTCACCCCCTCCTCCATCAGCAACAGAGAACTTACTTCCTCTGGAGAGCTTAAATCTTCTAAGTCTTCCAGCATCCTCTCCACCAACTCCTCTGTCAACAAAATCTAAGAAGAGAAAATGGATTCAGCCTTTTATTCTGCCTTTCTATATAATTGGAAAAGCATTTGATCTTGCTTTCTGAAGTAAGAGAAGACTTTATAGCGGGAGTGTCCTTGTAAGAGCTTTTTTATTTTTAGGTTAGTGGCAATTTGGGTATTGTAGTTAATAAGTCGGCAGTTTTCACTTTGGAGAAAAGAAAAGAAAATAAAGGAGAGAAAGCATTGTTTTTCAATAGTCAGACCACTAGCCGAAACTAAAAACTGCTGGCCATAAAGAGCAAATACAAAAATGGTAGTCGGATGCTACAGAAACCCGGTGGAAATAATGGCAGTGCTCAGGCCTTTTCATATAGTTACTGATTATGGACGTACTGGTACATTCACGTACAGGAGCCCGAGTGCGGGGCGGGCCCCGGAGGCCCGAGTGCGGGGCGGGCCCCGGAGGCCTGAGTGCGGGGCGGGCCCCGGTATTGAGTCTGCATTATAACCGGCAGATGCCTGCAACAGCAACAATGGAAGCGGTTACTCATTTAAAAGGGAACCTCTCCGCTGATACATGGTGCTCAATCCTCAGCCTGTTTCAGGCACGGGCTGTATTATATTAGCCAGGTATGTTTGACTCTGAAATGGAGCAGCATCTTGGAGAAAAATGTTTTAAGAGCTGCTGGGGACCCGAGCCGCACTGTAGATTAACAAAACAAAGTATTCACTGATCTCAGGGAGACCAGTTCGAGAAAACACTGCGGGCAGCCGGCTAAAGCGCTCAACACAGTGAATTCCTAGGCACATTGCCCCTGGGAATTTTGAATATGCAAATAGAGTCTGTGGAGCCTTGGTTAGGAGTCTCAACACAGGACTGTAGATTAGTCAGACATTTCTCTGCCACCAAGGGCATATAGGCAAAGACCTGTCACTCCAGAGCAGTAGGCGGGTAGAAGTGTCAGGATCCTGCATTTGCTGGCGTCATGTGACCGGCGCAGCAGCGATGACTTCATCGCTGCTGCACCGGTAATAGCAATAGAAGCCGGCGAAAGCAGGAAAAAGCAGTGACATAGCGACAGAGGGTGAAAATAAATGCTTTGTTATTTTAAGGTGTGCGGCAGCATGGGGGGCAGTAATCTGTGATGGGGGCTCATATACCACTAATAGAGGGGCTGTATACCACTCATGGGGGCCTGTATACCACTGACGGGGGGACTGTATACCAGTGAAGAGGGTGCAATGTACCAGCGATGGAGGTCCTATATACCAGTAATGGGGGGCCATTTACCATGATGAGAGTCTGCTTCATTTCCACCCCTAGGCTTATACTCGAGTCAGTAAGTTTCCCTAGTTTTGGAGGGTAAAACTAGGGGCCTCGGCTTATACTCGGGTCAGCTTATACTCGAGTATATACGGGTATGTATTGCATGGCAGTTGTCTCTGCCTTTTTAACGGTTTTTATTTTAAATGCGTGATTTGGTCTACTGTTGTTCAATAAAGTTTTCTAATTTTTTAAAAATACATTGTGCAGGTCTATCCTTTATGTGGATATCTCTTTCTTTAAATTCACAAACGTTCAGTATGGTCGCTTTCATAAAATGCAGGGAAAAAATATTAAGGGAACTCCGGGGAAAGAAAATGTTTTGATACAGGGACAGGAAGCTACCAAATTCCTATGAGGTAGGGGAGACCATAGCAGAGCTGATCAGTGTTGTGCTTTGCCTGTTCTCCCAGCCTCATACATGTCAGTACACATTATGCATCATCATATCATTGGTGACATGATTGCCATTTCAAGCCAGAACACCCGTCAAATCACACAGGATGGTATATGAGGGACAGGATTGCAAGATGACCATGGGGTTGGCAGCCACACCTCCTGCCATGCCCCCTCCTTACACAGAAGTGTGAGGGGACTGAAATGTAGGATGATCCTGCTGCTCCCAGCATCCACGCCCTCAACACACCTGTCACTGCTGCTGCATGAGGCTGTCAGACTGAAATTCTACATCCCATGAGGAAGGGAGGAGAGCAAAAACTGAATTAGTCCTTACCGGTAATTCCTTTTCTTGGAGCCTTCCACGACAGCATTGGAGGATGTCGTCCACGCCCTATTGGGGGACAGGAACACAGAGAGGTTAAAAGCCCCTCCCCTTCCTCAGTACTCCAGTGTTTACCAAGATCACCCTTAGCCATGGATTATCTGATACAAACCGGAACCAAACACCAACAAGTGGGGGAACTGATGCTGTCGTGGAAGGCTCCAAGAAAAGGAATTACCGGTAAGGACTAATTCAGTTTTCTCCATTCGCCTTCCACGACAGCATTGGAGGAATACCACCGATACTCCTCAGGGTGGGACTATTGCCTGTAGGACTCTCCTACCAAAGGACAGATCCCGACTGAAGGACAGATGTAACCTATAGAGGCGAGAAAAAGTGAGGAGAGGCTACCACGTAGCCGCTCTGCAAATCAGCTCCGATGAAGCTCCAGCCTGCTTCGTCCAGGGAGTAGCAGCAGCCCGAGTTGAAGGAGCCTTCAACCCCACCGGAGGAGCAAGGACCGGAGTGACATAGACCTTACAGATCGCCTTCTTGATCCAGGAAGTGATGGTAGCCTGGGAAGTCTTCTTCCCTGTATTATTCCCAAAAGCCGAACAAACAGGTTCTGATCTAACCTCCAGGAAGCAGACTCTCGGAGATAGAGGAGGACAGTCCGACGAACATCCAAGGAGTGAAACACGGCCTCAGCCGCATTAGCAGGAGATTGACAAATTGAAGGCAGAACCACATCCTGGGACCGATGGAAAGCCGACAACTTTCAGAAGAAAAGATTAATGCAACCGAAGCGTAATGCGAACAACGGACACCACGAGGCACGGAGCCCAGACAGAGAGTGCCTGCAGTTCTCCAACCCTGGGAGCAGAAGTGATGGCCACCAAAAACGCCACCTTGTGAGAGACGTAAGGGATACAGCAGACAAGGGTGCAAAGGGACTTCGAGCAAGCCCTTGGAGAACAAGCATCAAATCCCAGGGAGGGACAGAAGGCCGAATCCGGGGACGCCACCCCCAAGCAGAAGTAAAAAACTGCTTGAGCCATGGATGGGAAGCAAGACCCTGGGCAAAAACCGCCCCAAGTGCCGACCTCTGGACTTAAAGAGTGCTCGGCCGAAGCCCCAAATCCAAGCTACGCTGCAAAAATCCAAGAGTTGGGCCACATTAGGATGATGCATGGTCGGGATGGAAGGAGCACACCAGGATGGAACCGATTCCAGCCCTCCCGTAAATAGCGTTTGTCACAGGCTTCCTGCTCTGCTGAAGCGTGCGGATCACTGCCTGGGAGAGACCCTTGGTCCTCAGGATCCCGGCCGCAACAGCCAGGCCGCCTGAATGAGCCACTGAGGGCCCGGGTGAAACAGAGGACCCTGGGACAGTAAGTTGAGACTGGGCTAACATAATCGGTCCCTCCAGGTCCAGGTCTCGGATGGCGTCGTACCACGCCAGTTTGGGCCCCAGGGGAGCCACCAGGATAGTGTCACCCCCTCCGCCCGAATCCGTTGCAACGTCTAGGGAAGTGGCGGGATTGGAGGAAATGCATACACCAACCGGAAGTCCCAGGGATGGGCAAAAGCGTTCAGCCCCCGAGGATGGTCCAACCGCGTCGGAGAAAAAGGTTGGCACCTTTGTATCCGAGCCCGAAGCGAACAGGTCGATCGAAAGGACACCCCACCTGTTCGTAAGAGAGCGAAATACTTCCAGATGGAAGCACCATTCTCCTGGGTGGACCTCCGTGCGGCTCAAGAATCTGCCTTTACATTGGCCATTCCCTGCAGATGTACTGCCGAGGAGGAGAGAAGATGGCGTACTGCCCACAAAAAGAACAGTCTTGCCAGCCCCTGCAAGTGTAAGCCACGAGTACCGCCTTGGTACCGCAAGAAAGCAACCGTAGTCACATTGTCTGACAGGACCTTGACATGATGACCCCGGAGAACGTGAGCTGCAGCAAGAAGCGCTTCCTCCACTGTCAGAAGTTTGAAGACTGGCGACTGACCGAGCGACTCCAAATCCCCTGGAACGGTGTGCGAACTACCATCGTGCCCCAACTGGAACCGCTGGCATCAGTGGGAACGGAGGTCACAGGAAGGTGTCTGGAATTCATCCCCAGGAAAGCGAGGTTACCACCCGCCCCGGGGTCCGGACCCGCGAGTTTAAGGAATCCTGACGTCTGTCCAGGAACTCAGTATGTGTTCCTGGAGCAGTCGGGAAGGAGCCTGAGCCCATGTTACTGACTGAATGCAGGCCATCATGGCCCCTAACAGGGACATTGCTTCCCGCAAGGAGGGCGACCCCCTTGCCCGGAAGCGGGTCAGATTCACGCGGCGCAAAAGCGGATATGCCGCAGGAAGGAACGAAGTCTGTCTGGAGGAGGCCAGCAAGACTCCCAAAAATTGACGTCAGGTTGCAGGCACCCGTTCCGATTCCCGAAGATTGGGTACCCATCCCAGGGACTGAAGAATCTCCAATGTGTTGGAGACCTTTGTGCGCAGAAGCACTGCCGAAGGAGCCACCACCAACATGTCGTCTAAATAGGGAAGCATACATATCCCCTGGGTCTGGATGAATGTGATCGCTTCCCCATGAGTTTGGTAACCTCTGGGGCCGAAAAAATCCCAAAGGGCAGCACATTAAGCCGAGAATGGACCGTCCCGCCTGCCCCGGAGAATCGCAAAAAACGCTTGTGGGACGGGTGAATGGGGACATGAGAATACGCTTTCTGGAGGTCCACAACAACCTTGAGTAGCGCCCCTGGACCTCCTCTCCAGGAGGAACCGGGGACCCCACAACCGAATCCAACAGGTGTCGCAGACCCGACAAGAAAAACCGTGCGAGAGTCTCCCTGAGGAAGGGAGAGGACTCGAAGACACGGAGGGGCTGGCTCTCGAATTCCAAGCGTAGACCCTCTCAATGGTGGAGAGGATCCAAAGGCACAAGGTGATTGCTTGCCACTGTGGCAGAAACCGCAGGAGCCGCCCCGCAATGGGGAAGGCGACCTTGTTTAGGGGCGGCTGGTGATGCCGCTGCTGGGGGAGCAAGATATTACGGGTCTTGTTCCCGTACTGGAATGCCCAGCGACCAGACTTACCCTTCCCTGTAGACTGGGAGGGTTGGCTGCGCTCAGGCCAAAAGGACTGCCTCCGAAAGGGCTCCTGTTCCGGGAGACACCTTTTCCGGTCTGACACCTTTTCCAGGATGTCATCCAATGCCCTTTGCAAGGGGAGGCCACACAGCTGGAGCTTAGACGTGACCTCCCCATTCCACCTTGTAAGCCACACTGCCCTGCGAGCTGTGTTAGCCAACACTGCGCACCTGGCGCCAACGCGGAACGACTCAGCAGAGGCATCGGCCAGGAAGCCCGTAGCACGTCTCAGAAGTGGAATGGAGTCCAAAGCTCCTCCCTGGGAGTACCCTGCAGGATGAATTCTCCCAGCTGGGTGAGCCACTTAAAGAGAGACCTGCTCACATGTAGAGGAAATGTACACCGTTAAAGACATAGCTGCCGCCTCCCAGGATTTTTTGAGGACACTCTCCATTTTACGAACGAGGGGGTCCTTCAACCGGGAGGAATCTTCAAAAGGCAACGCGGTCTTATATGCTAAGCTTCCCAAATGGAATACCGCCATAGACCTTCATGTTAGAAGTCCCATTGACTTTATAGAGACTTCCATAGAGATTCCCATTGGGTCTCTCATGAGGTCTCCCATCCAGCCCGTGACTGAGGCTCCTGCTGCTTAGCTTCAACAGTGTGTCAAGGGCATGCACAATGGGTTTACAATAGCAGCTGATTGCTACCCTGGCCACCTGGATGTCCACCTTCGGGACCTCCCAGACAAAGTCATCACCCTCCAATGCACTCGGATGGGGTGAGCCGCTTAGCCTTCAGGCCTCTGAACATTTAGTCCTGCACAGAAGAAGGGGATTCCACCACCTCTACTCCCATGGTACAATGGACAGTGTCCACCAATGCACCCATGGACTCCGTGGAAAAATAGTAGTGTCCAGATTCTCTTGTCTGAACAGAGGCAACAGCGGCAATATCCTCGCCGTCCTCTAACGCTGAGCTCTGGCCAGCCTCCATGAGATCCACAGAGTCACAATCCTGGAGCTTCCTCTCTTACGGAGGGGAAGGCCCGGAAGCTGCAGCAAAACCCTGCAGTGCCGAGATAGAAGCCTGCACCTCTTCCCTAATGGATTGGAGCTCCTCAAGCAAGGATGGGGAGTCCATCCTGACAACCCTGTGAGTCATGGCCGACACCTTGTTGTAGGAAGAGGGAAATTTTGTGCCGCAGCCACATTATTGCTCCCTTTCACAGATGGCCCTCGTCTCCCTATAGACAAAAAGGGAAGAGAAGGGGGTCCCAGTGTGAGTGCAGGGCTTAAATAACTCTACCCCTGGTGACCACCCCCAGAAACACTTACATGAGCTGGGGGAACGCTGGGCTCTGCAGAAGCAGAGGTGGAAGCCTATCACCTTCCATGTTGCAGGGATTAGCCTTACCTGGGTGTAGCTTCCGGCGGGTACTTACCAGAAGTACCGTGCCCCCAACGAGGAACACCTGTTCCCTCCCTCCTCCTGGTCACCGGCCGCGGGCAGTAGCGCGCGAAAGTCCTGCTGGGTTCCCTGGAGCCGCGCCCAGCCTGCCACAGCCCTTACAGGAGCCGCCGCCCGAAACCGGAAGTGACATCCCGGAACCGGAAGTGCCACCCCGAAACCGGAAGTGCCTCCGCGGCACCTCTGATACATGCCCCAGGGACCGCAGCTGGAGGAGGGAGACGCCGGAGAGCTGAACAGGCCTCCGGCGTTGCAATACACAGCCTGCTTTGCCCCGTAGGACGCAGGAAGGCCGGATGGTCCCACCACGGGAGCCCCGAGAAGGAGGAGGAGGCCGCCCCCGACGTCCATCCCTGGCCCGGCTGTAAGTACACCCCAATGTTGCCTCTGCCGGCCTGACAGCACTGGAACCTCTCCATGCCCCAAGGGGGACAGGAAGACACTGGAGTACTGAGGAAGGGGAGGGGCTTTTAACCTCTCTGTGTTCCTGTCCCCCAATAGGGCGTGGACGACATCCTCTAATGCTGTCGTGGAAGGCGAATGGAGAAAGAGCAGGTTATGATTTTATAAGCGATCTATGCATCTTAGAACTGCAGTGTACGGCTCTGCTTCATCATGTAGGAGGGCAGGAACTGTACTACAAAGTTCTCTCCCTGGATTTTTTTGATTAATGAAGGAAGGGGAGAAGGGAGGGCACTCACGCTTTGCTCAATGGATCCAGGTTTCTGGCAGAATGGTTGGTGTCCATACGGAACATATGAAGATATTTTGTGAGAAACCAATTCTTCTTTTTTATCCTTTTATTTGAAGTTGGTTAAAACATGTGAATTGGCCTAACGCTGGACGCGTTTCGAGGGAGTACCTCTTAGTCCTCAGCATCTCTCCCTGGAGGTCGCATTAAATTAATTATAAGGGTTGGGTAATAAAAAAAAAAATGGATAAAAAGCCAGAATTGTGGTTCAAAGGTCGCTGTGACGCCACCTAAAAAACGTAATCAACATGTTGTGTGCATCCCAAAGTAGTATCAATAAAAATGCCAGCTTTCTCCGCAAAGACACAAGATATCAAACAGGTCTATTAACAGAAAAATTATAACTTTACCTCGCGCACAACTGTGACACGTGAAAGTATTAGAATAATGTCCTGGGAAGGGCTCAGGAGCAGACCTCGCTGGAACCATGATGGCACCAGAGGCAAGTATAGGTGTAGTGGACAACCCCTTTAAAAAGGGACCCATTTGGTTTTTAAATGGTTTAGAGATAACCCAATAAAAAAGTAATATTTGTAAATTTCATTAAAAGAAAAATTGTTGCTTAATTTTTCAACCTTCTAACCTGACCAAACAAAAGGACACGTTAGAAATAGTGCTGATGAAAGGCAGACGTAGTGAACATACTATTTCATCAACCATTGTCTAGTAAGACTGCCAGGGTAGAAGGATAGAACTAAACAAATAGTGAAAATTGATTTTGTTTTTTTCTTTTTTACATGTGTCAAAATTCTGCTATTTTCGTAAATAAACGCTAAACATATTCGACCTGGATTTACCACTATCAATGTATAAAAAGTCATGGGAGGGAAAAAAAAAAAAAAAAAAAACACAAAATCACGTCACTGGAATATGTCAAAATATTCCAGAGTTACTGTCACGTACAATAGACGTCAGATTTAAAAACTTTTGCCTGGTCACTAAGGGGTTAATCATATTGAATTGAGATCCTGTTGTGTTTGGCACGATCTAATAGAGAAAATGAATATGCAATTGTGGGACAACTCCTTTCATAAAGTTTTCTTCTTGTTTGCATTCTCTTATTTCTCAACAACAATCCCTCATCTGCCACACCAAGAGGTTGTGATCTGGGAATCATAGAGATCCTGGTGTCAATGACATTAGACATAACTCATTGAGGACAGTCCAGGGCTACAGAAGAGAAAACAAACAAACTGAAAATCATGTCGTTCCTACAATATTGTAATCCTTCTAGTAAAATATCACCTTCTCCATTACCAAAAGGACTTCTTACCTGTAACCAAGGACCATGTGCTGCATAAGGGTGCTCCTCTGTAGCGAAGGCTCCCTCCACGCCTGTGGACACGAATGTGATGGCCGTGTCTCCAGAAATACTTTTATATGTAAAGTGTCGTCCGTGTAACAGTCTACCCCTAGATGATGGCGAAGAGAGGTTCAATGACAAGAGCTAAGTTCGGTAATAGAAGTATTTATGGTGTTCTCCATAGGTGTCTGATAGGGACAGGTCCAAGAGTGAGGTGTCCCGATTATCATCCCATCGGGATGCGGAGATTGTATGGAGAGGTGGCTGCACATATACACTGCCCTCTAGGAGACAAGATTTTAACCATTTTTAATCTTCTCTTATTTGTTCTCTTGGGATCCAGCTTACCTCCTGGTTCTGGGACTGATTTAACTATCTGACATCACCATCTTTATTGTGGACCATACATACTGATGGGATTTATGAGCCACGGAGCGCTATGTGCAATACAATCCACTGCGATGGGGAGATTCCATGTAGTACTGGCTATGTATTGTTATGAACATGTAATTGGTCAATTGTAGATCAGAATGTTGTATTTATAGAGTTCTTAAGCCAGTATATGACATGTTTTTAGATATTTTAAATTAATGGATCAACATATTTAGTGGAATATATAGTTCTTTATTGTGATGAATGTCATCATTCATGTGATCTAATTGCTACACTGCCATCTTGTGGGTGCTTTCGGAATAAGCTCTTCATACTATTTATACAATACAGAGCTTGAGCTGCCAACACCCAACATGTCCTACATGCTCTCCTCTGTTCCACTAGGTAATATGGCCACCGTAACCCGAATGTACTTGGCGCACCGCTCCCCTGTGCTCCGCCCAAGGCCTCTTACTGGCTGAGGTGAAGTCACATGTTTGTGAGTCTTGTCCAGGGAGGGGCAGCCAGCATTGATGAACGGATCTGCACCTGTTCCAGTAGGTATAAATGGGAGATCAGTAGACTTGCTCCCTGCAGCCCCCTGAAGAAGTCACATTGCTATATGGATAGAGGCTCCCCCTCCTGGATAAACAGGCACTTTATCTAAATCATGGGGAAGCTTTCATTTTCTTCCTCTCCCTATTGTTTACACTTCAATATACCTTTGTTAAGATATTGACTATTTCCGCCTTAGCACTTGCCCATCGGTCTCTTGTCCTCTTTGATGACCTCTGGGTATTAGCAGGACATTTTGATCCCTCTTGTGCACATATACACTGCCTTCTATGAGAGCCACCTCTCCTGCCACCTACCACCTGAATGGGACCGGCAGCACCTCACCGAGCCGGAGGACAATCATGAGAACCCAGTTTTGGACATGAAGACCTGCACCCAGACATTTACCTGTTGATATCTGTTTTCACAGCACTGGTTCATGCAATTTAGTTCTACATGATTAATTACAACTGAAGTTACATTCTTTGTAAGTAAAGCCCATTACACAACTTAAGATAAATACTTCAGTAACATGAGTCATCACCTTAGACAAAGTGGAATAAGAGCTCCGGACTCCTGATTAAACTTGAGATGGACACTTTCCAGTTGCCGTGTGCGGATCAATTCTGAGGGATTATGGCTGACGAACTTTCACTTTCCAGACTATCTTTTCTACTTCTTGGAAAACAGAAATAAATGACAATGAACAGATGCAACCATTACTTGATGTCTCATTAGGCTAGACCATGTGTTTAATGTCGAACACACCATAGGTCACGCCAGACAACACTCAAGGTGGCTACAATACACATCAAGATCCTCAGATAAATCCTGTGTGACCAGGAAACATACTGGGTTCGTGTTAGCAGAGGGGCAGGTTCGTAAAGTAAGGTCATCCTGTTCAGGAGGATCACTATTTTCCATTGCACTTGTACAGTATATACATCTGACAGAGGAAACCTATGCATTCATTTTAGCAAAGCTGGGGATCTGCAAGGAGTTTGTATGTTCTCCCTGTGTTTCTGTGGGTTTCCTCCAGGGTCTCTGGTTTCCTCACACACTCCAAAGACTGATAGGGAATTAGATTGTGAGCCCCAATGGGGACAGTATTACTAATCTATGTAAAGCGCTGTGGAATTTACCATGCTATGTAAGTAAATAATTATTATTATTTAGCAATTGTTGGTGATCTATACTCGCCTCTGGGGCCACCACTGCCGATGTTCCAGCAGTGTTGATAATGGCTCACCTGAGAATCACATAAAATTGATATATGTCACACTATATGCGTGGACAATCACGGACAAAACACACATCAGGAGGAAGCAAAAGCTGCACCTGCCCTCTCACTGCCTCTGGATGTCAATTACATCCATAGGAGAGGAGACTAAAGCCAGCGCTGAATGGCTGCAGGGATCCCTTGGAGAGGCAATGCAGACACCGATGAATAGGAAATCGCACCAGTGTTATTATCTTACTAGGAGAAACATGGGGACTGACAAATGGTCATCAGAGTAGTGGATAACCCTTTAATACCCCTTTCAGTTCTGTAAATAACAGACAGCTCTACTCAGTCAGGCAGCAACTATACCATGATACCATTGTCATTTATGGTACATCCGGGATCCTGTCACCCCCAAAACACCTCAAAAGCTATTAAAAGCTGTCCCTAGAGCATATTCACACTTACCCTACACTCCTTTTAGCTCCTAAATGCAGCTAGTGAAAATGAAGATAAATGTTATTACACTACCTCATTAGTGATGATAATTAGTGACTATGTATGCATAGTCACCCTGGCAGGCTCTCCCTCTTCATGATATCACGCCTCAATAGGCGTGATCTTCAAATCAGATTCAAATGCGCGCCTCCCTGCTCTGTCCTGTGTCGGCCGTGCTGCAGTGGGGCTGGGTGACGCGAATCGCGTCATTTCCGGCCCGGGTGACGTAGTACACCCGCGTCGCTCTGTTAGCTTCAAAACGTGCGGGTCTTGAAGCTAACAGCGGCGCGGGTGTACATACGTCACCCGGCGCCGGAAATGACGCGATTCGCGTCATACAGCCGCACAATGCAGCGGTCCGGCTGGCATAGGAGAGCGGGGAGGCGCCAGGGAGGCGCGCATTTGAATCTGATTTGAAGATCACGCCTATTGAGGCGTGATATCGTGAAGAGGGAGAGCCTGCCAGGGTGACTATGCATACAATAGTCACTCATTATCATCCCTAATGAGGTACTGTAATAACATTTATCTTCATTTTCACTAGCTGCATTTAGGAGCTAAAAGAAGTGTAGGGTAAGTGTTACTATGCTCTAGGGACAGCTTTTAATAGCTTTTGAGGTGTTTTGGGGGGTGACAGGATCCCTTTAAGGTGCACATTTGCTCTTTGAAAATAAATTCACTGCATTTTTAAGTTCCAGCATTGTGTATATTTAAAGAAATCTCTAAATACATTGCATCTGCAGTATAAATTCACCATTGGTGCAGAGCACAGGTCCACAGCATGTCATCTCATCATACAGACGTCTTTGTATATTCACAATTATGCAATCCTAGTGTGAATTAACCGGGTCACCTGCACCTTCATATCTGTTGTGGAATCTTCGCAGTGCGAGGTCCATAGTGAGGATGCGACGTGGGAACATACCCTTAGCACAGAGTGGGTTTCCTAGCACCTGGAGAGGACGAGGTCACTAGCAACGATGGTCTTTGCAGTCAGTTCACCGTTGTCTACTTACGGCGCTCGGTCGTGGTTCATGCCATTATGCCTCTGTGAACTTATTGGAGGTAGGATAGGTTTACTGGTAATTTCAAGGCCTCTTCGCAATGCCTCCCTGATCTGTTCTGTATCTGAAATTTACAGGACCACAGATTTATAGGACAGCAGTAAATGTAGAGTACAATGGGGCAAATATGTCAGAGTAATCATAGTTCTCATCCAGACAAACCTTTGCCAGACAACTTGCGTGGTTGGTTTCCTATACAAATACTTCTGCTGTCATCCTCATCCTCTGGTGGGCGGCTTAAATCGTCCCAAGCACATTTGGCGCTGACACCGCTGAGGTTGGAGCCTTCTGTCTCAATTCCTTTATCAACTCTCTCCTGCTTAAAAAATTGAATGTGACAAAGCCACAACTTTGTAAATCATTACAAGCACAACTGCAGAAGACGCCATGAGCACAGAAGCAACTCCTGACAAACTTAGTACAATTAGGATGGCCCATATAAACCTTTTTTTGTATTATGGCGCGACAAACAGTCTTGCTATACACTCAGATCACATCGAAACAAGGTCAAGGGAGTGTGTGTGCGTGTGTGGTTTGTGAGTGTTTAATTGCCTGCTTGACAGCACACAGACCCTCATGCTAACAGAAGCAGGAATCTTCAGGGGCACAGCAAATTATTAGGAGGGGGTCGGATTTGAGAAAAACTTGGCACAAATATATCATTACCCATTAATAATCTTTGAAGGGAAGATGTTAAACTAAAAAAAAAAATGCAGTAATCAGAGTCCAGTGGATGATGGACATTGTCATCAGCACAGGACTGGCAGGGAACACCAGAGCCGTGGAGTGGTAGGGGACTGAATACGAGTAATAGCCATTTTATCATTTTGCTCATTGCCCATTTAAACTGAACCTGTCAGTTGTTGTTCTTTTTTGCATATAAGCTGCAGCCACCACCAATAAGGCCTTATACACAGCATTCAAGAATACTGTATACAAGATCCCAGACCGATCAGTATATAAAAAAAAAAAAAAACAGCTTTTATTATACTCACCTGCGGGGCTGTCCGGTCTGATGGGTGTCACAGGTCTTTGTCCTCAAATTGGCTCTTCAGGAAGGAAATAGACAAACTCTAGAGCCACCTATTGAAAGTAGCAATCCTAAGTGTCAAAATTGAGTATTTAACGAGCCATGCTGTATGACTTAGGATTTATGCCAATCAGCAGATGCTGCGTTTCAGGGTGATTTCCCCTCATCAGTGCAGTGTATGGGATCTGATATGGCTGTAAGAGGGGGTTATGACAAGGTCAAGGAAATGGTTACTCGCCTTATGGAGATTAATCCTGCATTCTAGCAATGAGGAGAATTTTAGCTGCAATGCTCCTCTGGGAAATATACAAATTGTCACTTCAGGGAATCCGTAGACTAACCTATTGAAAGTAGGAGGTCTCTGTCTGGCACCTCCTTGCTTCCGGTGAATGCTGTCCTAATCTCGGCTTCAGCGGGTGACGCCCGCACATAGTCTCCTCCATTATGCTCCTGTATTTGCGTACTTAGCCATTAGCAGGGCAGAGCGAATACTGGGTGCAATGGAGGAGTCTGTGTTTGTGCGGGTGAAGCAATCAGCCACACAAAGCAGAGAAGAGCACTGCATTCACAAGAAGAAAGGAAGCTCCGAACAGAGACCCGCGACACCCATCAGACCAGACTGCTCCCCCACGTAGATCTGGGGTTCTATATACAGAATTCTGAATACACAATATTTAATATACAATATATATTCACATATACATACGTACACACATACGTACACATGGCCTTGCTGGTGGTGGTAGTAGCTTATGTAAAAGAAAAGACTGCTGGCAGGATCACTTAAAAAAAATGAAAAATTCTTTAAAAAAGTGTCAGGTCATACACATACCAACGGATGACCCAAATTAATCCCTAATCAAACTGTACAACAATGAAAATTAAAGTCCCCAGGACAGAACATTACAGTCTCTGCAAATAAACAGTTTAATTATGAAATGAAGATAGAGGTTTCTCAATAGTCCTGGCCACTTGTATGAGATAATGTCGGTGCTTGATTTCAAGAGCTTACGTTAATTGCTGTATGAGAAGTATGTGGCTGCTAGGCAGCGGTGTACCAGCCCCAGACACTCACCTGCACTGCTTGTTCTATTGTGATGCAACTTTAAGGCTTTGCTGACACTAATTAATCACTTTCTTGGCCCCTGTTATTTTTCTAAGGCTGCTGGATATTTTATGTTAGTAATATGTTTGTTTGTATGGTTTGTCCTATTTCTTGTGCACTGCAGATTTGTACCAAATGTCCAGTGTCCCCCTTCCACCAAGTCCCTGTTAATGGAGCCCAACCATGACAGAGCCTTTCTAGTGCTCATGCCAATCCCCAGCTTTGCCCTGTGAATCTGTACACTCATGTGAATCATCAGCTTATGGTATGTGTTCGTCCAAGTGAAGACGTATTAACGGTCTGAGTGCGATCTGACAAGACATCAGATCGGAGCGTGCTCAAGTCAATGTTAGTCTATGGGGGTCGTGCACATGTCCGAGGTGACTGCCCAATTTTAGTTAATTCCAGGAATAGTTAGTGGTATGGTGGTGTTTTTTGTTGGAGGGATATTGTCTATTAAGAGCTTTACTAGTGCATTTTGGCTATGTATCCCAAAGAGTGACATCCAAGGTGAAAAGATTGCAGAAATGACGTACTGGGAGATTTGTAATCCAAACACAGGTCCACACTATATATAAATTATCCACAGCATGTGGATCAGATTTTTAAAACATTATCTCCAGTCTGTTGTGCATTTTATTTGCACAAATCTGGACAGAAAAACCTTCAGCAAACCTGCAATGTATGAGCGGACTCACATAATGCCTATTGCCACTTGCTGGACTGTCATTGAACAGTCCACCAATACCAGGGTTCTAAGCACATTAAGTGACTAGCTGACATCTTGGCCACAGCATTTCTTAATCTTTAAGACTCAAAGTCCATTTTTCGGTCTCATCTGGTTGACATACTTGCAAATGAGGATCAATCTCAAAAATGGTCTCCCCTCTTCGCATATCTGTGATTAACCACGGACCTCCAGCTCTGAAGAGAGACATATTACAATATTAACATCCTAAAAGTGAACCAAAGAGTTAGAGTTTGCTATCAGAGGTGCAGGTCCTAGCCTTACACAAAAACAAAAGAATATGAAAAATGCTGAATCTACTCACACTGGCACGGTGCGGAGAAGTTCCAGAATTCCTTGTCCGTTCCACTGCTGAGCCGCATGTAGCTCTTCAGTGCAAACACCAACTATCTATCAGAGAAACCAATGCATGTTATTATAGATCATATAAATCACATTACAGATAGTTCAAATGCAAATGAAAAGTAGCAAAGTCAACTACTAGAAACTAATGTTTCTGCTCCCTCCCACCCCTCCAAGAGACTCGAAAAGTTTGCTCAGCTGTGTAATAGTCATATAATCTTATGCAAGAAGCAGCAGCTCTACATCATTCATTTACAGCTGTACTTTGCTCCAGCAGTCAGATCCCCAGGATAACACCCACCACAGTCAGAACCATCAGTGAGTGTTTCTAGACCAGCTCACCTGTAGAAAGGACACAAAGCCAAATGGCGTCTGCACCGGGCGCATCTGCGGGTCCTCGGTGAGAAGCATGTGCTGGATCCGAGACTCGCTGTTGTCCAGAGGACTGTGCCATGATACATGATCTCCACTGCAGAAGGTGTTCTCTAAAGAGGCACAAAATACGGTGTATCCATAAATCATTGTATCCCATTAGCACCGATATACTAAATGCTACTAATACCCAGACATCTACAATAATACACAAGGGTATATCTAGGTGATAAGTGATATTCCACAAGTTTATAATCTACCTATTAAAGGGGAATCTGTCACCAGGCTTTTGCTATCCCATCTGAGAACAGCAACATTTTGGAATAGACGTCCTGATTCCAGCGAGGGTCACTAAATGGGCTTTATTTTTTTTTTATTTTTTTTAAATAAGATCCCAGCTTTTTTTGTTTTTTTTGCTACCCCCTCCTTTTTTGTGGAAGCCCTGCAGATTGACCTCCAGCAGGCTACTAAAATCCATGTGTCTGCTCAAACTGTCAGAAAGACTCCATGAGGGTGGTATGAGGGCCGTCATCCACTAGTGGGCATTGTGCTTACGGCCCAATAACGCGCAGAGCGATTGGCATTTGCCAGAGAACTCGAAGATGGCAGAAGGAGTGCTCCCTGTCTTTTGGAATTTATGGTTATGACGGATGAGTACGGGAAGTATTGCACCCACTAATGAGGAGGAGGTTGTGCTGATTCCATTCTTTGCACAGATTTTTGCTACATTGCATTCTGTGACATTACATGCACTTCTGCTAAGTCCAGTCCATAGTTAAGGGAAAATGTGGAAAAGCAGCAACATTCTGCAAAAAAAAAAAAAAAAATACGACCCGTGACAATTTTTTTAAAATTATTTAAGGGGATGAGAAAATTATATATTAGCCCTAGACGCATAGAAAGCCTGACAGGGAGTTTTATGGAGCCCATAATGAATGCATCATAAAATAGACACAGATTCCCCCCCCCTCCCCAATTCCAGCGCTGGATCACTTACTGGTCTTCTTGCTGTAATTGCTATTCCTGTCAGCGATGAGCTTCTACCAGTCGGCACAAAGCCCAGAGTGACCCGGCATTAGAATTAGCTCTTTGTGACAGATTCCCTTTTTATAAGTGATCTCATGACAACAAGCCCTCCTAATAGAAAGTGGCCCAGCAGCCTCTGTCTAGGGGCGACTATGTAATGCATGAATCTGACAGGTCTACCGGGGGTCTTAAAAATTGGATCTCTGAAGCAAACAGAAGAAGAGTGATCCAGAGAGAGGAACAACCCTCCAGGACATCAAGAAAAATCAGATTGAAAAATATTAGTGAACCAAAGAGTCCAACTTAGCTTCGCAAATATACGGCAGTATCTACATACAGCAACACCTGCTGCCCAAGACACCAATCACATCTATCGATAGATGAGAAACCCTTCAGGGGTAAATAACCAGCACAGAGGTCACCGCAACAAGGGTCCGAGTCAGGGCCTGGGGAGACAGACTCAAGAGCACCACAAGGATAAAGACAACTTTTGTTTTCAATTTTTTCCCCCTTTACTTTTTAAAATACACATACAGTAACTTACTTTTTCATCAATTTAGCCCTATGACAGTTTGGTTTTTTGCAGGAAAAGTTCTAGTTTTGAATTCCACCATTCATATTACCAAACAGAATAAGGAAAATAGCAAAAGAATTCCTAGTGTGAAATTAAAAGAAAAAAAATTCAACCCTGACGTGTTGTGGGGTCATTTGCATTGTGAGTTGGCATGAATATTTATTCAGTTTTGGGATATATAGAACAAGTGCATACAGTTATGGCCTTAAGTATTGACACCCCTGCAATTCATATGTCAAATACTCAGTTTCTTCCTGAAAATGATTGCAATCACAAATTCTTTGGTATTATTATCTTCATTTAATTTGTCTTCAATGAAAAAAAACGCAAAAAGAATTGTCCTAAAGCCAAATTGGATATAGTTCCACACCAAACATAAAAAAGGGGATGGACAAAAGTATTGGCATGTTAGAAAAATCATGTGATGCTTCTCTAATTTGTGTAATTAACAGCACCTGTAACTTACCTGTGGCACCTAACAGGTGTTGGCAATAACTAAATCACACTTGCAGCCAGTTGACATGCATTAAAGTTGACTCAACCTCTGTCCTGTGTCCTTGTGTGTACCACATTGAGCATGGAGAAAAGAAAGAAGACCAAAGAACTGTCTGAGGACTTGAGAAACCAAATTGTGAGGAAGCATGAGCAATCTCAAGGCTACAAGTCCGTCTCCAAAGACCTGAATGTTCCTGTGTCTACCGTGCGCAGTGTCATCAAGAAGTTTAAAGCCCATGGCACTGTGGCTAACTTTCCTAGATGTGGACTGAAAAGAAGAATTGACTAGAGATTTCAAAGCAAGATTGTGCGGATGGTGGATAAAGAACCTCGACTAACATCCAAACAAGTTCAAGCTGCCCTGCAGTCCGAGGGTACAACAGTGTCAACCCGTACTATCCGTCGCGTCTGAATGAAAAGGGACTGTATGGTAGGAGACCCAGGAAGACCCCACTTCTTACCCCGAAACATAAAAAAGCCAGGCTGGAGTTTGCCAAGACTTACCGAGAAAGCCTAAAACGTTTTGGATGAATGTTCTCTGGTCAAATGAGACAAAAGTAGAGCTTTTTGGGCAAAGGCATCAACATAGAGTTTACAGGAGAAAAAAAAAAGAGGCATTCAAAGAAAAGAACACGGTCCCTACAGTCAAACATGGCGGAGGTTCCCTGATGTTTTGGGGTTCCTTTGCTGCCTTTGGCACTGGACTGCTTGACCGTGTGCATGGCATTATGAAGTCTGAAGACTACCAACAAATTATGCAGCATAATGTAGGGCCCAGTGTGAGAAAGCTGGGTCTCCCTCAGAGGTCATGGGTCTTCCAGCAGACAATGACCAAAACACACTTCAAAAAGCACTAGAAAATGGTTTGAGAGAAAACACTGGAGAATTCTAAGGTGGCCAGCAATGATCCAGACCTGAATCCCATAGAACACCTGTGGAGAGATCTAAAAATGGCAGTTTAGAGAAGGCACCCTTCAAATATCAGGGACCTGGAGCAGTTTGCCAAAGAAAATGGTCTAAAATTCCAGCAGAGCATTGTAAGAAACTCATTGATGGTTACTGGAAGTGGTTGATCGCAGTTATTTTGGCCAAAGGTTGTGCATCCAAGTATTAGGCTGAGGGTGCCAATACTTTAGTCTGACCATTTTTGGAGTTTTGTGTGAAATGATCAACGTTTTGCTTTTTGCTTCATTCTCTTTTGTGTTTTTTCATTGAAGACAAATTAAATGAAGATAATGATACCAAAGAATTTGTGATTGCAATCATTTTCAGGAAGAAACTGAGTATTATCTGACAGAATTGCAGGGGTGTCAATACTTTAGGCCATAACTGTAGGTATGTATGTATGTTTATATACTATACACTGTTTTTGCAGTACTGCAAAAACCAAAAAACACAAGAAACAAACCTGCAATTCAGGCGTATCCATTTCATTTTACTGATGGGATATAGATATACGATGCCGCCCTAGAAAAATGCATTTTTTGGCAAAGGACGCGTTGGCTCTGCGGTAAATATAAACCTTCATATAGGATTCTACACATGGATCAATTTATATCACCTGCTTGATTTTATATTTTTATGATAATTTTATGCCAAATTGAACACAAAAATCTAGCACTCCATGTTTATTCATCACATTTGTGTTAATGGTATTTCACATGTACAGTATTACAGCAGCAGAGATACAACAAATTGCAGGAAGAGAGAGCAGGCATCATCTCTTCCCCCCTTCCCCCTCCAACTGTATCCCACCCGCCCCTTGTAGACTGTGAGCCTTTGTGGACAGGATTTCTCCCCTCTTGTTTCTGTACAACCGAATTGTCAACATTTATTGTTACTTGTATTGTTACTATGTTACTTGTCCTAGTCTGCCCTTTTTAGCATGTAAAGCGCCATGGAATATAATGGCGCTATATAAATAAATAATAATAATAATAATAATAATCTCTCCTGTCTGTCAAGCTACAAACCAGTATTACATGGAACATGTATAACCCATAATGGAAAGTGGAGAAAAAAAAAAAAAACATCCCTGTACCTATAGTGCAGGCAGAATGCTTCTGAAAAGGAACCGCATGTCCCGCAACAGGGACTTGGGTTACTCGGTCCCAGGCTTGCAGTTCACGGATTGGGGAGTTGTCACGGGCGGACGATGCCCGCTTCCGTGCCCTGGGGCCGCTTTTTAAATGTCTTGGACGCCACCTACAGTTCCCAGTAAGCTTACCGGTGCTGCTTGCAGACCTCTGGGGTGATGATGAGGCAGCTAGTTGGTAATGTTCCCCGTAGGTGGAGCGGGGTCCCCGGGGCAGGTGTCGTGGATTTGGATTTACACTGGGAAGTAGCTCATCCAGGGGCTCTGTCACCGTCTTAACAAGGAAAGACGTGTGCAGCTCCTTGGGTGCAGGCAAATAAAGTAAATCACACAATCTGCATGGGTTTACTGGTAACACTTCAGACGATTACAGATGACAAAGTGTTTCGGGTCTCTCTGGTCTGGGTAGTCACCAGGGGACCAGGATGTCCTATTTGGGAGCCTCAATGGTGTGCCTGCTGTTTCCTTTCTTTTGTCCCTCATTGTGCTCTCTCTCCTACTTCCCAGCAGCGCTCCCGCACGCAGAGCCCTCAGCCAGCTCCCACAGATCCTCTCTGGAGGGTTCCTCCCCCGGTCCTGCGGAACCTATACGGGGCCTTTTGGGGATCACGCCGGGTGTCAGCCACGACTTCCTGCAGAAGCTCATGCCTCCGGTTTGGCGGTTTGGAGATGAACATCCACACCGCTCTCGTAGCCGGTCCTCCGTACTGAGACTGAACCCCTCCAGCCGGTGGTCGTACCAGGCATGGAATCGGGCGCACCGCAACACCTGGTGCCCCTAGGGTTCCTTTCTCTCTTGACGGCTCCTCCGCCGTCCTGTACTCTTCACTCCCCCAGGAGCTCTCCTCAGCTTCTCTCTCACTCTCTTCCAGCTTTTCCACTAACCCACCTAGCTCCTCCCCCCGAGACTGGGTCTCCCTGACAAATAGTCCACCCATGTCCCGCCTGCACTAAGGTGTGAGGATGGGTAAATTGAGGGTCCCTTATGTGATATCCCAATCCCCTAGTCACAGGAGTACCACACTCTTTTATGGGTGCAGTACCCCTATGTGGCATCCCGACCAGAGGGGTGCCACATGCACTCTCAAAAAACATGGAGGGGAAGTTGCAGTGCATGTGACTCAGGAAAGCTCCTGGACATATTACACTAGTAGGGATATTAAAAGACTTAAACACACACACACACACACATTTATTTTTTAACAATTGATTGATTGAATTCCACTTTTAAAATTTGCTGGTTGAAAAAAGAAAAACACACTAACAAAAGAAAGTTAAGCTATCCTCCAAGCTGAACAGGAGCTATCTTGGGATTTCAGTTGTTCCCAGGCACAGTTTTCACATATAATTAGGAAACCTTCAGCTGAGGCCGGCTTTCTTACCACTGAAGGAATTTGTCACTCAGTCGGCACCATTACAAATGTGAAGTGACTTTATACAGATGACAACACATGCTCAGAGTAGAGGAATGCATCTGAAGTGCTGGGGTACAACCCGGGAGGGGACATTAGGAGCTGGGTAGACTACAGGATTTTCTACCCCTCACTATTAGGCTATAGGAACATTCATGAGACCTATAGGCAAGGAGCACGTTCTGGGCATCAGAGTTGCCTGGTATTTGACAGGCCTTAGTGTGGTCCAAAAGGCAGGCAAAATAAACAGACTCCTGTGAGATACAGTCTAATTAGAAATTAATGTTACTCAGAAATTACCAACAATTTTTCAAAACTTACACTTTTTTTCTGAGATTCAGTGTTTTTCCATTTTAAAATACGGTACATGTCATTCCACTCCAAATTGCAGAAAAGTGCGGACCTGCTATTCTCATCACTCTCACAGTAAAACCACTTCTGGTGCACAAACCAAGAGCGGTCCCAATTCTTTTGTTTCTGAACTTAAAAACCACTTTTTTTTTTTCAGTTTGCTTTTTCAGGCATTCTGCCAGCACTATAGGTGCAGGAACTCACTTCCCCCTCAGTTATCAGCATGAAATATTTCCGCCAATATTCAATGGTTTGTCTGTCCCAACTGAAATTTTGCTTCTGTCTCTTCAGTCTAGGAACCTGCATGGAGGTACAGAAAACATGCACCACACTATTTGTAATCTGTCTATCTCCACTTCTTGAGACGCATTACACTTGGTAGTAGGCAATGGAAAGCACCCTGAAGAGAGACGCTTGGAGTGCAAATTTCACCTAGCTTTTTCTTTCTGTACATGATATTCCAGCCCACATCACTCTTTGAGCAATAGTCTTCACTGTTCCAAGTATGAGAAACAAAATAGAAATGCCAAAAGCCGCTGTAATCCGGGCAGCAGAACAATTGTTCAGTTGACTGTTATTTCTCCCTACTACCCCCTTAGTTTAGGCAGGACAGGGCCTTGTGCTAGAAGGTGCCATCTCAACAGTCATCCTGCACAGAGGATTTTCTATAAAAAATTATGATAACATTTTAAATTGTTGCTGTTTAGAAACTCAATATTTAATATACTTAGCTGACCTTTTTCTACATCAACACAAACACTGCATCAGTCATATTTCCTTTGCAGACATCCTATGGGTTGCCACCAAAGTTGAGGTTGGGGGCGCAAGTTAGTAGATACCAAAGCCTTGCGGAGATCGCAGGTGGTAAGATATACAGCTCAAACAGTATGACAATATGAAGTTTAGCCTAAACATTCCTGGATTGGCCTCGATGTAACAAGGAGGAGTAAATATATATATTCTATACGTTATTTGACCATTGCTCCATTCACAAAATAGGGAACCAAGAGTCCTGTTCTCAGATGGTAGGAGATGGACCCCAGCAATGATAACAGACAATTAATTACGGCAGGCATGTCCCTTTATAATCAGGTAAATGCAACATTGTAGAAAAGAACTGGCAGAAATATAAAGGGAAGGGACATCTGGTATTACTGCAAGCTTTCAGCACACATCAGTTGCTGCTTAAGAAATATAACACCCGTAGGTGTCAAATGCTTTGCTGAAGGTTTCTTAGCAATCCCTCAGAAGCACACCGCTTCCATCCCAGGCAAAATGCTCTCCTGAAGTTTGATAGCATGGACCAAGACCAGAGGCGTGGAGAGTAGGTAGTCCGCACCATGCACTGCTACCCCGAACAGATTCCCCCGCACCATGCACCGCTTTCCCCCCCGCACTGCTTCCCCCCACACCATGCACTGCTACCCCGCACAGATTTCCCCTGCACCATGCACCGCTTTCCCCCGCACTGATTCCCCCCACACCATGCACTGCTACCCCGCACAGATTTCCTCCGCACCGCTCCCCCACCCACACCATGCACTCCCAACTTTGCCTCTGCAGAATTGAAGGAGCAGAGGAATCCAGCCAGCTTCCCACAAGCCTTGCACGCTCATAGCAAAACAGGATTTAGTGCAAAACATTTCTGCATCTTGTTAGAAAAACAGATTTCCGCCATGCGCTTGCCATAATGAAGTTAATAAGGAACAATACAGAAATGGTGGTATTTAGAATATGAGCGCTATACAAGGACACTGCACTGATCAGTATTACCTTTAGATCTTTATTGGATATTAACAAATGTGAGTCCTCGCCACAACATGTTTCGACACCAATGCGTCTTCCTCAAGTGATCCTTGTGTAGCGCTCATATTCTAAATACCACCATTTCTGTATTGTTCCTTATTTTATCCTCCCTATTGGGAGTGTGGTGGAAGAGAGCAGCTCTGCACACAAGGACCTGACTGGTAAAACAGACACGTGATTGATCACGGGACCCGGAGAAGCGAGTTGGAGCTGGACAATTCGTTTGGAACCAGGAACCGGCGAGCAAAGGTCTCGGATCTCTTCCTCACCACTGAGCCTACAATCTGGTTGTGCAGAGACGGCACAACCAGTTAAGGTGAGTGAGGAATCAGTGTAACGGAGAATTTAATCTGCCTTTAGCAAAAACAGTGTGGCGCAACCGAAAAATTTCTGCTTTATAATGAAGTTAATGGGTGGAAGGGCTGAAAAACACAGTGTGTGCACATAACCACAAACTGCAGGAGTGACTGGGAAGTGTCCGGTAACCGAGGCAGAAGGCAGTCTTGAGAACTGAGAAAACGTTTTACAGGAATTGGTATATTTCTTTGGCTGTTTACAAGGACATTACTGCTTAGGCTGGCTTCACACCAGGACTTTTGGGATCTGAGGCTGTCCGGTATGAACCGAACAGCCCCGGATCTGATTTTGGCCCTATTGTATCCCTACGGTGTCGGATGGCAGCTATTTGCCATCTAGTTTGCTGTTTGTCAGGCAGTGTCCGGCTGTTTTCGCTTTTTGTCCCGGACACAAAATCGGAGCATGCAGTATTTTTTGTGTCTGGGTCAAAAAAATGAAACAAAGTTGGATCCTCGGCGATCCGGCGTCCAATAAAATAGGAGTCTATGGGCACCGGCTCGCGCAGGATCCGTCAAAAAAAAAAAAAAAAAAAAATCGGGCTGGTTCCCAGGTGCCGGGTGCTGAACGAGCCGCGGCTCTGAAATTCAAGCGGCACTCGTTCAGTACCTGGACAGTGCAGGTAAAAGCCGCCGGCTGAAATTTCAGTACCTGGAGAGCTCCCCTGCAGGCGCTATGCTGAAATTTCAGCACTGGACACCGGCAGCTGCTGATTCCAGCAGAAAAAAGGATCGGAGAGCATATTTGCCCTCCGGTTCTGTTTTGTCAGGTTGTGTCCGATGCATCCTGCAAAACACCGGACAGAACCTGACACAGAAAAAATGTGGTGTGAAGCCGGCCTTAGATTGCTAAAATGGCAGAAAACCTCCTTAACATGATAAAACACGGCTAATGTGAAAGTGGCCCCAAAACCTTTCTGAACTTCACTAAAACTTTAGGACCTCAAACACATGATGGATAGCGACACTATTCTCAGATGATATTTACCAGACTGAAAGACATATCTTGCGAGCCCCTGCATCAGCTCTGCCGGCCACGTGGGAGGTGCGGATTCCTCTTGTTCTCTTTTTAGCCTGAAGGAAAGCTCAAAGCCAAAACCACTTGGTCCATCAGATCCTGTGTATCTATAATAAATAAGAAGAAGAATAAGGTACATATATCAGATTTCAGCTATCTTCCTTATTCCTGAGGACTGGATTTTAATATAACGCTTGCTCCTCATGCATTCCAGCCCAGCAGTGTGTATACAGTATAATGCTGCACATGTCTGTACATGGGGGCTCCACACGCCGTCTGTGCCATTTACACGTGTCCTGTTTCTTGCACAAAGTAGATCTTCATACTGCAGCCATGTAAATTAGAAAATAGATTTTCCACAAAAAACACCATTATCATCTTGGTATCCCAATGGTCCTCCTCTGCCACCCACAAAGATGGCCACACGCTGGATCTCATCTTTACCCGTCTTTGCTTCCTTACTAATCTCACAAACTCAACCCCTCCCTGTCTGACCACAATCTGCTGACCTTCTCCTCCCCTACTACATCACCTCCTCTCCGCAAACTTGATCATCCCCGCAGAAACCTAAAACACATTGATCTACACTCACTCTCAGAATCCCTCCTCCCTCTACGCCAACATAACATCTATACGTGACACAGACACTGCCACCACCCTCTACAACACCACATTAACCAAGGCCCTTGACCTAGCAGCACCCCCTCACATATCACGCTCCACGCACTAATAGGCAACTCTGGCACACCACCCTCACTAAAGACCTGAGACGGGCATCCAGGGTCGCCGAGGGGCGATGGAAAAAATCACGTTCCACTGATCACTTTGCGCTGTTCAAACAGTTCCTCATCGCCTTCAAGACTGCACTTGCCACCACCAAACAAACCTTCTTCTTATCCTGAATAACCTCCCTGTCCAACAATCCCAAGCAACTTTTCAAAACCTTCAATTCCTTACTCCGCCCGCCTGCTCCCCCTCCCTCTCCCCTTATCTCTGCAGAAGACTTTGCCTCCTTCTTCAAAGAAAAGATTGACAGAATCAGAGCAGCTTTGATCCACTGTCCCCACAGCCTCCCCTTTCACCTGTACTGCCCTCTCCCTTCCATCAACTGCTTCCCCCCCCCCATAACTGAAGACCAGCTCTCCTCCCTCCTCGTCAAAATCACACCTCACCACCAGCGCCCACGACCTGCTCCCATCTCACCTAATTCCCAACCTCACCTCCGTTATCATCCCAGCCCTAACTCATCTTTTCAACCTATCACTTACCACTGGCACCTTCCCCTAAGCCTTCAAACACGCCTTGATCACACCCATCCTCAAAAAACCCTCCCTCTATCCCACAACTGTCTCCAACTACCGCCCTATATCTCTCCTCCCTTTCACCTCTAAACTACTTGAACAGCATGTCCACTCTGAGCGGTCCCCTCACCTCTCCTCCTGCTCCCTCTTTGACCGCCTGCAATCTGGCTTCCGACCCCTCCACTCCACTGAAACAGCCCTGACCAAAGTCACAAATGACCTACTGACTGCCAAAAGCAAGAGCCACTACTCTGTTCTCCTCCTCCTCGACCTGTCCGCCGCCTTCGACACTGTTGACCACATCCCTTCTACTACAGATCCTGGAATCTCTTGGCATCACGGACCTTGCTCTCCCTTGGATATCCTCATACTTAACCTTCAGCGTCACTCACTCCCACACATCCTCCACGCCCTACCCCCTATCTGTCGGGGTCCCACAGGGCTCGGTTCTTGGACCATTACTGTTCTCAATCTACACTCTCGGCCTAGGGCAACTCATTGAGTCCCATGGCCTCCAATATCACCTCTACGCCGACGACACCCAAATCTACCTGTCTGGTCCTGACATAGCTTCCCTTCTATCCAAAATTCCACACTGCCTGTCCGCCATCTCATCCTCCTTCTCTGCTCGCTTCCTTAAGCTGAACATGGACAAAACTGAGTTCATAGTCTTCTCCCCAAGACGCTCCCCCTCACTACCTGACCTATCCATAGTCGTCAACGACTGCTCTCTCTCTCTCCAGTCCCCCATGCCAAGTGCCTCGGGGTTATCCTTGACTCTTCCCTCTCCTTCAAGCCCCACATCCAGGCCCTCGCCGACTTCCACCAGCTCAAAAACATCTATAGGATTCGCACATTCCTTGACCACGACACTGCTAAAACCCTTATTCACGCTCTCATCATCTCCCGCCTCGATTACTGCAACCTCCCTTGCTCCACCTCCTTCCTCCAATCTATCCTGAACTCCGCTGCCCGCCTAATCCATCTGTCTCCCCCCTCTGCCAAACCCTTCACTGGCTCCCTACTTCCCAGAGATCCCGTTTAAAACATTAACCATGACATACAAAGCCATTCACAACCTGTCCCCTCCATACATCTCTGACATGGTCTCCCGATACCTACCCTCACGCAACCTGTGATCCTGCCAAGAGCTTCTCCTCTACTCCCCCCTCATCTCCTCTTCGCACAACCGCATACAGGATTTCTCCCGTGCTTCACCTATACTCTGGAACTCTCTGCCCCAACACATCAGACATTCTCCTACCCTGGGAACCTTCAAAAGAAGCCTGAAGACCCACCTGTTCTGCCAAGCCTACCACCTGCAATAAGACCCAGTCCTCCACACCGCCTCACGACTGGAACTTCCCCCTCCCACTGTATCCCCACCCACCCCTCGTAGACTGAGCCTTCGCGGACAGGATTTCTCCCCTCTTGTATCTGTACAACCGAATTGTCAACTTTATTGTTACTTGTATTGTTACTATGTTACTTGTCCTAGTCTGCCCTTTCAGCATGTAAAGTGCCATGGAATATAATGGCGCTATATAAATAAATAATAATATTAATAGTATCTCAGCCAAGTCCCATTAACTTGTAAAGGATACTGTATACTACAATGAATAACGTATTATGTGCACACATTTAGTTTGTGTTGCAGACAAATCTGGGCTGTCAGGAAACATGCTATGTAAAAATACACACAAAACCTCTGAAAAGACTGATGTGCTGCGCATCTGAAATAAGAAATGCTCTGATGGTTCAGATCAGCAAGGTAAACTAAGCATCGTGTGCGTGATATTCCACAGATCTCATTCACATTGCTAACACCGTAAAATGCTATTTTTTTCCTGCAGGAAAAATAAGGTGTGTGAACAAGCCCTAAGGATGGACAAGGTTTATGAAGGATAAGCAGCGCGGAGGTGTCCAACAGCCACAATCAAAGATCAGCGATGCTACAGAAACCAATGAATTGCAGAATATATTCTATATCACACACCACATGTCATCAATTATGACGTCCACAGAAAAATCTAAATAAGGTCGACTTTAAGGAACGCATGACAATGTTATGTTTTATCGTGGGGGGGTGATGCCTTACCCTGTGAGATTAGACTGTGCCCTTGAATGGGAGCCATCCCGCTCTGTTGGTGGCCTCCGCGCTGTGTTATTGATGGTGTTAACTAGCTCAAACAAATCTCAATCCGAAACCAAATACACTGCAGGAAAAGGCTTCCATATGTTCAGCATTTCTCCAGGGGAGGTCGACCTCCCGCACTCACATAAAGCCTTCATTTAGCAGGGGTGTTATCATTGATGTAATAGCCGTGGCCTGCACCTCCTGACACCCTCAACAGAGGTCTAAACATTTACTCACAAAACGTGATCAAGTAGATTATCGAAAGGAAGCCACCCACAAAGCAATCTTATACAGGGAAAGGGGGTTATTCTATGTGGCATCAGGGGAATACAAAAATGAAGTTGGGTATTTGCATCCCTGACAAATAATGTGTGATTTTACAGATCAATAACAGAACACAGCTCAGCCCCCACGTCATACAAAACACCTAAACTAGTGATGAGCGGGTAGAGAAATATTCGCACTCTCTATACCCGTAACAAGTAGTGTTTAATACTCGCATATTCGTCAGAATAGAGAGTCCAATGTTGGTCAATTAGTGATAGACTACACCCACACACTTCCAGCTATAAAACGAGTCTTTCCAGGACAGGGCGGGAGGGTGAGCTTTTTTGCGTTTTTACTGCATAAAACACCTTGCTGTGCCCCCCAGAGAGACCCCAACATTCAATCTGCTCTCAGTGAGGTGCCAGCTCCCAGTTTACTGAAGAGAGCTGTCAATATGTGTCAGATCAATAACGATGAACACATCACTCACGAGCACCAGCTGATACTCCCGAGTAACGAGTATCATGAATACCGTACTATCTGTGCGAGTAACCAATACACTCGCTCATCACTACCTGCAACGCATTGTTGGCCAGTGTTGAACTTCATAATGGTAAGTCTTGTAATTTAGGATGGCTGTAGTCCTTAAGGCTGCTTTCACACTGGAATATTTTCAAATCCATGTCCGTCCATTTTTAAACAGATGGCCACGGATCCATTATGGCCTCCTATGTTCTCCTATAGGCACGGATTGGTCCTAAAGGGGCCATCCATGCATGTCTGTTTTGTCATGGATCCCTTGGTGATTTGTTGTGTACCCAGAAAAGGAATCTGTTCTGTTTCCAAGCTTCCTTGAAAATCACGGACACCAACGGCCAGATACGGATCCATATCTGTACATATGAAATTAACATGAAGCTCTATGTAGCACGGATCCGTACAGATCGGTGAACAAAAACGGATGTGAAACAGATCTATTTTGCTGTACGGAGCATGCTCAGAAGGTACAGCTCCTCCCACCCCTATCTCTGGTAAGGCCCCCTTCACATCACAATTTTTGGGGATCCGTGGCTACCCGTTGTAAAATAAATAGCCACAGATCCGATTTGGCTCCCATGTTTCCTATGGGCAAAGATGGGCATGGATTGGTCCTTAATGGCCATCCGTGTGTTCAGGGATCCGATTGTGTCCGTTTTTTTCACATCCCCAAAAATCAGAGACTGCGCAGTGGACAGAATCGAATCAAACGCTGTCCGATTCATATAACATGGGGGTCTATGTAGCTCGGATCCAGGAAGAAAACAGGATCGTTTCCTGGATCCAGTATTAGTGTATGGAGCATGCTCAGTACACTAAAACTGCTCTGTCCAGTGTAATTTCACTTTAGCAATTTATCTACATACACTGCTGAAGTGAAATTAAAGAAAGCAATGTGTTGTTAAAAGAAAAAAAAAAAAAAAAAAATCACCTCTCCGCCAAATGTCCCACAATGCGATGCGTCCACGTCCGATGGCTTAATCAGCCGACCGGACAAGCGGCAAACCCGATCAGCTGATGCAGCCACGTGACATCAGCTGAGCAGTTTAAATTGCCCACCAAAACCTGTTGCGGTCATGTGAAATCAGCTAATCAGGCTGCCGCCCCGCCCGGTCAGCTGATTAAGGTCCTGCAGCCATTGGACGTGGACGCATCACGTTGCAGGACACTCGGCAGAGAGGTGAGCATTTTTTTAAGTTGGGCCTGGTTAAGTTCTATGAGACGGGAGTAATGTAAACAGTGAGGTAGATGCAGCACAGCCCCTTGTATCTACTGCATGGCGGAGGACCTGGAAACTGGACCGGATACATTTTACATTGACGAAACATGAAGACATTGCAAAATCGATTTCTGGGTAAATCATATCGAGTTTAGGCAACGTCCACATGCAGGTTTTTCCGCAAATTTTTTTTAAAGAAAAATACCACAGACCCTTTACTGTGAGTTATGCAAAGAATGCTGCAAAATAGTCTTCCATTAGACAATTCTATCTTATTGCAGGTGGCATACCGAAAAAGAACAAAATTGATCTATAGAAAATAAACCAAGCAATCGAAAAGAAGCGTATATTTTAGTATAATAAAATGAGGCACACTAATTTGCTGTAAATCCCATGGATTAAACGTTGGTGGCTCCAGCCGTCAGGAAAGAACGCGATGACATCCTGTTTGTTACTTGACCGCCAAGACTGCAATAATCAGGAGACTGGTATGGGACGTCACCACTGTCTGTCCCGACACAGACCACCAAAGCGGGCAGTGCAGGACCCACTGCAGTTACAACAGGAGGGCATTCCTCATTCTAAAAAATTACGGCTCATTTTTAAAGATTTTTTTTCCCCCCCAAGAAGATGAACAAATCGATAAAATGGACAGAAATTTATTTTTACTTTAATGCACTGAAACTTGTTCTGGTGACAAAAAACTCCAGCAGAACAAAAACAGCCAGTGATTTAAGGGCAGACAAATAAAAAAATACAATTACATTAAAGTCCCTTATGCCACTAGTAACAATCACAGTAGTCATCATTTATTGCCATCTAGCAGGACTGGGTATAAGGGTCTAACACAGCGGCTAAATCATACTCTTGTTTCCCCAGTTTTGCATTGTGACTATTGGCAGCAAGTAAAGTCTCCTGCATGTTTTATCACATTCGCAGGAAGGAGACACTGAAGCTTTGTGTGGAGGCTGACAGCAGAGCAGTGCCAGGCTTCCTGGAGAGCATACTACTTGTATGACCCCAAGCTGTTCACAAAGCCACAGAGAAGACAACTACTCCCCCCCCCCCACACACACACTACTGCCCCCAGCCTCACACAGTCCCCTCCAGCCTCACACAGCCCCCCCCCCCAGCCTCACACAGCCCCCCCCCCAGCCTCACACAGCCACCCCCAGCCTCACACAGACCCCCCCCAGCCTCACACAATATACACATCCTGGCACAGAATCAGCTGCAACTTCTGGGACAGCTCAATACTAAAACCACATCTGCAGGGAACCTGGAGGCCACCGTCACATACATGAAAGAATCAGGAAAAAATAAAATTGCAGGCAATGTTGGGGTATGTGCAGTGCACGCAATTAGCATTACCAGCATTCTGGAGTCAGCGCGCTTTCTCTTGGAGACACAAGTGTCCTGTGCAGGAGAACATGAGGTCGTGTCCATGATCAGGACTATGGGCAGAGTGTTTTCGCTGTGTTCTCCTGCTCAGTACACCTGTGTCTCCACAAGAATACATGTGAAAAGAAAATAGGGAGGGGGACAAGAGGCGCAATAGTGCCCTATCACTGGTGACACTTATGTGAGGTGGTGGTGCTGTGAAGCTGCTCACCTGATACAGTTGTGATCCCCACAACTGGTTTGAAGGCGTATTGGAATCAGTGTTCCAGCTGCTGCAGGACCTCCACCGACCACTGAACAGTGGCTTGAATCCAAGGAAAAATGATGGGAGTATTGGTGTGTCACGGTCCGCGCTGCTGTGATGTGGATAAAAACTCACCAAGGAGACAGCAGTTATTCCATCCTTTTATTTCCTCCTCTTTCCTACGCGTTTCAACGCCACACCCGGCGCCTTCCTGAGGAAGGCGCCGGGTGTGGCGTTGAAACGCGTAGGAAAGAGGAGGAAATAAAAGGATGGAATAACTGCTGTCTCCTTGGTGAGTTTTTATCCACATCACAGCAGCGCGGACCGTGACACACCAATACTCCCATCATTTTTCACAAGAATACATGGACATGTTGTGGCTCTGGAATCTGCACCAAAGGTCAGTTTACACAATGTCACAATGAAGCAGAGTGGGCAGGAGACTTCTATAAATCCATCCACTGTGCTTGTACAATGCAGCGCTTTGGACACAGTGAAAAACACATTACATCCAAAACATTGCTAATCCTGATCATTGGCACTCGCCCTAAATCAGTATAAGGATAGAGGGCGGCCGTATTTTTTTTTTTTTTTAGCAAGTAGGTCCCTATTTTGAGCATTTTCAGCTGTGATCTATGGACCGGTGTGGGCATCCGTTAAGGGAAGACAGGTTGATATTGTTTGACAATGACTTTTCAATGACAGACAAATTGACTTGAACTTTGGGGGACCCGAGGCCAGAGAATAAATCACAGACCGTGACCAACAGATGTGTAAATGCAGTCGCATTCACAACAGCATTTTTGATCTGTATCTTTCCACCAAAACACAGAACAGGTGTCAGTCTCCACCCCTGACATACAAACACTGGTGAAAGATACTGACGGGTCAATGAGGTCTGCGTAGAAGTGCACACGTTATGGATCTGGTGCACAAATATCTGCATCTCCTGGAAGGAAGAATGCAGTATAAGGCTGCGTTCACACATTTGCGTATTTTGCTGCGCTTTTTTGCGCGCGCTTTTTGCCGTGTTTTTCGCCCCCACAAAAAAGCGCAACAAAATACGCAGGGGCTTTAACACACTGCGCTTTCTTTACCCCAGAAAGCGCAGTGATGTCACAGAGGGGAGGAAAAATGCTGCTTCCTCCTCCCCTCTGTGACAGCCCCATTAGAATTCACGGTGTATTAATATACACTGTGACATCTTAATTAAACAAAAGCAAGTGAATGAAAAATAAAAAAAGAATGAAATACTTACCTCTCCGACGCCTTTTCCGGTGTTCGGTCTCCGTTTCCAAGTGAGATGTGTTCTGACAGGACCTGTGGTGACGTCAGAGGGGCGTTCCCAGCGCTGATTGGCTGCTCGCGGTCATGTGATATGTATCACATGACCGCGAGTGCCCGGGAACGCCCCTCTGACGTCACAACAGGTCCTGTCAGTACACATCTCACTTGGAAATGGAGACCGGACAGCGGGAAAAGGTGTCGGAGGGTAAGTATTTCATTCTTTTTTATTTTTCATACACTTGCCTCTGTTTAATTTAGATTTCACAGTGTATATTAATACACTGTGAAATCTAATGGGGCTGTCACAGCTGTCACAGAGGGGAGGAGGAAGCAGGATTCTTCCTCCCCTCTGGGAGAATACGCAGGAGCAGCTGCGTAAACAATTAACATATCAATTCTTTACACAGCTGCGTTTTCTCCTTGAAAACGCACTGCGTATTTTTGCGCAATGTCTGCACTGCAAAGTGAATTTCCCATTCACTTTGCTGGCAGACAAAAGGCACATTGCGTATTTTGAAAAGAGCGCGTAAAAAAGCGCAGCAAAATACGCAATGTGTGAATGCAGTATAAAATATGATTGTTTTGTGTACAGATTTTCCCCACTCATCAGTATGTGTGGAATTTGCAGTAAAAAAAAATAAATACCGTAAGTGGAAAAAAAAAAAAAAAAAGCAATAAAAAGGGGAACAGCAAAATGTGCACAAGCCCAAAATCTGAAGATCTTTTCACCCACATGATGGTCACAGCCATGTGTCATATAGATCTTTAGAGAGCACTCCAGGCTTCTGTCACTAGTACATATAGCCATAGATACGTATAACATGAATTTCCAGATACAAGGAGGGACAGCTACAAAAAGATAATGCTAAACATATGGGGTCACCACCTCAGTCACAAGAAGCTCCTGTATAATGGAACCGAATGGACTGTACCAGACGTTCTACACAGTATACAAAGGAGCACGTATCAAAGATAACCATGATGACTGCACACTGCCGGTCAAAGAGTTATAAGGCAGGTTCCCACTGAATATTTGATCCAGTACTGATGAAATATAGCAGAACAACATCAACAAGGCTGAAAGAAAGCAGGAGACTGACATTTTTCCAATATGTGGTGCACTCATAACAGAATCATGCAGGATTGAAGTTATTGAGAATAAACCAAAAACAAAAGGGTTGCTTTTTTTTTTTTGTTATTTGCTGGTTTATGTTTGTATTAGATGGAGCCCCAAAACGATCGCATTGGGAGGGCGGTGATGTTAGGATGGGGGCAGGTTCTGTGGTGCTACGAGCAGCAGCTGTCTCTCTCCCAGTGCTGTCTTCTTTTCTCATGTGTGCTCTCCTTTGAGCGGTCTTCCCCCTGTGTGTCGTCTCTCTCCCCAGCGTGACGTGAGCTCTCCTCATCTACTCTCTCCTTTGTGCTGTCTCCCTGTTTGCTCTCCTCCCTGTATGTGATATCTCTTCCCCCTGTGCTGTCTCCTTTGAGCTGTCATCCCCCTGTGCATGCTCTCTCCCCCATTCGCCCTATCTCGCACCGTGCGTGCGCTCTCACTACGTCCGTATGCTCCCTCTCCCTTTGTGCGCCCCTCTTCCACCATGTACACCCATCGTTCTCTTTCTACCTTACTGTGCGCTCGCCGGGCCCCCTGTGCTCTCTTTCTGCCCCACCCTGTAGTCTTTCTTCCCCCCCCCCCCCTTTCCCCACACACTTTGTCCTGGCTGCAGTCTGTGTCACTGCAGGATCGAAGCTATGGTAATGTGACTGATCACATGACTGACATCACCGCAGGTCCTGTAACTGTGCAGAGGCTATCGATGGAGTGGCGGGCGAGCAGGAGGTAGGCGGTGTGTGGTGCGTCGGCAGAGGATGTCAGTACCGCCGCCATATTAGCATACTCATCACTTGGGTATACTAATATGTCACAGCTTCCAGAGAGGTGCATTGTGCGATTCATGGACATCGAGCCGGAAGTTATTGACACACAGGATTAGGGAAGTATATATTAGATGTTCTTGTTAAGGTAAAAGTCAGTATAGAGATGGGTGGTGATTGATGGAGTGATAAACCTCCTGCAAATGCATCTTCTGCCTTCATTACATGCAACAATGCTATTGGTTGTAAATGTAGTAAATGAAGGAACATGCATTTGGCTATGTCGCAAATTACACACAAAAAAAAAAAAATATGCCAAGCAGCACGATTGAAACCCAACAGACTATTCTTGTCAATGGTTGCTGCATTGCCATCAATTTAGACAGAACAAAAACAATATTAAATAAAACTTTATGAAATGTGATAAATAATATAAACTGACATCTTTCAAGCATTGCTTTAAAAGTAACTTTCAGCAACAGTTAAAAAAATAAAACAATTCAGTGAAGATTTTGTGTGTAATAATTTACAAGCAAATGAGACTGATGATTAAGTACAATTTCAAAACATCTGGGCATTTTCTTCCCATTTCCATCTTAGAGTGGTCCATTTTTTGGGGGTCTCAATGCAGTTGGAATGTCACTTAATATCCTGTCTAGTGGATAATCCTCTAAGGCTGGGTTCACATTTGTGGACCCCCCCCGCAGCGTTCTGCAGAGGGGATCCGCAATGTGACCGCAGCGGCCGCCAGCTCCTATTTTTATAATGGGGACGCACGGTGCTGCGCTTGACAGCGCATGACCGTGCGCACCCATTCACTCCCATATGTGATCTGTGCGCAGGCGGACGCCTGCGCACAAATCACACAGTCTCGTCCGCACCAGGGACGCGACATGTTGCATTCCTGGTGCGGACGAGAGTGTGTGATCTGTACGCAGGCATCCGCCTGCGCACAGATCACATATGGGAGTGAATGGGTGCGCACGGTCCTGCGCTATCAAGCGCAGCACCGTGCGCTCCCATTATAAAGATAGGAGCTGGCGGCCGCTGCGCACACATGGCGATTCCCCTCCGCAGAACGCTGCGGAGGGGAACGCTAATGTGAAGCCAGCCTTATCTGTTCCCTTATGTCATATTACAGACTTTCTGGTGTATTTGTTGCATTTTTTTCTTTTTTGGAACTTTCACACCTGCGTTTTGCAAATCTGTCAGAATTCCGCCTTTCTTGAGAAGAAAAAAATAACTGATCCGACAACATTGCGTTCTGCCCAATGCATTTTACATAAGAGTTGTGGACATGTGCGGCAACTTGTGGTTTATCCAGATATGGAAAAAAACAGCACTTAAGGCTTGGCTTAAAACCAGCGCTTTTTGACTGAAGCCTTAAGTGCTGGATCCGGATGAAACCACCAGTCACACCGCACATTTCCTGAACTCCATTAAAAATCCTTTGGGCAGAACGCAATGTTGCCGTATCAAATTTTTTTTTTTTCAAAAAGAAAAGGCTAAATTCTGGCAGATTGCAAAACGCAGATGTCAAAGTAAAAAAAAAAACCTGAAGTAGAGAAGACTGAAATACCTGAACTGAAAATACCGTAGATGTGAAAGCAGCCTTACTTTACATTTCCGATCACCCTAAATTAATGCAAGATCTGTAAAAATGTATGGAACAATCTCTTATATGGTATGAATTACCCTAGGATGTATATCCCAGTTATTAATACTGCCTTGCAATCCTGTAACATTACCAAAAATTACGTTACCAATTGAAGATTAGGCCAGTCAGCTCCCCCCTAGCAGCACAGCATTTCATCATTTAAAGAGAACCTGTCAGCACAATTTTATAATGTAAGGTAAAGACAAAGCGGTATGGACTCTAATCATGATCATATTTACACCTTTGATGAAGAAATCCACTTTGTGATTCTTTAATCACCATTTGAAGTGTTTTTGCTCATGAGATTTTGGTACACAGGGGACGGACTGTATTCTAGTCTTCCCCTCCCTATCTGTGATTCCCCGGCCCCTCTGTAGACAGCTTTTGGATAAACAATGGTTTGGCTTATCATCCGGCCAGCAGTTATCTCATCTGTACACCTTAGCACACATTTGGCTGAGCTCTCCTGTGTGCAGAGAGGGTCACTGCCAAATATGTCATATTTTCGGGAGAACAAAAAGATAGACAAAAATCCAACATGCTGGACCCTCAAATCCCACGAACATCAGTGGTTCGGGGCCCCTATATACTTTACAATGTTGGCCGAACCTATTGATTATACTGGGTTCAGCTGACAGTCACATGTGTATGGAGGGTTAAGCACTTACTAAACTGTATACATCAGTCAGGCAGGTAGAGTTAAGCTGGCTTCACTCCACGATTGTTTGGATCTGGGGCTGTCCGGTATGAAGAAGAAAAAAAACCAACAAAAAAAACGCACAAATCCAGATCCTCCTGGATCCGGCACCCATAGCATGTCTATGGGAGCCGGATCAGACATAAAATCGGACCGGTTCTGGGACGCCGGGTGCTGAAAGAGCGGCGGCTGTTAAAAAATGCAGTCGCTGAATTTCTGCACCTGGAGATCTCCCCGGCTGAAATTTCAGCACTGCTAGCTAGCTCCTCTCCAGCCGCTATGCTGGAATTACAGCACTGGACAGCGGCAGCCGCTGATTCCAGTAGAAAACAGGATCGGAGGGCAGATTTGCCCTCTGGTTCTGTTTTGTCTGGGACTGTCCGGTGTTTTGCAGGATGCACCGGACAAAACCTGACGGCAGAAAATCTTGGTGTGAAGCCTTAGCAAACTGTCTGCCTTCTGTGTGTGGAGTCCGGCCGTCACTGACAACCGGCTCCATCCCTGTGCAGTCGCTGACTTTATAATGAAATTCTAAGACTTCATTCCAGAGTTATATGAATTTTGGCCAGCGATCAGCCATAGATTTCACCTACAGGGATAACCAGTCACGAATGTGCAACTACATTACACAGGGAAAGTCCGATCTGCCCTTTGAATGTCACTGCCTTGAGCCTGTCATTTCAGGAAAAGCAAATCTGTTCAGGAAACACATCAAAAGATATAGAATATTTATTTTTTTGTAATCCTTCTATAGTAATACTAGGAAAAAAAAATATATATATATGTGAGTGACATAAATCACTTACTCATGTACTCTGTTGTCTCCATACAAATCGCTTAGTCCAAAACTGACATAATGCCAGTGCTCGGGAACGTTAAGTGTGGAATTGCCCAGATTACGGTACATGCTCACATAGTCCAGTGGATCAGGTCCACCCAACCTGCAAGAGAAAAAAAAATGTTATGCATTGGTTGGTTGCCAGAACATTAAAATATCCCTCTACTTAACGATCTCCTTTCCAAATTAATAATAAAATGTGTCCGCGGACAATAACCACACTTCACTAGGGTGCAAGTATGGGAGAATTCTAAGTTTACTAGGAAGCAAATACATTTACGGTATATAGACAATCCTGGGGGTGGTATACCCAAAGAGAAGATCATTCATTAATTTGTTTCAAAATATTAACATAATTAATCATTGGTCACTAACAGCTGATTGGATTATGCAAATCTTATTTTATATACATATGTATCATAGTAACAAAATAACAGTTTTTAAGGTTTTTAAGGTTCAACCCATAGCCTAACATGTTGATCCAGAGGAAGGCAAAAAAAACCCATGTGGCAACACAAGCTCCACATTGGGGGAAAAAATTCCTTCCTGACTCCACATACGGCAATCAGACTAGATCCCTGGATCAAATCCCTAACAGAATCTAGTATATATAACCTGTAATAATATAAATACATCCTGTAAATATATAACCTGTAATAATATACTTTTCAAGAAAGGCATCCAGGCCCTCCTGAAATGTTACGGTAGTAGTGAGTCACCCATTGGGCCATTCCATGTCAAGTGAACCAATGATTATTACCTCTATATTTTTAATTCTTTTGAGATTTTGTTATTTGATAATAGCATGTCAGACAATGCATAATGTGAAGAGAAAAAAAAAATTATATTATATATATATATCTATTATATAATTGCCGTAGCGACTTCCGTCGGAGCGGCGCTGCTTCCGGTCGCTTGGTTAGCGAGTCCGAGCTGCTTCTCCTGGACTCTCCCCATGGCCGCGTAGCGGCCACGGCGACTCACGAAGCAATGCCCGCAAAGCGGGCATTGCGAGTCGTTGCAGCCCAGCGAAGCAATGCCCGCGAAGCGGGCATTGCGAGTCGCTACACCGCTAACCAAGCCACCGAAGCCCATACTCCTGTAGTCTACACCGCTATAGTATACTACAGTCCCATGCCCATAAGCGCCATGGGACTGTAGTATACCATCGCGCTGTACACTACAGCCCCCTGCCGCTCTAAGCCACTACGCGCTGCTGTACTGTACACCGCTATAGTATACTACAGTCCCATGCCCATAAGCGCCATGGGACTGTAGTATACCATCGCGCTGTACACTACAGCCCCCTGCCGCTCTAACCCACTACGCGCTGCTGTACTGTACACCGCTATAGTATACTACAGTCCCATGCCCATAAGCGCCATGGGACTGTAGTATACCATCGCGCTGTACACTACAGCCCCCTGCCGCTCTAAGCCTACCCCCTAAGGCACCGCCGCCCCTAACCCCCTACCCCCTAAGCCCCGCAGCAGCCCCGACCAGCAGCCCCGACCACCTAACCCCCGACCCGCAGCATCCAAACCCGCCCCCGATACCCCCTAAGCCCCGCCGTCTACCCCCTAAGCCATCGCCGCCCCTACCCCCTAGGCCCCCGCCGATACCCCCTAAGCCATGCCGCCTACCCCCTAAGGCACCGCCGCCCCTAACCCCCTACCCCCTAGACCCCCGACGATACCCCCTAAGCCATGCCGCCTACCCCCTAAGGCACCGCCGCCCCTAACCCCCTAAACCCCGCAGCAGCCCCGACCACCTAACCCCCGACTCGCACCATCCAAACCCGCCGCCGAAACCCCGCAGCAGCCCCGACCACCTAACCCCCGACTCGCACCATCCAAACCCGCCGCCGATACCCCCTAAGCCCCGACTACCTAACCCCCGACTCGCCGCCGATACCCCCTAAGCCCCGCCGTCTACCCCCTAAGCCATCGTCGCCCCTACCTAAGCTCCTACCCCCTAGGCCCCCGCCGATACCCCCTAAGCTCCCGCCGCTGTCCCCTGCCCCTGTCGCTAAAGCCCTACACCCTAACCCCCCGCCCTCCCCTAACCTAACGCCGCTCTCACCTAAGGCCCTACACCCGAAGCCCCCGTCCATCACTTACATGCCTTCAAGTCATCTGATCGTCCGTCCGATCCTCCGTCCGGCCAGGCGTCCTCTTCCTCCGGCCCCGGGGGTCTTCTCTCTTCTTTCCGCCATCTCCGCCTCTTCGTCCGGCCCCGGGGATCTTCTGTCTTCTTTTCCGAAAATTCCACCTCCGACGTCCTCTTCCTTCTCATTAAGATAGAATGGAGGAAAAATCCCCCATTCTACCTCAATGAAATCTCACGCCGTCTTCTGATTGGTTGCTGGATAATGCCCTCAGCCAATCAGAAGAGCTCCTCATTCAGTTTTCATTCAGGTCCGCCTTTTTTCCCCATTGACATACATTACCGGTGTGTCAGCGATTTTATGGCCGCCCCCCTGGTTCTATTTGTCGGCCCTAAAATCGCGGACACACCGCTAATGCATCTCTATGGGCAGTCAGCTCGACTTCTGATTGGTTGCCGTTCAATCCGAAATCGGGCTGACTGCCCATAGAGATGCATTAGCGGTGTGTCCGCGATTTTACGGCCGACAAATAGAACCAGGTGGTCGGCCATAAAATCGCCGACACACCGCTAATGCATTTCAATGGCAAAAAAGAAAGGCGGACCTCAATGACAACTGCGTCTCAGCCTAAATAATAAATTAAATAATAAAAAAAATAATTAAAAAAGAATTAAAAAATAATAAAAAAAATAATTAAAAATAATAAAAAATTCAATAAAAATAATAATAAAAAAATAAAATATATGCTAATAAGATCAGCCCTTTGCGGACCTGAATGAGAACTGCGTCTCAGCCTAAATAATAAATTAAATAATAAAAAAAATAATTAAAAAAGAATTAAAAAATAATAAAAAAAAATAATTAAAAATAATAAAAAATTCAATAAAAATAATAATAAAAAAATAAAATATATGCTAATAAAGGCGGACCTCAATGAGAACTGCGTCTCAGCCTAAATAATAAATTAAATAATAAAAAAAATAATTAAAAAAGAATTAAAAAATAATAAAAATAATAATTAAAAATAATAAAAAATTCAATAAAAATAATAATAAAAAAATAAAATATATGCTAATAAGATCAGCCCTTTGCGGACCTGAATGAGAACTGCCTCTCAGCCTAAATAATAAATTAAATAATAAAAAAAATAATTAAAAAAGAATTAAAAAATAATAAAAAAAAAAAATTAAAAATAATAAAAAATTCAATAAAAATAATAATAAAAAAATAAAATATATGCTAATAAGATCAGCCCTTTGCGGACCTGAATGAGAACTGCGTCTCAGCCTAAATAATAAATTAAATAATAAAAAAAAGAATTAAAAAAGAATTAAAAAATAATAAAAAAAAATAATTAAAAATAATAAAAAATTCAATAAAAATAATAATAAAAAAATAAAATATATGCTAATAAAGGCGGACCTCAATGAGAACTGCGTCTCAGCCTAAATAATAAATTAAATAATAAAAAAAATAATTAAAAAATAATTAAAAAAAATAATTAAAAATAATACAAAATTCAATAAAAATAATAATAAAAAAATAAAATATATGCTAATAAGATCAGCCCTTTGCGGACCTGAATGAGAACTGCGTCTCAGCCTAAATAATAAATTAAATAATAAAAAAAATAATTAAAAAAGAATTAAAAAATAATAAAAATAATAATTAAAAATAATAAAAAATTCAATAAAAATAATAATAAAAAAATAAAATATATGCTAATAAGATCAGCCCTTTGCGGACCTGAATGAGAACTGCATCTCAGCCTAAATAATAAATTAAATAATAAAAAAAAGAATTAAAAAAGAATTAAAAAATAATAAAAAAAAATAATTAAAAATAATAAAAAATTCAATAAAAATAATAATAAAAAATAAAATATATGCTAATAAAGGCGGACCTCAATGAGAACTGCGTCTCAGCCTAAATAATAAATTAAATAATAAAAAAAATAATTAAAAAATAATAAAAAAAAATAATTAAAAATAATACAAAATTCAATAAAAATAATAATAAAAAAATAAAATATATGCTAATAAGATCAGCCCTTTGCGGACCTGAATGAGAACTGCGTCTCAGCCTAAATAATAAATTAAATAATAAAAAAAATAATTAAAAAAGAATTAAAAAATAATAAAAAAAAATAATTAAAAATAATAAAAAATTCAATAAAAATAATAATAAAAAAATAAAATATATAGCTAATAAAGGCGGACCTCAATGAGAACTGCGTCTCAGCCTAAATAATAAATTAAATAATAAAAAAAATAATTAAAAAAGAATTAAAAAATAATAAAAATAATAATTAAAAATAATAAAAAATTCAATAAAAATAATAATAAAAAAATAAAATATATGCTAATAAGATCAGCCCTTTGCGGACCTGAATGAGAACTGCGTCTCAGCCTAAATAATAAATTAAATAATAAAAAAAATAATTAAAAAAGAATTAAAAAATAATAAAAAAAATTAATTAAAAATAATAAAAAAATCAATAAAAATAATAATAAAAAAATAAAATATATGCTAATAAGATCAGCCCTTTAGCGCACCTGAATGACAACTGCCTCTCAGCCTAAATAATAAATTTAATAATAACAAAATAATTAAAAAATAATTAAAACATTATAAAAAAATAAATAAAACATAATTAAAAAATAAATAACAAATAATAAATAATAATTAAAAAAAAATGCTAATAATAATATTACTGCTAATAATAATGCTATTAATGATAATAATTATGTTATTAATGCTATTATTAATGCTAATAATGCTATTATTAATTCTATTAATGCTAATAATAATGCTATTAATGCTATTAATAATGTTATTAATGCTATTATTAATGCTAATAATCCTATTATTAATGCTATTTATGCTAATAATGATATTAATGCTATTAATAATGTTATTAATGCTATTAATAATGCTAATATAATGCTATTATTAATGCTATTAATGCTAATAATAATGCTATTAATGCTATTAATAATGTTATTAATGCTATTAATAATGCTAATAATGCTATTATTAATGCTATTAATGCTAATAATAATCCTATTAATGCTATTAAATAATGCTATTCATGCTATTAATAATACTATTAATGCTATTAATGCTAATAATAATGCTCATTAATGCTATTAATAATGTTATTTAATGCTATTATTAATGCTAATAATGCTATTATTAATTCTATTAATGCTAATAATAATGCTATTAATGCTATATTAATAATGTTATTAATGCTATTATTAATGCTAATAATGCTATTATTAATGCTATTAATGTCAATATTTATCCTATTAATGGTATTATTAATGCTATTAATGCTAATAATAATGCTATTAATGCTATTAATGCTAATAATAATGCTATTAATGCTATTAATAATGTTATTAATGCTATTATTAATGCTAATAATGCTATTATTAATGCTATTTATGCTAATAATAATGCTATTAATGCTATTAATAATGCTATTAATGCTATTAATAATGCTATTAATCCTATTATTTATGCTATTAATGCTATTAATGCTAATATTTATCCTATTAATGGTATTATTAATGCTATTAATGCTAATAATAATGCTATTAATGCTAATAATAATGCTATTAATGCTATTAATAATGTTATTAATGCTATTATTAATGCTAATAATGCTATTATTAATTCTATTAATGCTAATAATAATGCTATTAATGCTATTAATAATGTTATTAATGCTATTATTAATGCTAATAATGCTATTAATAATGCTATTAATGCTAATAATAATGCTATTAATGCTATTAATACTGTTATTAATGCTCATAATACTGCTCATAATGCTATTAATACTGCTATTACTGCTAATAATAATGCTATGGCTTATATTATTGCTATTGATGATGCGATTATTATTTAAAAATCTTTAAAAAAACAATAAACATATTTTAGATACCCGATGCATTTGCATCAGGCTAACAGCTATAACTACTATAATCAAATTAATGCACGTTCTAGAATCCCGATGCATTTGCATCGGGCTCACAGCTAGTATATATATATTTTATTTATTTATTTTTTTTTAAATGATTTTCAAAGTTTGAAAAAAGTGTGAATTTCGGTGTTGCCTGCCTTTACGTTTCTCCTCATAACTCAGGCTAGAAATAAGATAGAGAGACAAAATAAACACCGTTCTACTCAGAACTATACAGGCTTTCACCATATATGTCACAAGAGGATCTTTGTTAATGTTTTACCCATGCAAATGCAAAATTTTAAAACGCATTTCCGAAAAAAATCGGCATCATTTAAATATTTCAAAAACTGCCCATGTGTCTGCTCTTAGCCACATCTGTACCAAATTTGGGATCGTAATGGGATCATATTTTAAAATATTTTACTATTATAGCATCAATGGGTCATTCCATATCAAGTGATCTAAATATGAATATTTTTTTTTACCTGACGTCTTTAGATTTTTTTTTCTCTATTTCTATATGAAGTACTAAAGTACTACTAATTAACTTAAGTAGTACTTCAAATAGAAAAAATTTTTTACATAATCCAAAGACATCAGGTAAAAAAACTATTCATATTTAGATCACTTGATATGGAATGACCCATTGACGCTATTAATAGTAAAATATTTTAAAATATGATCCCATCGCGATCCCAACTTGAAATTTGGTACAGATGTGGCTAAGAGCAAAGCAGACACATGGGCAGTTTTTGAAATATTTAAATTATGCTGATTTTTCGGAAATGTTTTAAAATTTTGCGCTTGCGATCACATGGGTAAAATATTAACATACTCTTGTGACGTATCTGGGGAAAGCCTGGACAGTTCTGAGTAGAATGGTGTTTATTTTGTTTCTCTATCTTATTTCTAGCCCGAGATACGATAGAAAATGTAAAGCCATACCAGGCCAAAATTAGCACTTTTTGAAAAAACTTTAAAAATCTGTAAAAAATTAACTGATGAAGAAAAAAAATTATTTTTGTAATTAACTGAAATTGTACTTCACATAGAAAAAAAAATTAAAAAAATCTGAAGACGTCAGGTAAAAAAAAAATATTCATTTTTGTATCACTTGACATGGAATGACCCCATACAACATCATGTGGTAGAGAGTTCCCCAGTCTCACTGCTCTTACAGTAAAGAATCCACATCTGTAAGATTAAACCTTCTTTCCTCCAGACGTAGAGGATGCCACCTTGTCCCCGTCTCAGGCTGCTTTCACATTATGATTTAGTGGCTGTCTGTGGGATCAGAGTTTGAAGGAGGATCCCACGGACAGCCACGGATCCACATGGATCCCTGCAATTAGATGGCAAATAGCCATCCGATTCTATGCAGGATCCGTGTGGATTCTGCGGTCCCCTGTCTCTCCCTGCTCTTGCCTCCTCCATCTTCTTCCCCCGCTCCTCTATCCTGACCTAATCCCTATCCTGTCCCCTGTTCTCTTGCCTGTGTGTTAAAAAAAAAAAAAAAACACCTCCTCCTGGAGGATACGTCACCTTGTCACCGGCTCCCAGGATGCGACACCATCGGGGCAGAAGGACCTGTGATGATGTCAGAGAGGCGATCACATGACACGTCAGCTGACCAGCTCTGTGACATCATCACAGGCCCTTCTGCCCCGATGGTGTCGCATCCTGGGAGCCGGTGACAAATCCTCCGGGAGGAGTTTTATTTTAACACACTGGGAAGAGAACAGGGGACAGGATATGGATTAGGTCAGGATAGAGGAGTGGGGGGACAGAATAGAGGAGATGGGGGAAGGAAGATGCAGGGAGAGACAGGGACCACGGAGCAGACATCGTATCTGAGGTGAACTCGGATCCGATGTCCATAGGCTCACATTTTGTGGCCACTCTGATCAGCACTGATCCGATGCTGTCCAATTTGAGTCACAGAAACAAAATTGTAGCAGGCTGTGATTTTGTGCCCGCGATTAAATCGGATCGGATGGTGCCAAAATCGGATGCAAATAGTGGCACATCTGATCCGATTCCCATAGGGGGACATGGGATACGATATCGGATCAGAGTGTATCCCTTTTTAAACAGATACAATCAGATGACCGAAAATCGTAATGTGAAAGCAGTCTCAGGCCTAAGAGTAAAGAGATCATTAGAAAGGTCTCTGTACTGTCCCCTCATATATTTATACATTATTATAAGATCACCCCTAAGTCTTCTTTTTTCCAAACTAAATAACCTCAAGTTTAATAACCTGTCTTGGTATTGCAGACCCCTTAGTAATCTAATGACTTTTGTCGCTCTTCTCTGGACCCGCTCTACTTCAGCTATGTCTCTCTTATACACCGGAGACCAGAATTGTACACAGTATTCTAAATGTGGTCGCACTAGTGACTTGTATAGAGGTAAAATTATGTTCTCCTCAAAAGCATCTATGCCTCTTTTAATACATCTCATTTTATTTGCCTTTGCAGCAGCTGCCTGGCACTGGCCACTAAATGCGAGTTTGTCATCTACCCATACTCCCAGGTCTTTTTCAGTGATAGTTTTGCCCAGTGTTTTAGAGTTAAGCACATAATCATACATTTTATTTTCTCTGCCCAAGTGCATGATCTTACATTTATCCCCATTAAAGCTCAATTGTCATTTATCAGTCCAAGCGTCGAGTTTACATAAATCCTCCTGTAATACACAATTGTCCTCCGCTGTATTGATTACCCTGCACAGTTTAGTGTCATCTGCAAATATTGAGATTATACTCTGTATGCCCCCTACAAGGTCATTAATAAATATGTTAAAAAGAAGTGGGCCCAACACTGACCCCTGTGGTACCCCACTGTCAACTGTGATCCAGTCTGAGTGTGTTCCACTAATAACCACCCTTTGTTTCCTTGTACTAAATCATTTGGTGTTATTGACCCATCACACTCCTGCATTTTCTGGTAATTTTGGAACATCTTCCCTTCTTACCAAAACATGCTAGACACTGGCTTCATTCCCAGATTATGTGACATTCACTGTTTTTCTAGAAACAGTCTACAAATTAAAATGAACAACACTTTATATGAAAAACACTCAGTCTACTTCTTCCTCTCAAAAACGTACAGACGCTACATATGCAGCACAATGCAGAATAATACAGGACACATTTTCATATATTGATATCCGTAACAATAGCATATATGAGGTGGGCAGCTCAGGTCTAGCGATGTTGTAGCTGGGTATTCTGAGTTTACAGTCAGGCTCCTGATTTATCAAAATAAGCATTCAGGATTTAAATGTGTAACTCAATTTGGTTTCATTCACCGCAAAAAAATAAAAAAAAAAAAAGGTGGTTGCGTTTCTGAACTGTCATTGCTTTCAATGGTGAAAGAAAAACACCGAAAAAATGCTGAAAGAACAGATCTGCTGAAGAAAAAAAAAAAAAACCCATAGCACTTTTCAATTTCAGTCAAGACAAAACAATTACGTCCATGAGATTTCTGAGATCTCTGAAGGCCACTTTACACACACCAACCTATCTGTCCAACTTCTGACCAACTTGCTGGTTGCAGTGAAATCATGGACACATTGTTACATATGTACACAGCCACAAAATGGAGCAATGTTTCCATGATTTCACTGCACCCAGCAAGTTGGTCAGAAGTTGGACAGATAGGTTTGTGTGTGTAAAGTGGCCTTTAGCTTTGGCTGGTGCTGTGAAAATCTGCTTTTATTTGAATAAAGCTACCGTAATTAAAGAGCGCTGCAAAAAAAGGCAATGTGTGAACATAGCCTAGAAGTGGAGCACCAAGCCACGGTCATCTTTACAGACAGGGCCTGTTACTACGTAGCTGTGTAGGAAACATGTCTGCTTGGCTACAACATTCGTCACAGACTGGAGGTTCTCCAACACTTGAGCCCTATCATGTTTAATTACACATTTTATTCAGCAAAAGCAAATAGATCACCATAATCTATTGCAATAATATACAAGTGAAGAGCGACACAATCAGCCGTAACGACTGTAGTCAACACAAACTAATGATTGCACAAGACAGAGTTTGCAGGCTGGTTATAGCTGAATGAACTGAGCCATGTAGAAGCTCTACAGCCGGGTGCAAAGACTTAAATTCTTCCTAAGGGAAAACATCAAGTTGATTTTCCCACTAATACTAATGGTATGACTGTATACAGTGGGGAGAATAAGTATTTGATCCCCTGCAAGTTTTCCCACCTACAAAGAGTAGAGACAACTATAATTTTTATCGCCCATACACTTAAACTGTGATAAACAGAATCTAAGGAAAGGACATTATAGGATTTCTACATAATTTAGTTGCATTTTATTGCATGAAATACCGTATATACTCGTGTATAAGCCGACCCCCCTACTTTGCCCCCAAAACCTGGGAAAATCTATTGACTCGTGTATAAGCCGAGGGTGGACCCCAGCACAGGTATACAGCAGCCCAGAGGTATATACAGCCCCAGTGGTAGTATACAGGCAGCCCCAGTAGTATATACAGCCCCAGTGGTAGTATACAGGCAGCCCCAGTAGTATACAGCAGCCCCAGTAGTATACAGGCAGCCCCAGTGCTAGTATACAGCAGCCCCAGTAGTATACAGGCAGCCACAGTGCTAGTATACAGGCAGCCACAGTGCTAGTATACAGGCAGCCACAGTGCTAGTATACAGGCAGCCACAGTGCTAGTATACAGGCAGCCACAGTGCTAGTATACAGGCAGCCACAGTGCTAGTATACAGGCAGCCACAGTGCTAGTATACAGGCAGCCACAGTGCTAGTATACAGCAGCCACAGTGCTAGTATACAGGCAGCCACAGTGCTAGTATACAGGCAGCCACAGTGCTAGTATACAGGCAGCCACAGTGCTAGTATACAGGCAGCCACAGTGCTAGTATACAGGCAGCCACAGTGCTAGTATACAGGCAGCCACAGTGCTAGTATACAGGCAGCCACAGTGCTAGTATACAGGCAGCCACAGTGCTAGTATACAGGCAGCCACAGTGCTAGTATACAGCAGCCACAGTGCTAGTATACAGCAGCCACAGTGCTAGTATACAGCAGCCACAGTGCTAGTATACAGCAGCCACAGTGCTAGTATACAGCAGCCACAGTGCTAGTATACAGCAGCCACAGTGCTAGTATACAGCAGCCACAGTGCTAGTATACAGCAGCCACAGTGCTAGTATACAGCAGCCACAGTGCTAGTATAACAGCACGCACAGTGCTAGTATACAGCAGCCACAGTGCTAGTATACAGCAGCCACAGTGCTAGTATACAGCAGCCACAGTGCTAGTATACAGCAGCCACAGTGCTAGTATACAGCAGCCACAGTGCTAGTATACAGCAGCCACAGTGCTAGTATACAGCAGCCACAGTGCTAGTATACAGCAGCCACAGTGCTAGTATACAGCAGCCACAGTGCTAGTATACAGCAGCCACAGTGCTAGTATACAGCAGCCACAGTGCTAGTATACAGCAGCCACAGTGCTAGTATACAGCAGCCACAGTGCTAGTATACAGCAGCCACAGTGCTAGTATACAGCAGCCACAGTGCTAGTATACAGCAGCCACAGTGCTAGTATACAGCAGCCACAGTGCTAGTATACAGCAGCCACAGTGCTAGTATACAGCAGCCACAGTGCTAGTATACAGCAGCCACAGTGCTAGTATACAGCAGCCACAGTGCTAGTATACAGCAGCCACAGTGCTAGTATACAGCAGCCACAGTGCTAGTATACAGCAGCCACAGTGCTAGTATACAGCAGCCACAGTGCTAGTATACAGCAGCCCCAGTGCTAGTATACAGCAGCCACAGTGCTAGTATACAGCAGCCACAGTGCTAGTATACAGCAGCCCCAGTGCTAGTATACAGCATCACCCAGTGCTAGTATACAGCATCCCCAGTGCTAGTATACAGCATCCCCAGTGCTAGTATACAGCATCCCCAGTGCTAGTATACAGCATCCCCAGTGCTAGTATACAGCATCCCCAGTGCTAGTATACAGCATCCCCAGTGCTAGTATACAGCATCCCCAGTGCTAGTATACAGCATCCCCAGTGCTAGTATACAGCATCCCCAGTGCTAGTATACAGCATCCCCAGTGCTAGTATACAGCATCCCCAGTGCTAGTATACAGCATCCCCAGTGCTAGTATACAGCATCCCCAGTGGTAGTATACAGCATCCCCAGTGCTAGTATACAGCATCCCCAGTGGTAGTATACAGCATCCCCAGTGCTAGTATACAGCATCCCCAGTGCTAGTATACAGCATCCCCAGTGCTAGTATACAGCATCCCCAGTGGTAGTATACAGCATCCCCAGTGGTAGTATACAGCATCCCCAGTGGTAGTATACAGCATCCCCAGTGGTAGTATACAGCATCCCCAGTGGTAGTATACAGCATCCCCAGTGGTAGTATACAGCATCCCCAGTGGTAGTATACAGCATCCCCAGTGGTAGTATACAGCATCCCCAGTGGTAGTATACAGCATCCCCAGTGGTAGTATACAGCATCCCCAGTGGTAGTATACAGCATCCCCAGTGGTAGTATACAGCATCCCCAGTGGTAGTATACAGCATCCCCAGTGGTAGTATACAGCATCCCCAGTGGTAGTATACAGCATCCCCAGTGGTAGTATACAGCATCCCCAGTGGTAGTATACAGCATCCCCAGGTTTTTCATGACTGTAATCCAAAGGGATTGGTTATCAAAGGAATTGACCGGATTCAGGGGGCATCAGAGGAGGAGACCTTGCTAAAACATTGGCGCAAGAGGAATGCAGATGGATAGTCAAGTTAGAAACACTTACCCCAAAGGGGCTTAACGAAGTTATAAGTTATGCCCCTTTTCTATAGAGAGCTATCCTCCTGTGCACTTCAATTATGCTGTGGAACTTGTCACATGTGCTTGTGTGTGTCCTGGAGCCTACCGTGATTTTAACCTATGTTTTGTATATTTTAGTTTTTCATCAAAAACGGATAACGGAGATGATACGGAGCAGTGTCAAAACACAGCCTTAAGACCACACTAGATTCTTATACTGAAAGGATAATGGGCCGATGGGATGTAAAACATCTTGGAAGATTTCTAATCAAACATGGGAGGAAGCGAAACTGGTGGCTACAATCATGATCTGTGAAGAAGGGTCGTGAATAATATATGGAATACGTAGTCACAAATTGGTTATTGTATATTTATATAGTGAAAATTTGTTGTATGAGGAAATTGAGTCTCAATATTTTTTGTCTCATCACTTATTCACAGCTGGTACTGTGTCATAATTTATTAATCATATTATTCACTCACTTTCCTTTGTTCATATTTTTATGTCATGATATTGTTGTATATTTAATATACGGTATATATATTTTAAACACTTATTTTTTATAAGTAAAAGTTTTGTATGATTGTATTGAATGAATGTCACTTTCCTATTCATAGTGATTAGCCCCAGTATGCAATAATCCCTTGCTATGTCCTTAGATATGTTGATATACGTCCCATAAACCTTCAAAGTTGATACTAGTGAGGTCTTCAACAAAATGGCCGCCGCGATAACTTTTTCATGATGTGCACATCGCTCTTTGTTCCAAAAGCACCGACGGGTGCATTGCGCATGCGCGCCTGTGACGTCAGTCGACGTCCGGCGCCTGCCCAATCACTAGTTCGCTTTTTGACAGGCGGAAATGACGCGGCATAGGGCGGACGGCGGGACCATTTAGTGGCAGTGTATTTAACAGCCGATAATCACACTGAGAACTAGCCCCTGCGACCAAGCAGTGGCGAAACAGCTGTTAGGGGCGTGCTGCAGGCCAGGGCTCCTTGAGTAACTGCCAGGTTGTCATCACAAGTGTGCACTATGGGTGAGTGATTGGTACTATCTTTCATGTGGGCTAACATACCCATATACATTGTGCATTCTGCCATTGATGTGAATTTTGTACCTTATATGTGCAGTGCTTGCTCAGGGAGTTACTACCTGACTGCAGCTTTTTGTGGTTTTCCCTTGTACGTCGTTCATAATGTTTATATGTCTGCTTTTATATAATTAATAAAAGTTATATTTTATGTAAAAAAAACTCCATAGTGGTTTCCACTTAATTAATGATTGAGAGGAGTGTTACTTATTCCTATGCACGCACACCTTAAGGGATGATGCATCTTTAACCATGAGATTATTATTTGATATAAGGTGTATGGTGATTTTGAATATTTATACAGCATCCCCAGTAATGCAGGGCCCCCCCAGCCTTGCTCCGGTCACCTGTAAAGCAAAATATACTTATCATTGTCCCGCTGTCCGCGCCCGCCGCTGCCGACATCCGCGATCCTCCATCTTCATGCGTCTTCTTCCTGTTTCCTGTGTTCGTCGCCGGTAGTGACGTCATTGTCTGCGACGAACACAGGAAACAGGAAGAAGACGCATGAAGATGGAGGATCGCGGATGTCGGCAGCGGCGGGAGCGGACAGCGGGACAGTGATAAGTATAATTTGCTTTACAGGTGACCGGAGCAAGGCTGGGGGGGCCCTGCATTACTGGGATGCTGGGGCTGCTGTGGGGCTGTATGGCTGCCGTCACTGACTCGCGTATAAGCCGAGGGGGGAACTTTTCAGCCCAATTTTTGGGCTGAAAAACTCGGCTTATACGCGAGTATATACGGTAAGTATTTCATACAATAGAAAACACAATTTAACATTTGGAACAGAAACCTTTGTTTGCAATTACAAAGGTTAGACGTTTCCTGTAGTTCTTGTGCACACACTGCAGCAGGGATTCTGGCCCACTCCTCCATGCAGATCTTCTCTAGATCTTTCAGGTTTTGGGGTTGTTGCTGGGCAACATTGAGTTGCAGACCTTTGGCATTCTAGCTGTTAATTTGCTGAGGTAATCTTGAGAAATTTAACCCCATGAAGACCCTCCCACAATTTGGATTGGCTTGATAGTGATAACTTTTACCTTGTACAAATCTCCCACTTTACCAACCCCAGACCATCACATTACCTCCACCATGCTTGACAAATGGCGTCATCCTTCTTCCTCCAAACACTAAATGGAGTTAATATCAAAATGTTCTATTTTGGTCTCATCAGATCACATGACTGTCTCCCATGCCTCCTCTGGAGGATTCAGATGGTCATTGCCGAACTTCAAGTGGGCCTGGACATGAGCTGGTGTGAGCAGGGGGACTTTTGGTGCCGCGCAAGATTTTAATCAATGACAGCGTAGTGTGCTATTAACGGTAATCTTTGAGATTATGGTCCCACCTCTCTTTAGATCATTGACCAGGTCATCCACTGTAGTCCAGCCCTTTCTATATCATCCTTACCCAACGAGGTAAAAACTTGGCTAAAAACTTGGCAAAGAAACTTGGCAAACTTGTCAAAAAAATTGTCAAAAAACTCGTCAGAGAAAACAAGAGAAAAGGGAAAAAAAAAAAACTTTTTTTCCTTGGTATAATGTGGACAGTGAAACCAGATATATTAGTATAGGTGCCAAAAGATTAGGTACATGATCCCCTATGATTTTATTTTTATGGTTTTATTATGACTGTTTTTTATTATATAGTATTACATGCCATTGTAATAAGTTTTTATCAGGCTCTCGATTGTGATTCTTATATGTTTTGGATTATTATGTGTCTTTATATATAGATATATAATGGGCAGCAGTGAAATAGTTACTAGTAACAAGCTTTTGTAATCTGTCACAACCATTATCCAATCTGGGGTGGGGGGTAGGTTTATAAGAAAGAGGTAATCAGGGATCCCTCATCCACTTGAGAAAGACGCATCTGTGCGTCGAAACGCGTTGTGGCTTACTGGACCCCTGCTGTTCGTGCAATAAATTATTGGTAATTTAATCACCAACCCGTGGTTTCTTTAGCGCTCCAAACCTCTGACACCGCTTGTTTTCTATCTGCTAATCCCTTTTATTATCCAGTCTCAGATATGGCTTTTTCTTTGCCACTCTGCCCTGAAGGCCAGCATCCCGGAGTCACCTCTCCACTGTAGACGTTGACACTGGTGTTTTGTGGGTACTATTTAATGAAGCTGCCAGATGAGGAGCTGTGAGGAGTTGATTTCTCAAACTAGAGACTAATGTACTTGTCTTGTTGCTCAGTTGTGCAGCGGGGCCTCCCACTTTCTACTCTGGTTAGAGCCTGTTTGTGCTCTCCTCTGAAGGAAGTAGTACACACCGTTGTTGTAAATGTCCAGTTTCTTGACAATTTCTCGCATGGAATAGCCTTCATTTCAAAGAACAAGAATAGACTGTAGAGTTTCACATTAAAGTTCTCTTTTTCTGGACATTTTGCGTTTCATAGAACAAATATAATGCTCCAAGTTCTCCACTAGCTCAAAGGAAGATAAATTGTATAGCTTCTCTAATCAGCTAAATCATTTCAGCTGTGTTAACATTTGTACAAGGGTTTTCTAAACATCCATAGCCTTCTTTGGGCCCTTTCACATCAGCGTTTTTTGAAATTCGCGGCAGATGCGGTGAAAAAAACGCATCTGCCGCATACCGGCTGCACTTGCGGCGCGGTTGCGGTAAACGCCATGCAAAGTATAGGCGTACTTGCGGCAGGTGCGGCAAGTGCAGTTTTGCACTTGCGGCAGGTGCGGCCGCGAAAAAAACCGCAGTCAGCCGCATTTTTTTCGCGGCCGCACCTGCCGCAAGTGCAAAACCGCACTTGCCGCAAGTACGCCTATACTTTGCATGGCGTTTACCGCAACCGCGCCCCAAGTGCAGCCGGTATGCGGTAATCGCGGCAGATGCGGTTTTTTCACCGCATCTGCCGCGAATTTAAAAAAAACGCTGATGTGAAAGGGCCCTTACACAGTTAGAAAACACAATATACCACTAAAACAGGAGTGGTGGTTGTTGGAAATGGGCCTCTATACACCAATGTAGATATTGCATTAAAAACCAGACGTTTGCAGCTAGAACAGTCATTGACAATAGTCAATGACTAGAATAGTCATTTGCCACATTAACAAAGTATAGAGTATTTCTGATTCATTTAATGTTAGCTTCATCTGCTTTTCTTTCAAAGATAAAGAAATTTCTAAGTGACCCCAAACTTTTGAAAAGTAGTGTATGTACAGTAAATGCACTCAATACGTGGTTGGGGCTCCTTTTAGATGAAGTAGTGCATCATGCGGTGTGGCACGGAGGAGATCAGCCTGTGGCTGCTAAGGTGTTGTGGTAGCCCAGGTTGCTTTGACAGCAGCCTTCAGCTCGTCTGCATTGTTGGGTCTGGCGTTTCATTTCTCATCTATATTGCCTATGGGATTTAGGTCAGGCAAGTTTGCTGGCCAATCAAGCACAGTGATACTATGGTTATTAAACCAGACATTGGTACTTTTGACAGTTGGACAGGTGCCAAGTCCTGCTGGGAAATGAATTTCATCTCCAAAAAGCTTGTGGCAGAGGGAAGCATGAAGTACTCTAAAATGTCCTGGTAGACAGCAGCGATGACTTAGGTCTTGATAAAACACAGTGGACCTACACCATCAGATGACATCGCTCCCCAAACCATCATTGATTGTGGGAACGTCACACTAGAGCTCCAGCAGCTTGGATTATGATCTCTCCACTCTCTGGGACCTTGACATCCAAATGAAATGCAAAACCGACAGTGTATTCAGTACTACTTTTCCTCACTCTAGGGTCCTTAGACCACAAGAAAAATGATGAAATGTTTAGTCCTGTAGTAATCCAATGTGCTAGCTCTTAAAAAGAAATAATTAAATAAAATTAAATTATTCAATAAAGCTTTGAAGTCACCTGCAAATTACCGTATATACTCGCGTATAAGCCGAGTTTTTCAGCCCAAAAATTGGGCTGAAAAGTCCCCCCCTCGGCTTATACGCGAGTCACTGTATACTGTATACAGTGTATACAGTATACAGGCCCCCCCTTGCAGCACAAACCTGTAAAGGAAGAGATAAGTATACTTATCACTGTCCCGTTGCCCCGCCGCCGTCATCGTGCTCCTCCGTCTTCATCCGTCTTCCTCTGGTCGGCGCAGGCAATGACGTCATTGTCTGCGCGCCAGAGGAAGTCGGAAGACGCTGCATGAAGACGGAGGAGCGCGATGACGGCGGCGGGACAGCGGCAGCAGGACAGTGATAAGTATACTAATCTCTTCCTTTACAGGTTTGTGCTGCAAGGGGGGGCCTGTATACCACCTCTGGGGCTGCTGCTGTATACCACCACTGGGGCTGCTGCTGTATACTACCACTGGGGCTGCTGCTGTATACTACCACTGGGGCTGCTGCTGTATACTACCACTGGGGCTGCTGCTGTATACTACCACTGGGGCTGCTGCTGTATACTACCACTGGGGCTGCTGCTGTATACTACCACTGGGGCTGCTGCTGTATACTACCACTGGGGCTGCTGCTGTATACTACCACTGGGGCTGCTGCTGTATACTACCACTGGGGCTGCTGCTGTATACTACCACTGGGGCAGCTGCTGTATACTACCACTGGGGCAGCTGCTGTATACTACCACTGGGGCAGCTGCTGTATACTACCACTGGGGCTGCTGCTGTATACTACCACTGGGGCTGCTGCTGTATACTACCACTGGGGCTGCTGCTGTATACTACCACTGGGGCTGCTGCTGTATACTACCACTGGGGCTGCTGCTGTATACTACCTCTGGGGCTGCTGTATATCACACTGCTGGGGGCTGTATACCTGTGCTGGGGTCCACCCTCGGCTTATACACCAGTCAACAGGTTTTCCCAGGTTTTGGGGGCAAAAGTAGGGGGGTTGGCTTATACACGGGTCGGCTTATACACGAGTATATACGGTACCCTGGAACTGCTGAGTGGGTCATGCTTAGGCTGGCTTCACACCACGATTTTTTGGATCTGGGGCTGTCCGTTTCAACTGGACAGCCCCGGATCAGATATTGGCCCCGTTGTATCCCTATGGCACCAATTGGAGCTGGATGGCAGCTATTAGCCATCCGGTGTGGTGTGTGTCCGGCTGGATCTGGGGGATTTAATTTTTTGCCCCAGACACAATTGCAGCATTTTTTGTGTCCGGGACATAAAAAAAAACAAACAAAAAAAAAAATGTGAATTTATGGACACCGGATCTGAAATAAAATTGGACCGGTTCCCGGACGCATGGTCCTGAAAGAGCGGCAGCTGTTAAAAGCAGCCGCCGCTAAATTTGAGCACCTGGAGAGCTCCAGGGCTGAAAAATCAGCACTGCAGCCAGCTCCCCTGCAAGCTGCTGTGCTGATATTTCAGCACTGGACAGCGGCAGTCGCTGTTCCCGGTAGAAAAATATACCTTCCGATTCTGTTTTGTCCGGGGCTGTCAGGTTCTATCCGGTGCATCCTGCAAAACACCGGACAGAACCCGACAGCAGAAAATCGCGGTGTGAAGCCAGCCTAACTTGCGGCACACTTGCGGCAAGCTCCATCCATTGTCTATGGGGCTTGCGGCAAGTGTGGTATTGGTGCGATTACAGCACTTTCAGCTGCACAAAAAAATGCTGCCGACAGCGTTGTTTTTTTCGCGGCCACAAGTGCCGGATCGGAGCAATACCGCACTTGCCGCAAGCCCCATAGACAATGGAAGGAGCTTGCCGCAAGTGTGCCACAATTTGAAAAAAAAACACTGATGTGAAAGGGGCCTTAGTTGGACTATACACACCCCCCAATGCACTTCTAGACCAATTAGCATGGAACTTAAAAGCTTCATTTCTCAGCACTAGTTAATCCGAATACTACAAACTAGCCAGAATTTTTTACTAGGATCTATGGCTGCCTTCACACTAGATAATTTGTGATCCGTGTTTATCCATTTTGAAACGGATCAGTTTTGGCCTTCCATGTATCCCTATGGGCACGGATTGGTCCTATGTGGTCATCCATTTAGGCTGCCTTGAAAAATAGCGGGCAAACAGACACACACGGATCTGTAGCTGTCCATGACAAATAACAGATGCCTATGGAGCGCGGATTCCTACGGATCCTTAAAAAAATGTATCCATTTTGCTGTACTGAACATGCTCAGAAGTAAGGTACAGCTCCTCCCAGCCATATCTCTGCTAAATAATGACGGATCCGGAAAAAAAAAAAAAGCATTTATGCACTTACATTTTCTTATGTAAATGAGGCAGTGACTACACCTTGGAAGACCTATGCACACAACCTGTGATGTGATTTTACTCAGTGTCCATCCTGCCTGAGGCACTGGTCTTTCCTCATAAAATTCTGGTAAAAATTATTTCATAGTCGCAAAATTGCTGTCCTTTTGTTTCTAAGTAACTACATGTATTCTTGTATGAATTTTTTAATAATTCAATAAAATCATGTATTTTTTTTTCAATTTCACCAGCTTTCTCTTGAGACTTTTTGATTAGTATGTACCTTTGGAGATATAGTTCTTGACAGAGTTATGATTAATATACCACCCTGGCAGGTTAATAGTTAACATTTCAGTCAAATATCACAAGATGCTGCAGGGCCTGTGTGATGTCACGACCATGTGACTATAATAGGCAGAGCCAAGTCTCCATAGCCCATGATCTTTGTTGCTAGGCTCAGCCCACTATGGTCACATGATCGGAACATCTAACAGGTCCTTTATACAGAGAAGTTGGCAATGAGTTAACTATTAACCTGCCAGAGTGATTACACTCTCAAAGGTGTAGTCCCTGCCTCATTCACATAAGAAAATGCAAGTGTATAAATGTTTTTTTTTTCACCTATAACCCCTTCCCAACTCATGTCGAAAGGGTATGGTCATAGGTTGGTTCCCACACTTTGATGTGAGCTCCGGCACGGAGCTCACATCATTTCCCCAACATCAGCTGAGATGGGGGGCTAACAGCACCAATTAGATCCAGGATTCGATCAGTGCTGTTATCCCCTTGGATCCCACTGTCATTCACCGACACCACGCTGTTCCCTGTCTGCATCGGAGATCCCCCCCCAATAAGATGGCGGGATCTCCGGGCATCACACGATAGCATCACTGATCACTGATCACTTCCTGTGAGTGGTTGGCAATCACACACAGTGGTCATTTGTGGCAGATCCCAATGTGCTGCAGCTCATCAGGACCTGTCACAAGTGATCGGACCCTGCAGCACTGTGGAAATATGAAAAAATGAAAAACAAAAAACTACAACTCACCCTCCTTCTGCCCTATTGAAATAAATATATTAAAGAAAAAAACATTAGGCATAGTCACATTCAGAAATGCCCAATCAAAATGTAAAATCAATTAATCTGATTGGTAAAGTATGCAACGCAAAAAAAGTCAAAATTAAGTACATTTTTTGGGTCGCCGCAAAATTGTAGTAAAATGCAATTACAGACAATCAAAACATCACATTTAGCCAAAAATGGTCTCATTAGAAATGTCAGCTCAAGACGCATAATACAAGCCGTCACACAGCCCCAGATCCGGGAAAAAAAAGAGAGCGCTACAGATCACAGAAAATGGCAACAAAAGTGCAATTCAGATTTTCTGTACAATTAAAATACTGAACCAAATTGGGCATATTTGGTATTGACGTAATCACATTGATAATGACAATCATATTGCCTGATCATTATGACCTCATAGTGTACGGCGTAAAAACTATTTTTTGTTTTCTCCACAATTTCACTCCATTTGGACTGTTAATACCGCTATCGACTACACTGGGTGGTAAAAATGAATGGTGCCATTCAAAAGTAGAACTCGTCCATACAAATAAGTAAAAATAATAATAAAGCTTTCCCACGTTTATGGGGACAGGAAAATAAAATAAATTTACAGCTCGGGGACGAAGGAAAATAAAGGAAAATTGAACAAGGCTGCGTGATGAAGTGATTCAATAACATCACGAAGAGTCTATCTCAGTCTATGTACTTCTGGACCTAACTATTACCTAATATTACAGGGCACAATACAGTGTGGTAACTGAACAACCCCCAAACAGGTGGTACCTGCATCCCAGGGCGTACAGCCGGTCCTGTTATTATGTAGTATACAGTGATAGCCTGAGGGGAGACTTTGATGTGAAAAGTAGTTGGTCCTTGTCCTCAAGTTCTCAAACAAACACTTGAAATGGCAAAATAATGACAACTTTTTCCAGGAGTCTACGTCTCTCCTCACTATATGAATAGTTCCATAAAGACACCCGGGCTCTCACTGCACCTGAACATGTGAGTTTTCATTACTGGCCGGAGAGTCTGAGAATAGCGTGTTCTATGAAGACCCCAACAATGATCACTTTATCCAGCACACCCCCAGTGTGCAGAGCCTCTGGCTACATTTCCACACACATTTGCAGATATTATCAGCAGTATGCAGCCTGTACGTTCCTAGTCGTTGTTACTTTAAGTACATAAATGGCCATGGGGCAGATTGTCCCCAACAAAGCCAATAAGGAAAGCTCAGATTTCACCTGGTGGGTTCAAAAGCTGAATAATGAGAGGTATCCTGGGGGCAAAAGTCTCACCAGGAGTCTCAGATGCCTCACAAGACAATTAACAGCTCCTGTGAGTAATCAATGGTATGCTCATTGATGGTGTATATAGTGAGGATGCAGTGTATACAGTGAGGAGGAGATCTACAGATCAATGTGCCAAACACTAGAGCCACTGTACTGCAATCTGAAGAGAAATGTCATACATTAATGTAAAAAAGGATACAAATTCACCAATTTAAAGGGGTCGTCTACCCCATCACGTCCATAAAGTTGTATACTTCCTCCCCAGACTGACTGTATTCCCCCAATCTCTCTGTGGTGTCTCTTCCTACATCACAATCAATACCCAATGAGCGCTGCAGCCTTCACTATTCCATCAGATCTGACTTACTGTACTGGAGCTATAGTGTAGGTGATCTGGAAATCTCAAGAAAAGTGACTGCTTCTGGTGATTAATTTACACATCTAACAATACGAAGCAGACCATAAACTTGTGATTGCTGTGGTACTGAGCGAATCACTGTGATCCAGTCAGAGGGGTGTTATTTGAGGGAGCAGCACCTCATTGTACCCGATCCTCTCTGGATGTAATAAGGACAGTTCTATACATTCCCCATTATCCGGACACATATGGGTGGTAGGAGACTAATGGAGAGCGGGGGAATGATCCGATGCTGGAGTGAGGAGCCAGAATCCCCCATCTGCAGAAAGCCACAAACCAGCACCTAGTAGAGAGAGTTCAAATAAAGGAGGTGACTGAAATAGCTGCTCATGGCGGCATCCAATAAAAAAAAGGACTCTCACACACTGGTGTACCCAGTCACTATCCCATCAGTGCCGCCTCTATACAATGACTAGCACAAAGTGTTAAAATGGAGACTCTTCTTCATAAAAGGTGTTTCTGTACCCCCGACAACCCCACACACCAGGCCCTACACTACCTCCACATGCGCAACAGACCCAGCACTGCCACCACACCCCGCACAACCTCCACATGTGTAACAGACCCAGCACTGCCACCACACCCCACACAACCTCCACATGCGCATCAGACCCCGCATTGCCACCACACCCCGCACAACCTCCACATGCGCATCAGACCCCACACTGCCACCACACCCCGCACAACCTCCACATGCGCATCAGACCCCGCACTGCCACCACACCCCGCACAACCTCCACATGCGCATCAGACCCCGCACTGCCACCACACCCACCACCACAGGCGCGCGCTTCAGACCCCGCACCACCTCCACACGTGCAACAGACCCCGCACCACCTCCACACGTGCAACAGACCCCACAACACCTCCACACGCATCAGACCCCGCATCACCACACGCGCAACAGACCCTGCACAGCCCCCACACAACCTCCACACGCGCATCAGACTTAGCAAATGCCTCCACACCCCGCACTGCCCCAACCTCCACACACCACACCACCACTACCCGCACACCAGACCCCCACACCGCCACCATGACCATAATTACAACAGGTGCAATCACACCCCGGGCCCTGGAGCCTAGGGGGCCCCAATAGTTCCTCTGGCCAATAGAAAAAGACTATTGCTATTACAAATTTGCAATAACTGGGGGCCCCGTTGGAGCTTTCACACCAGGGCTCATGATGAGCTTCAAGTTACACTGAGCATCTCCACACACTCCTATGGGCACCAATGAGATGATCACGTGACCAGTGGGCGCACTACAGCTCCCAGCAGCCCCCGGCAGGGACTCACCAGTACTTGACGATGGCGGTGACCTGCAGGGGGTTGGGCTGCTCCGGGTACAGCCTCCGGCACTCTCCGTATATCGCATGGAGCCCGGGGGGGAAGAGGGTCGGGAAGGGCTGTGACGCGGGGCCGCCGCTAGGCCGCATCTCCTCCATCCCCTCCTGACACTGAGCCGCGGGAAGATACCAGCAGTCCTCGGGCCGCAGTGCCGTCAGTGTCCGGTGTGGCGGCCGGGAGTCTCCGGAGCACACAGCTTGTTGCTGCACAGTACTCTCGGGGCTCCTACTGAGCAAGTAATTCCATTGGCTGCTGATTCTGCCAATCACGAACGTCGCTACGTCAGACTCCGACCTTGTTTTCTTGCGCTTCATTGGCTAAAGTCGCAGCCAATCATAGCGTAGATCCCGTTTTACGGTACTGTCGCTGCAATGGGAGTGGACATTTTGTTGGTTAGAAAAAGAGCCAGGCCTAGAAATGTCAGCTGATATCGAAAACATTTCAAAAAGCGTTTTTTAAACAATAAACATATGAATAGCTGCAAAAAATGATTGGGTGTGAAGATGTGCAGTCTATTGTTACTTCCTTTAACTGCTTCAGGGTTTGGAAACTGCAGCCTGCAAGGAACCGCCACAGCAACCACAGCAAAACTGCCACAGAAACCACAGCAAAACCTGCACAGCAAAACCACCACAGAAACCACATCGAAACCTCCACAGCAAAACCGCCACAGAAACCACAGCAAAACCGCCACAGAAACCACATCGAAACCTCCACAGCAAAACCGCCACAGAAACCACAGCAAAACCGCCACAGAAACCACAGCGAAACCGCCACAGAAACCACATCGAAACCTCCACAGCAAAACCGCCACAGAAACCACAGCAAAACCGCAACAGAAACCACATCGAAACCTCCACAGCAAAACTGCCACAGAAACCATAGCAAAACCGCAACAGAAACCACAGCAAAGCCGCCACAGAAACCACAGCGAAACCGCCACAGAAACCACAGCGAAACCGCCACAGAAACCGCAGCAAATCCGCCACAGAAACCACAGCAAAACCGCAACAGAAACCACAGCAAAGCCGCCACAGAAAACCACAGCGAAACCGCCACAGAAACCACAGCGAAACTGCCACAGAAACCGCAGTGAAACCGCCACAGAAACCACAGCAAATCCGCCACAGAAACCACAGCGAAACCGCCACAGAAACCGCAGCGAAACTGCCACAGCAACCACAGCAAAACTGCCACAGAAACCACAGCAAAACCGCCACAGAAACCACAGCAAATCCGCCACAGAAACCACAGCAAAACCGCCACAGAAACCACAGCAAAACGGCCACAAAAACCGCAGCAAATCCGCCACAGAAACCACAGTAAAACCACCACAGAAACCATAGCAAAATCGCAACAGAAATCATAGCAAAACCGCCACAGAAACCACAGCGAAACTGCCACAGAAACCATAGCAAAACCGCCACAGAAATCACAGCAAAACTAACACAGAAACCACAGCAAAACTGCCGCAGAAACCACAGCAAAACCACCACAGAAACCACAGCAAAACCGCCACAGAAAGCACAGCAAAACCGCCACAGAAACCACAGCAAAACCGCCGCAGAAATCACAGCAAAACCGCCACAGAAACCACAGCGAAACCGCCACAGAAACAGTAGCAAAACCGCCACAGAAATCACAGCAAAACCGCCACAGAAACCACAGCAAAACTGCCACAGAAATCACAGCAAAACTACCACAGCAAAACTGCCACAGAAACCACAGCAAAACCTCCACAGCAAAACCGCCACGGAAACCACAGCGAAACCACCACAGAAACCACAGCAAAACCGCAACGGAAACCACAGCAAAACCGCCACAGAAACCACAGTGAAACCGCCACAGAAACCACAGCAAAACCGCCAAAGAAATCACAGCAAAACCTCCACAGAAATCACAGCAAAACCGCCACAGAAACCACAGCAAAACCGCCACTGAAACCACAGCAAAACCTCCACAGCAAAACCGCCACAGAAACCACAGCGAAACCGCCACAGAAACCATAGCAAAACCGCCACAGAAATTAAAGCAAAACCGCCACAGAAACCACAGCAAAACCTCCACAGCAAAACCTCCAAAGCAAAACCGCCACAGAAGCCATAGCAAAACCGCCACATAAACCACAGTAAAACCTCCACAGCAAAACCGCCACAGAAACCACAGCAAAACCAATTCAGAGTTGACAGCAAAATCGCCACAGAAACCACAACAGAACCGCCACAGAAACCACAGCAAAACCGCCACAGAAACCACAGCGACACCACCACAGAAACCACAGCAACCACCATAGAAACCACAGCAAAACCAACTTGGAAACCACAGCAAAACCACCACAGAAACCACAGCAAAACCAACTTGAAAACCACAGCAAAACCACCACAGCAAAACCGTCACAGAACCCACAGCAAAACCGCCAGCAGCTCCAACTCAGGAAAAAGCTGCCAGATTTGTACTTATTCTAATTTGTACTATTGATTTATTAACAATGGTTATACTTTAAACCTTTCACCCCCAATGACAAGGCCATTCTTTACCATTCTGACCAGTGTCACTTTAATGAGGTAATTTAATGGACTCTTCAACGGATCCCAATGATTCTATTATTTTTTCGTGACGTATTGTCCTTCATGTTAGTGGTAAATTTAGGACAATATTTGTTGTATTTATTTGTGGAAAAAAAAATCAGAAATTTGTCAAAAACTTTGAACATTTCACAATTTTCAAACTTTGAATTTTTTTTCTGTGCACTCTTTCCCCTGTGTGCTGTCTTCTCCCCTCATGTGATCTCTCCTTTGAACTGTCTTAGGCCGGCTTCACACCACGGTTTTTTGGATCTGGGGCTGTCCGGTGTGAACCGGACACCCCCGGATCCGATTCTGGCCCCATAGTAACCCTATGGGGCCGGAATACGCCGGATGAATGTCTTTTGGCATCCGGTTTTTGGATGTCCTGGAGAATTCGGAAGGAATCAGATTTTTCTCCCGGACACAAAATCGAAGCATGCACCATTTTTGTGTCCGGGGAGAAAAATCTCCCCAAATCGGATCCTCCCGGATCCTCACGGATCCAGGGCAATCCAACGGTCCCTAACATGGGAGCCTAAGTGGCCAGAATGCCCCGGTCCGGGAGGATCCGGGAACCGGACCCCTGCAGCTACACGTCGCTGTTATTTCAGGACCACGGCTAGCTCCCCGCGAGCCGCCGTCCTGATTCATCAGCAGCGGCAGCTGCGTCCGGCTGCACAACGGACCGGACGGCATATTTGCCCTCCATTTCTGTGTGCTGATCTGGTCCGGGGCTGTCAGGTTCATCCCTGACAGCCCCGGATCGGATCTTACCGTGGTGTGAAGCCAGCCTTACCCCTTCGCACTCTCCTGCCCATCTGCTTTTTCTCCCACTTGCGCTCACCCCCTGTACACTCCCCCCTCCCCACATGCACTCTCTCTTCCCCATGTGTGCTCTCTCTTCCCCATGTGTTCCCTCTTCCCCTATGCACACTCCCTTCCTCCTGTGCAGTCTCTCTTCCTCCTGTGCAGTCTCTCTTCCCTTTGTGCTGTCTCTCACCCTGTGCACTGTCTTTCCCCTTGTGTGTTCTCTCTGCCCCCTGTGCGCTCTCTCTTTTCCCTGTGTGCTCTCTCTTTCCCCTATGCATTCTCTGTGCCCCCTGCGCATTCTTTCTGCCTCCCTGTGCACTGTTTTTGCCCCCCTGTGCACTCTTTCTTCCACCTTGGTGATTTCTCTTCCCCTTGAGCTGTCTCTTCTCCTAGTACTCTCTCTCCCCCCGTGCTCTGTCTCTGTCCCCCTATGTGTGTGGCGCCCCACTGGTCAGTGCGGCGCAGTAGGGGTACTGCACCCAAAACAGAGTAGCCAATATCCCAGTCATTTGAGGGGATAATGTTCAACTGAGGCTCTCTTCCCAGCATCCCTACACCTATACAAGGGGACCAGTCAGCTAACCTGTCACCAGGGTAACCGGTCCCAATGGCAGGAGTGTTAGTGATGCGCCCCCAGGCTGTGGGGTACTCGGGGTCGTGCCGGTGCTGTCTTTCTGGGATCACGGTTGTTGTGACCCGGTCCCATGGCCTGGGCTCAGTCCAAAAAGGGGTATTTACAGGGAGATTGTCGTGACGCCACCCACTGTGTGACTGTAGCTTGTGCCAAGCTGCCATTGCCATTAATGATCCTTATTCTGGATTCTTCTATGTGATTCTTGCATGTGCGTGTGATGGTGCTGACGTCCTTGTGTTTGGGGGGGGGCTGCCATTTTAAACTTCGCTTCAGGCAGCAGAGAGGCTAGGTTCACCCCTGGTCACTGGGATACCACACACACTAATCTGGGTGCATTACCCCTTCTGTGGAGCACTGACCAGTGGGGCGCCACATTCCCCCTTGGAGAAACACACTTGTCTGCAAGTGTTTCTACCCCTACCCGGTACAGAGCAACTTTTATTATGCTTTAATAAACACCAGCAAAACATTTTTAACAATAAAATTTCTTTGTTCTTCCTGTCCAGGAGGCGCATTTCTTGGAACATTGCAAACAGTTCTTACTCCGAGCAAAAGTCCTCATGAAAGTCTATGAGTCCACGGAAAAAGCAGTATTTACAACACTATAACTATATACATGACCGGGATATTGCAGTTTACTTATTACATTTATGCACACCCATGGTGTACCATCCACGGGGCCCTGCATATCTCTCATAGCTCACTCGGTCATCCTCTTCCGGTTCCTCTTCCTCAGAGCTTGGCTGGCTGGATGGCTCCTCAGCTTTCTCGGGCTCCGCTCCGGTCTCGCTGCCGTTGTCATCTCCAGGTAGGGCCTCAGGGTCTTCTTGCTCTGCCCCGTTCTACGCTGGTGGTGATGGGCTGCGGCCCAGTTGGTGGGTTCTCACTGGTAACTGGCTGCTCAACCATGGCCTGGTCTCTTACTCCCAGTTCCAGTTCTCAGCTGCTGGACATCCTCCGCACGGCTCCGTTCCTGCCACTATTTTTAGTTTCCGGCAGGGGTAGTTTGATCTTTGGCCCGCCCTCTTGGTTTTTCATCAGCACTTGGGGCGGGCAGGCATTTTTGCCCTCTGGCATGGCCCTCCCACAATGGGGGGTCGAGGCACACCCCGGGGCCAGCACATTGTCTCTCACATACTTAGACCAGCCATTTTGGAGCCTTTTAGAAACAAGTCCAGAAGTTCAAAACACAATCTGTAGGCACAAAGTACGCAGTACAAAGGGCACGGTATCTTGTTCGTGACGCCAGAAAACTGATGCGCCCCCAGGCCATGGGGTACTTGGGGCCGGCCAGGTGCTGTCTCTCTGGGATCACAGTAGTTGTGATCCGATCCTGTGGCCTGAGCTCAGTCCAAAAAGGAGTATTTACAGGGAAATTGTCATGATGCCACCCGTGGGATATGGTCAGTGGGGACCACCACTACTGCAGAACCTCCGGGGATGATGGATGGCAGCTGGGGATGGAACGGCACTCCACGGGTAAAGCCAATTCCCGGGCCAGTATGGAATGTCTATGTACAGGGTGCAGGGCAACAGGCACAAGTAACGGACAGACTCACAGTTTTGTAGTTTTCTCAGTCAGTGTGTGGTATAAATAAGACACAGATACTGGCAACTCGGCACAGCAGCTTTCAAACAGTTCACACAGTGCACAGTTACGGATAGCTGGCCGGGTAGAAACCAGAGGATGCAATGTCCCTGAGGCCCTTCGTAATGTTCCTTCTTTAGTCACTTTCTGTCCTTTCTCTACCTGCATTTTTACTTGTAGGCTCCTGTTACGGTGTAGCGAGAATGCTGATGAGGGAATGGCAGTTATGGGCAGGGTGACCAGGGAAGACTAGTCTGACCCTTGTCTAGGAACCCTGAATGGCCCTGATTCTGAAGGTATCTCTGAAGGTGAGGGCCTCCAGCCTCTTCCTAAAAATCCTCCACAAGCCCTGCGCTATTCCCCCCTCACCTCCCTCCACAGAACTGAGATACAGCAACTCCAAAGGAAAGGACTTCAGCAACACAAACACACAGGTCAGCACAGTATGGGTATGTGCAGACTGGCCAGGTTAGGGTCGGATTAGGTGTATAAACCGCCGGTCGGTTTACATAAATTTCATGTAAATTTATGTTAATCCAAACCGGCGTTTGGATTAACATTGAAACCTATGTAAACCGACACCCGGTGTCCACACACCGGCGGTTTACACATGCTCATCCGTTGCTAACCCGCTGGGTTCCCAGCGGGTTAGCAAAGAATGAGCATGTTCTATAATCCGGCCGGTTCTGCAGCGGCTGCAAGCAGAATCATGTACTGCTTCCAGCCGCCGCAACACCGCCGGCGCTAACCCGCTGGCCACCCGCCCGTCACCCGCCGCACATACCCGCCAGGATGCCGGTGGACGGCTCCGGAGCTTCCTGGCGGGTCAGCCCAGCCGCCGACGACCAACCCGCCGGACAGTCTGCACATACCCTATGGCTTCCAGGCATAGAGTGAAAATCTATCAGCAGCACCACCTGGTGGAGGGAGAGGCTACTTAAAGGCCAGGGGGAGGGGAGCCCAGGTGAGTCACACGTTAACCCCTCAACCAGCAGCACAGGAGGCCAGGACCTTCACAGCTATCAACCATGCAGCTCTTAAAGACAAACACATACACAGCAGCATCCAGCAAGGTCAGCACCAACTAAGCGCGTGACAGCTCCTGCTGCTGCTTGAAGCTAAGCAGCTTGCCCTCTCTCTCCCGTGTGTGTCATATGACAGGCAGCTCGAGTCCTTCACTTTCTCTACCCTGCTCCCGGGCATCAGTGTTGCTGAACTCTATGCGCTACTTTGCCTCCTGACACTGTGTGGCTGGGAAATATGGAATTCCCCACCGTCTGGTATTGACTGCCTAGATGTGTAACCCTACACAGTCTCGGACCCGATGTCCATTCTCTGCGCTTTCCTCTGAGATAAGCACGATACTGCTCATCTCCCCCAGGCTTTCCTCTCCTTCCTCCTCAGACTCACTTCATGGCTGTTCTGTTCTGACCCCCTTCTTCCCGATCTTTCCACTACACCTAAGCTCCTCCCACCTGGGCTGGGTCTCCCAGGCAAACAGGTTAACCCTTTAGTCCCCCTATTTAGGTGTGTGAATGCAGGGATGAGGGCCTCAGATTAACATCACATCCTCTGGTTACTGGGATACCACACGCACTTATCTGGGTGCAGTACCCCTTCTGTGGCGCACTGACCAGTGGGGCGCCACATTAGGGTAGAAAAAGCGGGAATCACACACAGACAGAAGAGAAGAGTCTAGTCTGAGGGACGAAGCAAGGAACAAGTCCTAGAGGGACACCACAGGGAGGGCCCCCGAAAAGGAGTGGCGACCCAGACAGAAAGGGGAGACCCAGTGCCAGACTGTCTGAGTAAACGGTCTGGGGGAATCCCAATCCACAACGGGGTACCGGCTCTGAGTCACGGTGCAGGCAAGTGCAACCCCGAGCCGCCAATACTGGTGGGTCGCAGGTCTGCCAAGCAGCCCCCGACCTCGTCCACAACGTGCAGCCCCACCAGGTATCCTCAAACCGGGTTGAGCCCCTTAGAGAAGAAGGGTCACCTCATCCCACCCGATAGGCCTGGTAGGAAGTGGGTTGTACAGCGCAGTGCATGGACTGTAAGGAGGCGATAGGAAGGCACAGGACAGTGAACGTAAAGTTGAAGGAACACTTGGAGAGCCTCAGAAAGACTTTGTACCCTCCGGTGACTACCAGGCCAGCTACCCGCAAAGACTGCGTGACTGTAAACCGAGTGAACCGTGAACTGTTGCCAGTAAAGTACCCGTACAGAGACAGCAAGCCTTCAGTGTCTTATTCTGTTAAGGTAAGGAATAGCTGTTGCCACAACAACCAGCTCAGCAGCAGCACTTCCCTGGGGACCCCGCTCCACCTGCAGGGAGCGTTGTCATCTGGCTGCAATACCACCGTGACGCTCCACTGGTCAGGCGTCACAGATGGGGTACTGCACCCATATAAGAGCGTGCAGTACTCCTGTCATCAGGGGGGTGTAAAGTTAATCTGAGTCTCTCATTCCTGTATTCACACACTTAGTGTAGGGGGAATGAAGGGTTAACCTGATCCTGGATGAGCCCCAGCCCCGGTGGGAGGAGTGTAAGTGTAGTGAAGAGAGCGGGAAGGAACAGGAGCAGTGCAGGAAGGAGAGAGAGAGAAGTCAGACAGGACAGAACAGAAACAGAAAAGGAAAAAGAAGAGAGGAGAAGGACGCGACCCAGTGTCGGGCCAAGTGATGTGCCTGAGGGGATCCTAGTCCGCAACGGGGAACTGGCCCCGAGACACAGTGCAGGCAAAATTCAGTCCTCAACCATCCACACCGGCCAGTCGAGGATCTCTCTAGGGGTCCTGACAACCGTCCAGAACGTGTATCCCCGCCAGTCGTCCCTAAACCGGGTTGAGCCCCTTGGAAGTGATATAAGGGAGCCTCATTTCACCCAATGGGCCTGGTAGCCAAGAGGAAGCACAGGACAGCGCACGGATAGTAGGAGGTGCAGATATCAGAGGACAGAGAGAAAGACGCAGAGGGAAAAGAAAGCAGAAGGAACATCATAGGTGGCCTCAGAGAAACATTACATCCTTCTATGACTACCCGGCCAGCTACCAGTTGAAAAGACTGTTTTCCTGTAAACTGCTTTGTCATCTGTCCGGTTTACAAGGTAAAGTACCAGGGTAAAGTGAATGAGACTCTGTATGCTTTTCTCCCGTCACTGCCTTGCTGGCAACTTTCCTCAACAGCGTGTGTGGCACCCCAGGGGTTAATGTGCCACAGTAACACCACATAGGGTTAACTCCACACACAACCCACAACACTACACTAGTGCCTCCAGGCCAGAAGGGGGAGCTAAAGCTGCTTCCCTATATATTCTGGTGTGGAGAGGAAGTGGGGAAGAGCAGAGTGGTGGGAGGAGCTAATGTTGTTTACCTCAGAGTGGCAGTGACAGTTAGTCAGTTAGTCAGTTGGAGTTAGTTCAGTTCCTGGGAGGACTGAGGAAGAAAGACTGGTGGTGTAATGGGGCTGCCTTAGGCCTCTCCACAGCATGCTACCCTCTTCCAGGCCTAGCCAGGGTCTGAGGGAAGGAGTAAGAGAAACAGGAAAACAAATCTGGGAGACTGAGTTACCTCATAACTCGCCCCGGAGGAGCGCTCAGATACCGGATCCGAAACTGTGACTGACACACGCAACACAGTAAACACCGGACTAGTGGATGTTATATATCTATACTGTACCTCAACGAAGCAACAAGGCGGGGTCAGAAGTACACAGGAAAGACTCACGTTGCCTAGCAAAGGGGTACCTGTGAGAAGAGACAGGCCAGCAGCCTAGCTGAAGCGGCAGCAGGGCCACACAAACAGCGCAGGAGAGGGAAGCTGAGGACCAGGACAGGGTGGGAGCAACCCGGCCCCAGTACAGACTCCGTGGACAGTACTCTGCTAACAACATCATCTGCAGTAAAGACTTGGAAAACTTCAAAACCGTGATTTTGTGTGATCCTTGTGCTCAAATCCTGCGTTCCCTCACAAGCAGCTATCATCTCTACTACTACCTGGAATATCCATAGCACCATCTATAGACTGTTACTATCTCTTCCCCGGGGAACCAGGCTCTACCTGCGGAGAGCCGTTCCATCTCCAGCTGCCAAACATCATCTCCGGAGGTTCTGCAGCAGCGGTGGTCACCCTGACCAATAACAGTGGGTGGCGTCACGACAAACTCCCCTGTAAATATCCCCCCATTTACTTGCGGAACCCGAGATACGGTCTGGACCAGGACCTCCATGACATCCCCAGCAGTACCCCGGTCCGGTACCGAGTACCCCGCCCCAGTGGGCTCCACACGTGCACCCCCATCATTGGTGTACTACTGCCCGGAGGGCCAGCTCCACCTGCAGGGAGTTATACCATCTCGGCAGCTGTCCCTTTGGAGGACTGAAGCAGGATCTGCGGGTGGCGCCACGATAAACTTTATAAACTTATTATTTCCAAAACCAACTACCCCCCTTTTTAAGTAAGACCCCAGGCCCATGGATCTGGGCAGGCCACCTGTGACATCCGTACCGTGGCAGAGGGCCCAGATACCCGAGTCCCCATACACTGGGCGAGTCAGAAGCAGATTTGGGTGGCGGCAGTTTCTTACCACAGACATTTCCGGCCCTCCGTTACTCACCACCATTCATCCGGTCCTCATTGTGTCTACAAATTACTCACTGCTCGCCATGTAAACGTCATGCTCTCATACTGTGCAGGAACTTCCAGGTGTCATGATGCCCAGAAGAATTATACACAAGTGAGCGAGAAATCAATGTCATTTCATGTCATGAGGAAGACGCCGGGTTGTGGCGTTGAAACGCGTTGGAATAAGGAATAAAGAGGATGAAAGTTTACTGGGCTCTTTGGTGAGTTTTTAATCCAGAAGCAGCGCGGACCGTGACACACCATCACTCCCATCATCTTTCTTGGAACATACCACGATCCAGTGGTAGGTGGAGGTCCTGCAGCAGCTTGGAACATTGATTCCTAAACGCAGTCAAACCAGTTGTGGGGACCACAACTGGATCAGGTGAGCGGCCACACAGCACCACCGTCTACATACTAGTGTCACTTTTGATAGGGCACTATTGCGCCTCTTGTCCCCTCCCTTTATATTTTGCAATTATGACGTACACCGTGATCTCCCACTCACGTGCACAGAATCCTTACGGATGTCAGGTCTTTCAGAAGGAGAGCAGGACTTGATTATGATGATGGGTGAGTAGTGCAGGGGCTGGAGAGGTCAGCGGTGAGGTGTGTATAAAGATGTTTTAACCTTTTTAAACATTGGCCATTATAGTTCTGAAAAATGGCAGCCCGTGGCTTGTTGCTCTTTTCACAATATTCCCTCTGCAAGGGCTATAGATGTATTCTGCTACACATCTCTGTCTAATAAATAAGTAAATGCACTAATACTTACGTGATTTTATCATTAAAAACAACAACAAAAACCTTTGTATGTACTTTTCTCATAATGGGCTCAAAGTGCAGACACTTGCATAGGAGTGAATAAAAAGCATTAGAAAAATGTACAAAATATGTATAAACTAACACGTCTGGATGTTGAAGTAACAACTAAGGGTGCTTTCACATCAGCGTTTTTCGTAATTCGCGGCAGATGCGGTGAAAAAACCGCATCTGCCGCGTTTGCCGCATAACCGTTCCACTTGCGGCGCGGTTGCGGTTTTTTCTATGCAAAGTATAGGCGTACTTGCGGCAGGTGCGGCAAGTGCGGTTTTGCACTTGCGGCAGGTGCGGCCGCGAAAAAAACCGCGGCTTACTGCGGTTTTTTTCGCGGCCGCACCTGCCGCAAGTGCAAAACCGCACTTGCCGCACCTGCCGCAAGTATGCCTATACTTTGCATAGAAAAAACCGCAACCGCGCCGCAAGTGGAACGGTTATGCGGTAAACGCGGCAGATGCGGTTTTTTCACCGCATCTGCCGCGAATTACGAAAAACGCAGATGTGAAAGGGCCCTAAGTAAGTAATATAAAAACAATTATTCTGTACTTTGATACAGAAGCAATGCTGGACAGACAGAAGACTGCTGCACTCACTGGCTAAAGAGGAGAGAATCTGACAGAGAAGAAAGGAAGGTAATAAAATCTGTCAATGTATGTATATAATAATAATAATATTTATTCATTTATATAGCGCTATAATTCACAGCACTTTACATACAGTCTAAACAATCAATTACCGTATCTATCTGTCTATCTTTTATTATTTTGCAAGGCACCAATATTTTTGGATGCTATCAGTGACCAAGAACTATATAGCATACAGCTCATGTTAATCCAGCAAGATTTACATAAATATAAATTCCCTGATAAAGTAAGGTGGAGACAAATCTGATTATTGAACCAACTAATATTTTTTTTAATTAGCCCCTCTTTTAGCAATCAGTAATGTGTGTAGAGATCTGCTGTCTCCAGCGCTGCACCAGTCTACTCTAACATCACGTGGCCATAGATCTGACCTCACTCCGTGTCTGCTGTGTGGACCGGAGGTCACTATTTCAATGTTAATTTATGTGACTCAGAACGAGGCAAATAAAACTAAAACCGTCAAACAACATTGACTGGTAAGCATTGTAGTACACTCTCTACAACAGGGGTGGGGCATATACATCACAGGAGACGCTGAGGCATATATCACAGGAGATGCTGGGGCATTCATGTCACTGGGGAGGCTGTGGGGCATATACAGTACAGACCAAACATTTGGACACACCTTCTCATTCAAAGAGATTTCTTTATTTTCATGACTATGAAAATTGTAGATTCACACTGAAGGCATCAAAACTATGAATTAACACATGTGGAATTATATACTTAACAAAAAGTGTGAAACAACTGAAAATATGTCTTATATTCTAAGCTCTTCAAAGTAGCCACTTTTTGCTTTGATTACTGCTTTGCACACTCTTGGCATTCTCTTGATGAACTTCAAGAGGTAGTCACTGGAAAAGGTTTCACTTCACAGGTGTGCCCTGTCAGGTTTAATACATGGGATTTCTTGCCTTATAAATGGGGTTAGGGCCATCAGTTATATTGTGCAGAAGTCTGGTGGATACACAGCTGATAGTCCTACTGAATAGACTGTTAGAATTTGTATTATGGCGAGAAAAAAGCAGCTAAGTAAAGCAAAACAAATGGCCATCATTACTTTAAGAAATGAAGGTCAGTCAGTTCGAAAAATTGGGAAAACTTTGAAAGTGTCCCCAAGTGCAGCTGCAAAAACCATCAATTGCTACAAAGAAACTGGCTCACATGAGGACCGCCCCAGGGAAGGACGATCAAGAGTCACCTCTGCTGCAGAGGATAAGTTCATCTGAGTCACCAGCCTCAGAAATCGCAGGTTAATAGCAGCTCAGATTAGAGACCAGGTCAATGCCACACAGAGTTCAAGCAGCAGGCACATCTCTACAACAACTGTTAAGAGAAGACTTTATGCAGCAGGCCTTCATGGTAAAATAGCTGCTAGGAAACCACTGCTAAGGACAGGCAACAAGCAGAAGAGACTTGTTTGGGCTAAAGAACACAAGAAATGGACATTAGACCAGTGGAAATCTGTGCTTTGGTCTGATGAGTCTAAATTTGAGATCTTTGGTTCCAACCACTGTGTCTTTGTGCGACACAAAAAAGGTGAACGGATGGACTCTACATGCCTGGTTCCCACCGTGAAGCATGGAGGAGGTGTTGTGGAGTCCACTGGGATGGGGTACTCGGTGCTGGAACGGGGTACTGCTGGGGGAATGTCACGGCGGTCCTGGTCCGGACCGTGTCCCGGTCCCGCACAATAAAATGGGGGTTATTTACAGGGGATTTGTCAATTGTGACACCACCCACGGGTTGTGGTCAAGGTGACCACCGCTGCTGCAGAACCTCCGGGGATGGTGTTTTAGCAGCTTAGATGGAATGACTCTCCGCAGGTAGAGTTGGTTCCCCGGGGCAGTGATAGTAAAGTCAGTGATGGTTGTTATAGCTGATGCAAACTAAAGGGATGATGCGGAGATGGCTCCTGACAGGGTCAAATGGAGGACTGACAGTTCTTCATACCTTAAATCAGACACAGACAACGTAGCAGGGTTCACCCGGGTTTACTGTTCTTATTCTTCTGTCAAACAGGACACGGTATAATACAGATCTTTACAGTTTCACTCAGTTGACTCCGGTACACTTGAACCCACTGCAGCCAGGTTATCTTTCCTAGACTCCTCAGTCTCTCTACGTGTCCTTTCAGGCTTATTCGCAGTGTTTCTCCTTAAAGTGAATTGCGGAGCGGCAGTTCGGTCCCTATTAGCAGCTTCCCCCTAATTCTATGGGCGGTAAGCCGGGTCCTCTCTGTTGCTGCTGTGCTCCCAATCCTCCGGTGGGAATGCAGATCTGGAGTCTGTGTTCCCCGTCAGGTTGTCTGGAGCGCTGGGTATATCTTCAGCCTCTTTCTGAGCTGACACTCTGGTTTTAGCCAAACCACAGGTATCCCTGTTTCTCAAGGGATCACTGGGTCCTTTCCTTCCCGTGTAACTTCCTAATATAATAACGGAGGCTCTCCTGTCAGTCAACTGCCGGCCCTCACATCTTCCCTGGACCTGATGGTACTGGTCCTGTCTTTGCTGCTCGGCACCTGCCTACCCCTTGGTCTTCATCTGTTCCTCTCAGCCTACTCCGGCCTACTGGCTAACCACTTCCTGTTGCTCCCTTTTATACCTATCCGATACCATGACTACGCTCTATCCACTCATACCTAGCCTACTACCCCTTGTCTGCCTAGAGTCCCAGACTCCGAGTTAGGCCCCCATGACAGTGGATATGTGTGTTGAGGTGTTTGTTAAACAAACTGTCTACCCTCCTGCCTGGCTGCAGTTTCTACCTGTGGCCACCCTGGTCGCAGGGGCGCCACAGTGTGATGGTGATGGGGTGCTACGCCAGATGACCTGGCCTCCACAATCACCAGACCTGAACTCAATCAAGATGGGTTGGGGTGAGCTGGACCGCAGAGTGAAGGCAAAAGGGCCAACAAGTGCGAAGCATCTCTGGGAACTCCTTCAAGACTGTTGGAAGACCATTTCCGGTGACTACCTCTTGAAGCTCATCAAGAGAATGCCAAGAGTGTGCAAAGCAGTAATCAAAGCAAAAGGTGGCTACTTTGAAGAACCTAGAATATAAGACATATTTTCAGTTGTTTCGCACTTTTTTTTGTTAGGTATATAATTCCACATGTGTTAATTCATAGTTTTGATGCCTTCAGTGTGAATCTACAATTTTCATAGTCATGAAAATAAAGAAAATCCTTTGAATGAGAAGGTGTGTCCAAACTTTTGATTTGTACTGTTCATCACAGGAAACCCTGGAGCATATACATCACCGGGGAGCACAGACATCATGGGAGGTGTATACATCACTGGGGAGACAGCTGGTTGGCATAGACATCAATGGAGGCACATACAGCACTGGAGACACATACAGCACTGATGAAGGCATATATGGAGAGTATATATATCACAGGGTGTTATATGCATAACTGTGGGGCACATACATCACTGGGGAGTATATACAACACTAGGGAATATATACCTAACTGGAGGGCACATATAGCATTGGGGGAATGTACATCATTGGTGGGTGCACATACATTAGTAGGGGATCTATACATTACTGGGGGGAATATACATGCCTGGGGCACATACAGTACTGGGGGGCACAGGCATCACTAGGGGCACATACAGTAATAGTGGGCACAGTTATCACTGGGGGCACATACAGTACTGGGGGACAAAGACATCACTGGGAGACACATATGGTACTAGGGGGCACAATTCATTGGGGGGGTCACAAACACTACTCGGGGGCATAGGCATCACTGAAGGGACACATTTATCACTGGAGGACACAGGCATCACTGGGGAGGGCGCGGACAGTTCTGCGGAGAGAATATTGCGCGCTTTTCACACCCACAAAGTGCGTTCTCACGCTGGCCAGCATGAGAACATACTCTTTTATGTATTTGCATACAGCATTCAGTAGTGAACACTGCGTGCACATTTAGGTTGAAGGGCTGGCAGCCAGCAAGATGTGGCTGCCACCCGTTGATTGCGGCGCACATTACTCTGCCCAGAATCCACATAAAAGGTCACCCACCCCTGCTCTAAAAACAAGTTACTGATTGTTAACAAAGAGGAAAATTAAGAAAAAACGTTGGAGTGGTGATTTACTACATTGACACAACTTTTACTCCACAGGTATGATGATTACATATTAGTCTCTTGTACTGTGTTTTTTCTTATAGTTACCGGTAAATCCTAAGAATGGGCTCTTCTGATGATAATCTGACCACATCTAATACAACTCTGAACAACAATAACTGGTAACTTTATATTCATAATTCTTTATTTCTCATGGGATATCGGTGCAGACTTCATTCACATCTATATCCGAGCCTCCGTCCCGAAAACATCAATATTCATGGAGATAAATCAGTTCTACCTGCAGTGCTATTATTCCTACCAAAATGATGGAAACTCTGGTTAAGCCATAAAACTCCTTTACAAATGACACACAAAATGTAGTGAACCTAAGACACCCAGCATCAATCAGATCTTTAGCATATGTCACGGGTGATTGTCAGGGCCGGTTTTAGGCAAAGTGGGGCCCTGAGCAAAAGGTTAAAGTGGGCCCTAAATGCTCACATATTGCACCGTCACACTCAGACATTTGAGTAAGGCGGCTGTCACACGCATCAATTTAATGCACGACATCGCTTAAGTGATCTGCTTTTTGATCGCTTAAGCGATATCGTTTGTACGTCGCTGCGTGTAATCAAGTGATTTTACAATGTAAAATCGCTTGATCGTGACATCGCAGATATGAGAGCCGGAGCTCATATCAAGCGATAAACGCTTGATCAATCTGCCTCATCGTGGTGTGTGACACCACGATGAACGATCTCCCAGCGGCAGAGCCTATGCTGGGAGATGGTATCTATGGTAAACGTCAGGTTACTAAGCGCCGCGCGGCGCCTAGTAACCCGAAGTGTACCATAGTTACCAGCGATCTCGCTGCTCCACATCGCTGGTGAGTGTGCCTGTGTGACAGCTCACCAGCGATGTGAGCGATATCGTTAGCGATCGCGCGTGCATGTGATCGCTAACAATATCACTCAAAACAGTGAAGCGTGTGACGGCCGCCTTACATGTACAAGCACTGAATTTAGACTGGAAAATGAGTGCGATTTATAATATTCAAGTCATTCAGTGCTTGTTTCCGGACTTTTTACACAGGATGAGGAAGAATTATGGCACAGAACAATCACCGGTAGAGCAATCTGTCCTCTACAGTATCATGTTATCGGCAGCACTTCTGCAGTTTGCAGCAGGGGATGTGCTGCAGAGAGCAAAGATTTTTGTTCCTCCATAAACATCCAATCACCCGATGAGGAGCCGCACTTTGCTCGTTTGTTGGGCGATTGCCGACATGTTTATGCCTAGGAACTCTCATCTGTGCTGGTAGGGTTTATAAATGTGGATGTTACATACATGTGGAGCCCACTGGGACGGGGTACTCGGTACCGGACCGGGGTACTGCTGGGGATGTCACGGAGGTCCTGGTCCGGACTGTGTCCCGGGTTTTCACAAGTAAAAGGGGATATGTACAATGGATAAAGTTTGTTGTGACGCCACGCACGGGTTGTGGTCAATGATGGGACCACCGCTGCAGCGCTGCTCTGCCAGGAGGATGGAGGGATGGATGGCCTTAAGCCAGATGGATGAGCCCGCCGCGTGTCGAGCTGCTCCTGACAGGATAAAAGGTATGCAAAGTTCAATATACCTGGAATCAAACACGGACACTCAGGCAGGGTTCACTGGGTTTACTTGTCAGTTCTTCACAGTTAAGAACTGAACTGTACCGTGAGCTGTGTTAACAGTTCACAGTGCAGTTAACCCCGGGAACACTCGAACCCTCTGCAGCCAGGCTGTCACTCTGATACCCCTCACTCCTTCTAAATCCTTCCAGGCTGTTGTTTCTCTCTCTCTGTGGTCTCCCTGGGTTGTATGGCGGCAGCTCGGACCCTTGTGGGTCCTCGTGGTTGCTGCTGTGCCTTCAACCCTTGTTGTGGGAACTTGAACCTGGAGTTAAAGCTCCCCGTCGGTTAATCTGGGAAGCCGGTATAGAATCTCTGTTCCCCTTAGAGCCGACACTCTGGTGTGTGCCTAGTCTGCAGTAACCCTCTCTTGCAAGACGTTACCAGACTCCATCAAATCCGTGTGACTCCAGCACAAATCAGGGAATACTTCTCCACCAGTTAGTCAGTGCTGCTGTGTCCCTCGGACCCAGTAATGCTGGTCCGGTCTCTGTCCTCACACTTCCTGGGGATGCCGGCTATGGTTTCTGTGACTCTGTAGATTTTGCATCTCCAGGGAGCCTAATCCCTCCGGGACGTGTCTCTGTCTTTCTGTTCTTGTCTACTCGGCTCACTGTGTCTGTACTGATCAGCCTACCTCGGCCTACTAACTACTTCCTCCTCTTTCTTCTCTATTTGTGCTCTCTGTCACCTGATCTACATTCGTTCCCACCCACTTTCCGCTAAACCCACCACCCCTTGCCCGCCTAGAGTCCTGGGCTCCGAGATGGGTGCTTCCTCTAGTGGTGTGTGTGTATCCGTGAGGGTGTTTGGTGTACAAACCATCTATCCTTCTGCCTGGCTGCAGTTCCCTATGTGGCCACCCTGGTCGCAGGGGCACCACCTACACACAACACACGGCATGTGACACAAACACTATATATTACATGTATACACCGAGCACACACACATAGACACACACACGTATACACCGAGCACGCACACATAGACACACACATCCATTCCCATCATTGTCTGTGTCATACAGCACGGCTCCTCCAGGGAGAGTCGCTCTTTCTAACCACTTATCCTCTGACCAAGAGATGGGAACTCTGAACACAGGACTCCTTATTTTGATTAAGTGTTTAACAAAATAGGATTTACAAACTGGAGATTCAGTAAGGAAATGTTTCCATAGGATCATCTACTTAAATGTCATCTTTAACAAAGATCTGCTATATTCTTCATATTATCAAACAAATACATTTGAATTAAAGGGATCCTGTCACCCCAAAACGCCTCATAAACTATTAAAACATGTCCCTAGAACATATTATCACTTATCCAACACTCCTTTTGGCTCCTAAATGCATCTAGTGAAAATGTATAAAAACGTTATTAAACTCACTCATTAGCGATGTTAATGAGTGGCTACTGTATTCATAGTCACCCAGGCAGGCTCTACCTCCTCATAATATCACGCCTCAATAGGCGTGATCTTGAATGCTGATTGAAATGCGCGCCTCCCCTCTCTCCTCTGTGCCGGCCGGGCTGCAGTGTGCGGATGTATGACGCGAATTGCGTCATTTCCGGCTTCGGGTGACGTGGTACACCCGCACCGCTGTTATGCCTCCAGCACGCATGCGCAGTGCGGGGCTTGAAGCTAATAGAGCGGCACGGTGTACCCACGTCACCCGAAGCCGGAAATGACGGGATTCGCGTCATACATCCGCACACTGCAGCCGCCGGCACAGAGGAGAGAGGGGAGGCGCGCATTTCAATCAGCATTCAAGATCACGCCTATTGAGGCGTGATATTATGAGGAGGAGAGCCTGCCTGGGTGACTATGAATACAGTAGCCACTCATTTACATCGCTAATGAGTGAGTTTAATAACGTTTTTATACATTTTCACTAGATGCATTTAGGAGCCAAAAGGAGTGTAGGATAAGGGATAATATGCTCTAGGGACATGTTTTAATAGTTTATGAGGCGTTTTGGGGGTGACAGGATCCCTTTAAGCCCCATCCTGGTGTCTTGTGTTGTTCTGGGGTCACTAGTGGAAATATTGATCTTAAAGAAGTTATCCAGAATTCTATAAACATGGCTGAATTTTTTCAAAAACAGCGCCACCCCTGTCTACAGGTGTCTTGCAGCTCAGCTTAATTGAAGGGAATGGGCCTATGCTGTAATACCACGTCACCTGTACACAGTGGTGGCGCTGTTGAAAGAATGTAGTAAAGTTGTATTAATCCTCGACATCCCCTTTAATGCCTTGTAAGTTCTGCTTGATAACGGTCTATAAATGTAGGAATTAAGGAGGTCCCCTAACTCTAATTACAGCCATCATGAACATGTGAAGATTGAAGCCTGTGGGGGGCGCTCCTGCTGCTATTATATGGCAATTACAAGGATTTTATAACTTTTACCACTGAGCGAATTATCGCTTTTTTCCTCACCTCTTCCAAGAGCCAGAACATTTTTATTTCTCCTTCCACATAGCTGTACGAGGGCTTATTGTTTTGCAGGATGAGTTGTACTATTGAATGACATCATTCATTCTACCACAAAATGTACTGGAGAATGAGAAAAAAATTCCAAGTGCTTTGAAATTGCAAAAAAAGTGCAATTCCATGACTATTTTTTAGATTTTTATTTACCATGTTAACTACCGTATATGGTAAAAGTGACTTCATAAGTTGATTATCTAGGTCAGAATTAGAAGATACTGAACATTTTTTTAAATTCAATCATTAAAACCCCCAGAAATTTGTAAAAAAAATAAATAAATAAAAATAAAAATTTGCTTCATTCGCCATTTTCCGAGACCCGTGATATTTTCATTTTTGAAGATACAGGGCTATGTGAGGGCTTACTTTATATGCCTGAGCTGACATTTTTACTAATATCATTTTGAGTGAGATACAACATTTTGATCACTTTTTATAGCATTTTATTGTAACAACTTGGTGGCCCAAAAAACATACTTCTGGCGTTTTTTTCCCCGTTACGCCATTTACCAATTGGATTGATTTTCTTCATATATTGATAGCTTAGATTCTTATGAACGCAGCAATACCAAATATGTGTTTTTTTTTAGTTTTTTTTTACTGTTTTATTGGTAATTCAGTTCAGCTCATTTGGGGGTCCCTAAGAAAGTGTGGGCCCTGGGCAACTGCCCAGTCTGCCCCGCCCCCTCCCCCACCCATGGTGATTATTACCATGCCAGATAGATGGAGCTCAGTGAAGAGCACATGGCTGTGGACATGCGGGGATTAATGCTGCCATATTACTGTACCCTCTCTGCATATGCAAATTGTCACTTCACTGAATAAGTAGACAATCTCTAATGCCACCTAATAAAGGTAGCAATCCTAAAAGTCATAATTGACTCTTTAACAAGTCTTTTAATATGACTCAGGATTTGTGCCAGATCAGAACCCCAAACTGGAGAAGCTGCGTTTCAGGGTGATTGCACCTCATCTCTCTCTGTAATGGTGTTTAGTGGTGTTACCCTCCAGGCTGCTGGCGTGGTGGAGGAAGACAGAAGAGTCAGGAGACACTTTCAGGGTACCTTTACATGCTGCAATTTTTGGCGGCGATAAGAGGCAGTCTAACGTGCGCGTGCACGTTTTTCATGGTCGCCTCAGATCGCCGATAGCGCTTTCACACGCCACAATTTCGCCTTCAACCTAAGGCGATGTGTCGCCCTGGAAATCGCCACACCAACAGCGGGGAAGATCTGGTCGACTCTATTCGCCGCTTCACATGCCGCAACTCCCAAAGGAATGTGGGTGTATATGTTCAGCGCAGCGAGAACACAGGCGTGCCAGACTGGTGTATACCACGCCCCAAACACGCTCATTGGACAACGCAATAGCGTTATAATTGGCCAGCCTGCGCTTAAAGGCTGGCTAATACATGACGCAATTGAAGATGTGTGTGTTGCTGAACGGACAGCTCTTCAAATATGGCGCCCTGTGAACTGACAGCCAATGGGAACACAGTAGCCACCACCAATCATCACGAATGGGGCGCGGACTCCAGCACGCTGTGGCACGCCTACGAGAAATCAATAGGCGCCGCAGATTACATCTCTATCACCCTATCACATGCCAAAAACAGGGAATCTTGCCTTCATGATTGCCTCTGATTTTGGAGCAGTGCCCTGAAATCGGAACCAGGCGACAGGTTTTTTATGGCCGCCAAATTCCCAAATTACACGCCGCAACTGGGAGGCAATTTGACGGCGATGGTGCCAGGGCGACATATCGCTGGACAGATTCCTCGCCGCGGTTGCGGCCTGTAAAGGTACCGCAGGGCCGCACCGTCCATTGGACAGTGTGAGCCCTGTCATTCAGGCGGCAAGAGGCAGGGGGAGCGGCAGTGCAGAAGGGGGCGGCCTTCCCCTGTCATGGCACCGGCCGCTCACCGCAGGTGAACGGCGACCCGCCGGAGCAATGTAGAAGGGGCGGCAGCGCTGGGCTCCACTAGCACCCCCCCCCCCCCGGGCGGCAGCTCTGGGCTCCACCAGCCGTTAATCACTGCCGTGGCTCAGGCGGCAGTGGCGCCGGAGGAGCAATGGAGAAGGGGCGGCAGCGCTGGGCTTCACCAGCACCCCCCCCCCCCCCTGGTAATCACTGCCGCGGCCCAGGCGGCAGTGGGGCTTGGTGCACCCCTGGGTACCCTAACAGTAAATCAGATAATCATTACTTGGTTACAAGCCACAAAGATCTACACAATATGATGATGATGTAAATATGCTCAGGTGACACAGCTTTACAGACAGGCAGATAGCAACGTATTTAGGAAAACACTCACAGTGAGGCGTGGGAACAGCATGTGCAGACAGAGCCTCCCTTTCTGACCATGCTGACACAATGCAGGATGATTGTCTTCATGTATTTTAGTTCCTCTTGTGCGCCCATTTCCTTTATGGGAGACGCCTTCAAGGATCATACTCCTCCTGTCTCCAACAGCTCTATGTTTCAGGTAGACTAACCAGTTTCAAATTCGACACAAATATTGACGATTAGGTTTGTTATTGGAAAACCGAAGCATTTTACTCAAAAATCGGCTTTGTTCAGTGAAAAATGTTACATTTTAAAATGGCCCCAAAATCTTTCCTTGAAGGTTTGGGGCCAAAACGCACGCTTGAAGACCCAGTGGCTGAGAACAACCCCAAACTAGGGTTAGGTGTTGTTCGTTCACAGCTATCGGGTCTACCAGTTTCTATCAACAAATAGAATTTTATGGAGCTTTTAAAGAAAGTATTCAAGCTGTGAAATCTATAAACTTAAGGTGTATCCGCCGTTTACATTTTTCAACACATCATAAAAAGATGAAATAATATGCACCAATCTGTTTTGGGAAAAAGCTAGTTTGGGCATACAGACATGGTATTTTAGAGTGTTGTGTGTGAAAAAACAGGCGTGCACTGCTGGGGGTGCTCATTCCAGGTTAAGGCATGTCCATTTGTAAAAATAAAGAAAAATGGCACTCATCACATCTTGTCTCATAGAATCCTCTTTATTTCAGCTTTTTAAAATGACATGTGGTGGCAGGTGAACAAGCACAGCAGAGTATCAGGATGACAGCTGTTTCGTGTCAGCTGGACACTTCTACAGATCCTCTAACTGAATCTTTGTGGTTCCACCTCCTGAATACCACTAGGCACCAATAGTGTTATCAAGTTGGTGGAACCACAAAGGTTCAGTTAAGACTCTAACTGTTAGAGGATCTGTAGAAGTGTCCAGCTGACACAAAACAGCTGTCATCCTGATACAATTCTGCGGAGTAAAAAAGCATGTGAGGATATAAATGCCTCTTGGTGCATTTAAAACCTGTTGGTATGGGTGTGCACGTAATGGCTAAAAGTGTATAAAGCTAGTACAAATTTGGATGAGGAAAATGCAGAAACTAAGAATATACATTAGAAAAAAAATGAGAATTTTAACTAATGTAATGCATTACATATGAGCCCGATAACCAGTGTCAAGGTATTCTCATGTCTATCGGGTCTCTACCGTATGCCACTGTCTGCGGTGTAAAAAAGCATGTGAGGATGTAAGTGCCTCTTGGTGCATTTAAAACCTGCGTGTATGGGTGTGGGTGGAGACTTGATAAAACATGGTAATAAACTAGATGGTAAAATGGACTGGCTATCGGGTGGTATAGGTTGCTCAGTCAAAAAACACAAAAACCTTCCAGAAGATATTTCTAAACCTGACAAATGTTGGTTGTCAGGGAAATCTGATTTTAGCTCCCCACACTGAATGTGGCCATATAACGAGGAGGGCAGTGCTTACACAGTGTGCCTGTGTAGCATGGCTACAGTTGATCTGTGTATTGTCAGTTTACCTTAGGCAAAGGGTGTCACACACCCCTATATATTGTAAGCTTGCACCCTTTAGTGCTTTTCATATTGCACTAAAGGGTGTTTTAGCCTTGTATTTAGCTACAAATACATAATTACTAAAAAAAAAAAAAAAATGATGTCTGGTACCCCCTATATTTCATTGCTAGCTAGGGTATGTCAGACAGCTGCAACCTGCAGACCACATCTGTCAGCTTAACCGTGGCTGGCAATTCAAAACAGAGGTCACCCTGATCTATTTTTTTTTAATCAAATTATTTATTCAGAAATAACAAAATGATTTGGGAAAAAAAACGCGTAGGGTCCCCTTCATTTTGGATTACCAGCCAAGGTACAGACGACAACTGGGGTCTGCTATTCTCAAGATGGGAAAGGCCATCTTTCATGGGCCTTTACCACCCTAAAAATAGCAGGCCACAGCCACCCCAGAACTGACACCTCCACAAGAAGCGCAAATCTTGCCGCTTGACCCGCCTCTTCCAGCTTCCCTGATGTGGTGGCAATCGGGATAAGTACAGATGAGTAATGCCAGCTGTCATCAACCCCTGAATTAGTTATGTTGAGACATCTATGAAACTGCCACATCATTAATGCAGTGACTAAATAGTTTAAAAAAAAACACAGACGCAGAGAAAAATCCTTTATTAGAAATAAAACACAAGGAAAAAAGTCCTAAATTGTAAATAAAACACAAAGACAACCCGCTGTCACCCATTTATTAAACCCAAACATACCCTCCAACAATAATCCCCAGAGAGGTCCCTCAAAGATCTGCACACAATTCGCACATACAATAACACAGTGTACCCATGCAATCATGTACTATACTACACATACTGCATTCATACAATCTTATACTATACATACTGCACCCACACAATCACATACTATAGAAAAAAAATGTTCAGGGCCACTTGCCTTTTCCTTGACCTTTATTTAGACATACATGTTAAAAAGCATCCTAGCCGGATGTGTTTCAGACATAGTCCTTACTCATCGGCAAAAAGTGTTGCTAATCACATACTGTACACACAACATGTCCATATAATCACATAGTGTACACACAATTCAATGATATACACTATACACAGTGCTCCCATACAGGGGTGGATTAAGGGTAGCCATGGCCCGGGGCAATTCAGACTCTGTGGGCCCCCCGTCATGTGACAGTGGTCATGTGACGGGGGTCATCATATACCTGATGTCTCTGAGTGCAGATAATGTAGTAGAGGTTACCTGCTGTCCTATGTAACATCACAGATAACACAGTGATATCTCTGAGTACAGATAATGGTACCGTCACACGCCGTAATCTCGCTGGCGATATGACGTGCGTGGTCACGTTTTTCGTGCCCGCCTTAGATCGTCGATGGTGGCTTCACACACCGCAATATCACCCTGAAGCTAAGGCGATGTGTCGCTCCGGAAATCGCCTCACCTACAACGGAAACAATCTTGCCTAATTCCCTCGCCGCTTCACACGCCGCAGTCCCAAAGGCAATGTGGGTGTACATGTTCAGCGCGGCGAGGAGATGGTCGTGCCACAGTGGTTTACACTGCGCCACATACACACTCATTGGATAACACAACTGCGTTAAGATTGGTCAGCCTGCTCTGGAAGGCTGGCTAATACATGACACCATTGTGTCTCGGAGTTGTGTGTGGGGATGAACTGACAGCTCTTCAATATGGTGCAGTGTCAACTGACAGCCAATGTTAACACAGTAGCCCACACCAATCATCTCAGACGGGGCGTGGACTACAGCACGCTGAAGCACGCCTACGGGAAATCACAGAAATCGCTCTTTGCATCACTATCGCCCTCTAACACGCCAAAACCTGAAAAAAATCACCTTGCCAATATCACCTGATTACTGAGCACTGTTCAGGAATCAGGCGACGGCCAAAGGACGATTTATCGCCGCGAAATTGCCAAATCACACGCCGAAACCGTGAGGCAATTTTACCGGGTAGACACATCGCCTTTCACATCGCCAGGCGAGATTGCGGTGTGTGACGGTACCATAATGTAGTTGATGTCACCAGCAGTCCTTTGGGACACCACAGATAACACAGTGATATCTCTGAGTACAGATAATGTAGTAGATGTCACCTGCAGTCCTATGTAACACCACAGATAACACAGTGATACAGTGTTGGCCAAAAGTATTGACACCCCTGCAATTCTGTCACATAATACTCAGTTTCTTCCTGAAAATGATTGCAATCACAAATCTTTGGTATTATTATCTTCATTTAATTTGTCTTAAATGAAAAAACACAAAAGAGAATGAAGCAAAAAGCAAAACATTGATAATTTCACACAAAACTCCAAAATTGAGCCGGACAAAAGTATTGGCACCCTCAGCCTAATACTTGGTTGCACAACCTTTAGCTAAAATAACTGCGATCAACCGCTTCCGGTAACCATCAATGAGTTTCTTACAATGCTCTGCAGGAATTTTAGACCATTCTTCTTTGGCAAACTGCTCCAGGTCTCTGATATTTGAAGGGTGCCTTCTCCAAACTGCCATTTTTAGATCTCTCCACAGGTGTTCTATGGGATTCAGGTCTGGACTCATTGCTGGCCACCTTAGAAGTCTCCAGTGCTTTCTCTCAAACCATTTTCTAGTGATTTTTGAAGTGTGTTTTGGGTTATTGTCCTGCTGGAAGACCCATGATCTCTGAGGGAGACCCAGCTTTCTCACACTGGGCCCTACATTATGCTGCAAAATTTGTTGGTAGTCTTCAGACTTCATAATGCCATGCACACGGTCAAGCAGTCCAGTGCCAGAGGCAGCAAAGCAACCCCAAAACATCAGGGAACCTCCCCATGTTTGACTGTAGGGACAGTGTTCTTTTCTTTGAATGCCTCTTTTTTTCTCCTGTAAACTCTATGTTGATGCCTTTGCCCAAAAAGAGAGAACATTCTTCCAAAACGTTTTAGGCTTTCTCAGGTAAGTTTTGGCAAACTCCAGCCTGGCTTTTTTATGTCTCGGGATAAGAAGTGGGGTCTTCCTGGGTCTCCTACCATACAGTCCCTTTTCATTCAGACGCCGACGGATAGTACGGGTTGACACTGTTGTACCCTCAGACTGCAGGGCAGCTTGAACTTGTTTGGATGTTAGTCGAGGTTCTTAATCCACCATCCGCACAATTTTGCATTGAAATCTCTTGACAATTTTTCTTTTCCGTCCACATCTAGGGAGGTTAGCCACAGTGCCATGGGCTTTAAACGTCTTGATGACACAGCGCACGGTAGACACAGGAACATTCAGGTCTTTGGAGATGGACTTGTAGCCTTGAGATTGCTCATGCTTCCTCACAATTTGGTTTCTCAAGTCCTCAGACAGTTCTTTGGTCTTCTTTCTTTTCTCCATGCTCAATGTGGTACACACAAGGACACAGGATAGAGGTTGAGTCAACTTTAATCCATGTCAACTGGCTGCAAGTATGATTTAGTTATTGCCAACACCTGTTAGGTGCCACAGGTAAGTTACAGGTGCTGTTAATTACACAAATTAGAGAAGCATCACATTATTTTTCTAAGGGCCACTTTACACACACCAACTTATTTGTCCAACTTCTGACCAACTTACTGGTTGCAGTGAAATCATGGACACATTGCTCCATTTTGTGGCTGTGTACAAATGTAACAATGTGTCCATTGTTTCTCACTGTAACCAGCAAGTTGGTCAGAAGTTGGACAGATAAGTTGGTGTGTGTAAAGCGGCCATAACAGTGCCAATACTTTTGTCCACCCCCTTTTTTATGTTTGGTGTGGAATTATATCCAATTTGGCTTTAGATCAATTCTTTTTGTGTTTTTTTCATTGAAGACAAATTAAATGAAGATAATAATACCAAAGCATTTGTGATTGCAATCATTTTCAGGAAGAAACTGATGGCCACTTTACGCACACCAACTTATCTGTCCAACTTCTGAACAACTTACTGGTTGCAGTGAAATCATGGACACATTGTTCCATTTGTACACAGCCACAAAATGGAGCAATGTGTCCATGATGGACAGATAAGTTGGTGTGTGTAAAGTGGCCCTGAGTATTATCTGACAGAATTGCAGGGGTGTTAATACTTTTGGCCAACACTGTATCTCTGACTACAGATAATGTAGTAGATGACACCTGCAGTCCTATGTAACACCACAGGTAACACAGTGATATCTCTTGAGTACAGATAATGTAGGAGATGTCACCTGCAGTCCTATGTAACATCGCAGATAATATAGTAGAACATATGGCGGAGGATACATGATGGGGGGCATCTGGGTGCAGTTACTGGGAGGTATATATGGTGAGGGAGACAATGTTGGGGGTCCTGGGTGCAGTTGCTGAGGTGACATATTGGGGGTGCCCTTGAATGCAGTTGTTTGGGTGACATGTTGGGGGCCATGGGTGCAGTCTTTGAGGTCACATATAGTGGGGGCCCCTGGGTACAATTGTTGGAATCACACATGTTGGATGGCTCCTGGGTGCAGTTTTTGGGGTCCCACACAAGTTGGGGAGGGCCCTGGGTGGTTTCTGGGGTCACATACATGTTGTGGGGCCCCTAGGTGCAGTTGTTGGGGTCACACATGTTGGGGGGCCCTGAGTGCAGTTGTTGGGGCCACATGTTGGGAACCCCTGGGTGCAGTCTCTGGGGTGACATATATGTTGGGGGGCCCCTGTGTGCAGTCTCTGGGGTGGCATATGTTGGGGGACCCCTGGGTGAGTCTCTGGGGTGACATGTTGGAGGGCCCCTGGGTACAGTTGTTGGGGTCACATGTTGGGGGCCCCTGGGTGCAGTTGTTGGGGTCACACATGCTGGGGGCCCCTGGGTGCAGTCTCTGGTGTCACACATGTTGGGGAGCCCCTGGTTGCAGTGTCTGGGTGGGATCACATATGTTTGGGACCCTGTGTGCAGTGTCTGGGACCACACTTACCTGCTGATGTCCAGGCTCAGCCCTCCTCCCAGCACACACACCGCCTGTAGTCTCTGGTCGCGGCTCAGCCGCAGAGTCCGCTCTGCTTCTTCACCGTGCGGTCTTTTTCCAACGTTCTCCTCCGCACATCCGACGTCACGTCATGACGTATGAGCAGGCGGTGCACGAGGAGAAGGGGGCGGAGTGTCACCCAGGTCGGTGCAAGTTTCAACAAACGTGCAGTGTGTGGCAGACTGGCGGCGCCGTTGCTATAGCAGATTATAATGGGGGCTTTTACCCCCTGGGCTGTGGGCCCCCCCCACACCATTGGGCCCGGGGCAAAAGCCCATATTGACCTCATTATAATCCACCACTGCTGCCCCCACACTCATCCTTGGGGCTGTGGGCTCCTGAGTGCCCCCAGTCATACTAGGGGGCCCCTGTCCGCTGCCCCCCACACGCCATCCTCGGGGCCCCCTTAGCACTGCCTCACCCCCTCTCCATTACCGGCGGGCAGTCACGCTGATCGCAGCCTGTCATGTGTAGTGTGAGCTGAGATGCAGCCGGCGCCACTCTATTTCCTGTATTGCAGCGTCACACTACATGACAGGCTGCGATCAGCGCGACTGCATGCCGGTAATGGAGAGAGGGGGAGGCAGCGCTAAGGAGGCCCCAGAGGATGGCATGTGGGGGCAGCGGTCAGGGGCCCCCTAGTATTACATGTGGGGGCACTCAGGGGCCCCCTAGTATAACGTGGGGGCACTCAGGGGCCCAGTGGGCCCTCCTCAGCATTCGGGCCGTGGCATTTGCCCAGGTGCGTTGGGTGCTGACGCCAGCCCTGCTGGGGGCTGTGCCGAGTCCAAAGGGCCGGCTCGGACTGAAATAAACCTCGCGGATTGCTGATGGAACGCAGAGACTTCAAGTCGAAGTTACAAACCTGGACGAACTTGTTGAGATATTGAAAGTCCGGAATAGGTCGGACTGAGTCTCAATCTTTGGTAACTACCAAAAAAGGGATAATAACTAAAAAAGAGAGGAGATACAAGAGGCGCAGATTGTGCCTTATCAAAAAGACACTGTTCGTTTTTGTGTGGATTATATGGATATCCACTCACCTTTTAAGGTTGTGAGACCCACAACCAGTTTGAAAGCATAAGGCAGCTGCTGCAGAACCTCCTACCGTCACGCCTAAAACCGCGGGAAATCAGGAGTTAAACAGGAATGGTATCCACGGTCCGCGCTGCTGCTCTTTACCAAAGGATTTCACAAGAGGTTATTACCATCATAAGGTCCTTTATTTATTGAATAAAGGACGTTATGATGGTAATAACCTCTTGTGAAATCCTTTGGTAAAGAGCAGCAGTGCGGACCGTGGATACCATTCCTGTTTAACTCCAAAAAAGGGATAATGACTCCCGATTGTGGTAATGATCGACTGTCCGAGAAAAAGAAAAGGGGACGTGAGACCTTGACTGGGACTCTGGAAAGATGAACAGGAAGAACCGAATGAAGGAACTTGATATTGTACCCGGAGTACATCAATCTATGACCCATTGTCTACTGAAAAAGTGGGGGCCCGACGTATTGAAAAAAACGGGAAGGTCGGCTGCCTAGCTGGAAGGAAAATCTCCGGGAGTGATGGAGTCATGAGGCTGAAATAACCTATGGAATCTGTGCCTCCTAGGTTTATGGGAGATCCTGTTTCTCTTGTAAAGTGACTATTAGTCTGCACCCTGCAAGAGGTCGACCAACTACGCGAGCGTTGAAAAAGACAAAAAAATAAGTTTGTTGATGGCGGGCGATCAGCTTTTTTGGACTGCGTTGGGGAAGGGAGTGCTCCTTGATCTCGTGGCATCAGTAATTAGCTTGTCCACCTTTCGGCGAATAGACAGCCGCTAAGATCAGGAAGGCTAGCGATGGAGTTCCTAGAGGCAGTGTCTGCTGTTTAATGGAATGTGCAGGCTGTAACATAAGTTACTGGGCCAAAATGTTATTGCCTTAGCGATTCCAACTGAGGTGAATTAACAATACGGATCCAGTCGTCTCAAACACAGAGCGTGTGGAAAAGCAGTCAGGGGAGCGAGAGAGAAAGAAAAAAAAAACAGGATAAAGCAGGCAATAACGGAATAGTGAGCCTCTATTGCTTTGCAGATTCAGGATCTCTTATCCAGGAAGAATCTGCATTTTTTTAAACTACTGGATGAACCGCAAGGCATCTGCTGCCTACTTGGGAGATGTCTTCCGGGTATGATCATGACGAAGAAACAATATGGGCCTCGTAGGTTTAAGATACCGGGAGCGGGATTGACAGGCCAAGAATTCTGGGAGGTTTGCAAGTTCCTGTCCCTGTGTGGTGTCCCGGCCGTGGACGCATGTATTGCAGGATCTGAGCTCAGATCCGAGACTATCGGATAATGACGAGCTCTGCTGGCTATCCCTAGATGGGAAGTGTGGGGACTGTGAGAGAACGCTGGGAAGCATTCCGATGGTTGATCTGTCTCAGGATTCTAAACGTTATTCTGCAGGGTGATCACGGCTGAACTCGAAACCACGACCTATAGACAATGACGGGTCAGGATTATTGGTAGATGGGAACATCAGTACGCTACACCTCAGTTACATTGGTGCATTATCCCACTGTGCCGCCAGGTACATTGGTGTGCCCTCTTGTTCCGTAGTGGCCTGTTGCAGCTCAGGCCAGCCTGAGGTGCAGGGAGTGAACCAGCTCTGCTATAGACTGTCATGGATTAAGGCTGGGAGCGGTTTACTGAGGATCAGTGGCGGGTTCCTGCACAGTGATAGGGGCCCTAGCCTGACAGATTGGTAGTACGACCACCCGTTAAGAGTACTCTGCTCCAATGCAAGAGGTGTAATAAACAATAAAGGTTTTAAATGCCTCCTGTTGTATGAGCACAGCATAGATGTAACTTATTCTGCAGTGCTCAGTACTGCCTGTGAGGAGGATTACTCTTGCTTGAGAATGATCCTGTGTCCCCCTGCTGTGATCTGTGCTACAGCGATTGATACAGTAATGAGGCCCATCAGTGTAGCGGTGTCGTCATGGCGACCGCTGTGTGAGGAGACGGAGAAGGAGGGTGGGCCAGTTAAAAAGCGTGGGTCAGCATTGCGCATGCGCGAGGTCCTCAAAACACCCAAATGGGTGTACTGACGTCAGAATAGCCGGATATGACGCGATTACCGTCATACCGGCTATACCACCCATGTATGTGGACGAGGAGGATCACTATTGATTAGCACGCCCATTGGGGCGTGAATCATTGAATTACAAGCGGCGATGAGAAGCCACAGGGAACGCCCTGTGTGACTTCTCAAACATTGAGAAGCCGCAGTTCAGCAGGTAATAAAAGCAATTTTATAAACTTTATAAATACAGAATATTTCCAGAAAGGGATGGCTAGAATGCAATATAGATGGGGCAGGGACAGGTATTAATAGGCTGGGGGCTGATTTTTAGGGGTCAGGTTCCCTTTAAAAAGTTATAAAAAGTATAGAACAATAAAAAATTTGTGTGCCTCCTAACGACACTAAGAAAAAACTGGTTAGTCAAGCTCCAGGCAGAGGGGTGTATACTGCAGAGGAGGAGCCACTTAATCTTTTTCAGATCTTGCTTAGTGTCGCCTCCTTGTGGACAGCAGCATAACACTCACGGTCTGTGTCCCCCAATGAGGCGTACGAGAAATTACTTTTTTGGTCAGCACAACATTGCTATAAAATGTAATAACGGGCGATCAGAACAGCGCATCCACCCAAAAATGGTATCATCAGAAACCTCAGCTCAAGCTGCAAAAGAATAAAACATCACACAGCCCCAGATCCTGGAAAATGAAAACGCTACAGGGTGCAGAACAGGGAGCAAAAAGTGCAAGTCTTTTTTTCTTTCAAACTTCTGAATTTTTTTCACCCCTTAGATACCAGTAATAGTATACATGTTTGGTATCTATGAACTCGTACCAACCCGAGGCCTCACATCGACATGTCATCTTTACCATATAGTGAACATGGTAAATAGAAACAAACAAACGTATAATTGCATTTTCTTTTGCAATTTCACTGCACTTGAAATTTTTTCCCCTATTTTCCTGTACACTATATGGTAAAATAAATGATTGCATTTGAAAGTACAACTCGTTCTGCAAAAAACAAGCCGTCATATGTCTATAAAGATGGAAAAATAAAAAAATTATGGCTCGTGCAAGAAGGGGAGGGAAAAAACAAAAAATGTATGGCTGCCTTCAGATTTGCAGATGCCTCCGCAGCGTTTTGCGGAGGCATCTGCATGCAGACGGCAGCCCCTATGTTTATAATGGAGCGCACGGCGGTCTGCAGATGCTTGCAGACCGCCGTGCGCACCCATTCACTCCTATATGTGATCTGTGCGCAGGTGGATGCCTGCGTACAGATCACACACTCTCATCCGCACCTGGGGCGCGACATGTTGCGTCCCTGGTGCGGGCGAGAGTGTGTGATTTGTGCGCAGGGATCCGCCTGCGCACAGATCACATATAGGGGTGAATGGGTGCGCACGGCGGTCTGCAAGCATCTGCAGACCGCCGTGCGCTCCATTATAAACATAGGGGCTGCCGTCTGCATGCAGATGCCTCCGCAAAACGCTGCGGAGGCATCTGCAAATCTGAAGGCAGCCTTAAACGAAAAAAATCGCCGGCTGGTGAAGGGGTTAAATTCATGTTTTTCATTAACCCTAATTTGCACTTCGTTAAGGAAGTGGAGAACCTCCAGTGCCACATTTAAGCATCTCCTCAAAGTCATAATCATTAACCCTAAACATGGCATCAAATACCGCACCGAAGCCTTGATGTGTGATTACATCCCAATGGAGCTGGGCTACAGCGTCATTCACACCTGTACTATGAGGTTTATGATGTGCTCCCTCCATGCCTGCCTCACACCCAGTAACACTCTGCCCCCAGGCGGACGTTTCCCACAGAGCAGACATGAGCTCCTGCGCCGCACACTTCACCTCACTCTCCATTTCGTAGGCGCATGCGCAGATAGTCCCGGTATTATACGCATGCGCACTCTGCCCTGAGCGCCGGCCCGTCTCTTGGTTTGTTGCGCATGCGCGCTGTGTCCTGAGCGCTTGATTTTCTGCACATGCGCACACGCTGCTGCAGCCGCCGGCCCGTCAGCTCCGGAGCAGGAGGAAGCCGCCATGGAGTCATACGATGTGATCGCTAACCAGCCCGTGGTGATTGATAACGTGAGTCAGTGTGGCTGCATACACCGCGGCGTCCCCTCTGTGTGCTGGAGATGGGGAGCGGCTCTGCGGGCAGGGATTTCCCTTTGTCATTATAACCGCGCCCTCCTATCGGTCGTGGTGGCCGGGGTGCAGCGGTGGCTGTCGGCCTGGGGTGGCGGGGAGGCGGCGGAGCGGGCTGACACCGGCCATACATTTATATTATTATTATTATGTGAGCGATGTTTAGGGCTGTGTAGGCGCAACCTAACCTGCTGCCGTGACAGAGCACACTTGAGCCGCCACAGAGGCGGGGCATACGGGAGCTTCCGGTCTTCTGATTGGACAATATTACTGTCATTCACGTCGAGTATAAGGGGCGGGATTAGATGATCTCAGCTGGCGGAGATTTCCGTTTTGATTGGTCAGAGATCTGAGTGACCGCAGTTTCGCCATCAGTGATTGGTCAGTTTCAGTGCTGGGAGTGTTAGGGTGTGGAGGGACGGCAGTGACTGGTGTAATGGGCCGAGCCGCTATGTGTGAGGGTTTGGTTGATTTGGATGGAGTCATTATTTACATTGATGGCCCCTGTGTGATGTCACCAGGGCTGATACCAGAGCTGACACCAGCAGGGCAGCCCAGGCCTCATACTGGCAGGGCAGCCCAGGCCTCCTCCCCAGCACTGTTCACCAGGGCTCATACTGGCAGGGTAGCCCAGGCCTCGTCCCCAGCACTGTTCACCAGGGCTCATACTGGCAGGGCAGCCCAGGCCTTGTCCACCGCAGCGGTCACCAGGGCTCATACTGGCAGGGCAGCCCAGGCCTCCTCCCCAGCACTGTTCACCAGGGCTCATACTGGCAGGGCAGCCCAGGCCTCGTCCACCACAGCGGCCACCAGGGCTCATACTGACAGGGCAGCCCAGGCCTCGTCCACCACAGCGGCCACCAGGGCTCATACTGGCAGGGCAGCCCAGGCCTCGTCCACCACAGCGGCCACCAGGGCTCATACTGGCAGGGCAGCCCAGGCCTCCTCCCCAGCACTGTTCACCAGGGCTCATACTGGCAGGGCAGCCCAGGCCTCCTCCCCAGCACTGTTCACCAGGGCTCATACTGGCAGGGCAGCCCAGGCCTCCTCCCCAGCACTGTTCACCAGGGCTCATACTGGCAGGGCAGCCCAGGCCTCCTCCCCAGCACTGTTCACCAGGGCTCATACTGGCAGGGCAGCCCAGGCCTTGTCCACCGCAGCGGTCACCAGGGCTCATACTGGCAGGGCAGCCCAGGCCTCGTCCACCTCACCGGTCACCATGGCTCATACTGGCAGGGCAGCCCAGGCCTCGTCCACAGCACTGTTCATCAGGGCTCATACTGGCAGGGCAGCCCAGGCCTCGTCCCCAGCACTGTTCACCAGGGCTCATACTGGCAGGGCAGCCCAGGCCTTGTCCACCACAGCGGCCACCAGGGCTCATACTGACAGGGCAGCCCAGGTCTCGTCCACAGCACTGTTCATCAGGGCTCATACTGGCAGGGCAGCCCAGGCCTCGTCCCCAGCACTGTTCACCAGGGCTCATACTGGCAGGGCAGCCCAGGCCTCGTCCACCGCAGCGGTCACCAGGACTCATACTGGCAGGGTAGCCCAGGCCTCGTCCACAGCACTGTTCATCAGGGCTCATACTGGCAGGGCAGCCCAGGCCTCGTCCCCAGCACTGTTCACCAGGGCTCATACTGGCAGGGCAGCCCAGGCCTCCTCCCCAGCACTGTTCACCAGGGCTCATACTGGCAGGGCAGCCCAGGCCTCGTCCACTGCAGCGGTCACCAGGACTCATACTGGCAGGGTAGACCAGGCCTCGTCCCCAGCACTGTTCACCAGGGCTCATACTGGCAGGGCAGCCCAGGCCTCGTCCACCACAGCGGCCACCAGGGCTCATACTGGCAGGGCAGCCCAGGCCTCGTCCACCGCAGCAGTCACCAGGACTCATACTGGCAGGGTAGACCAGGCCTCGTCCCCAGCACTGTTCACCAGGGCTCATACTGACAGGGCAGCCCAGGCCTCGTCCACCGCAGCGGTCCCCAGGGCTCATACTGGCAGGGCAGCCCAGGCCTCGTCCACCGCAGCGGTCACCAGGGCTCATACTGGCAAGGCAGCCCAGGCCTCGTCCCCAGCACTGTTCACCAGGGCTCATACTGGCAGGGCAGCCCAGGCCTCGTCCACCGCAGCGGTCACCAGGGCTCATACTGGCAGGGCAGCCCAGGCCTTGTCCACCGCAGCGGTCACTAGGGCTCATACTGGCAGGGCAGCCCAGGCCTTGTCCACCGCAGCGGTCACCAGGGCTCATACTGGCAGGGCAGCCCAGGCCTCGTGCACAGCACTGGTCACCAGGGTTTATACTGGCGGGGCAGCACAGGCTTCATCCACCGCAGAGGTCACCAGGGCTCATACTGGCACGGCAGCACAGGCCTCATCCACCGCAGTGGTCACCTGCTGCTTGCTGGGTTATGGCCTTGTTCACATTGACCCTTTTTCCACCACGCAGTTTTTATATTTTTGCACTTCAGTTTTTTCCTCTCCCCTTTACCAGAGCCGTAACATTTTATGGTTCCGTCCTCAGCCAGGCTGGGGCTCGTTCTGCGCCACAGGTTGTGAAGTATAAATTCTGACACCTGTCCCCGTCTCCTCCCATTGTTTACATTGTGTGACATATCTGCCTCTATCTCCGCCGTCACAGGGGGACTGTCACAATCATCAGTAATAAAAGGTTGATTTAAAACATTTCTTTCTCTCCGTAGCAATGCCGAGTTCTGGGTTATTAAAGTTTATCCACTAATAACTCCGTCCGCCAACGGAGGGGTGACGGATCCTTCCGCCAAGGGTATGTGTGGGGGTGGGGGTGTGTGTGTGGGGTGTGTGTGGGGGTGACGGATCCTTCCGCCAAGTGTGTGTGTGGGTGACGGATCCTTCCGCCAAGGGGGTGGGTGGGTGTGTGTGTGTGTGTATGTGGGGGTGACGGATCCTTCCGCCAAGGGTGGGTGTGTGTGTGTGTAGGGGGGTGACGGATCCTTCCGCCAAGGGTGTGTGTGTGTGTGTGTGTGTGGGGGGGGGGGGGTGACGGATCCTTCCGCCAAGGTGTGTGTGTGTGTGTGTGTGTGTGTGTGTGGGGGGGGGGGTGACGGATCCTTCCGCCAAGGGGTGTGTGGGGGGGGGGGGGTGACGGATCCTTCCGCCAAGGGTGTATGTGGGTGGGGGGGGTGACGGATCCTTCCGCCAAGGGTGTATGTGTGTGGGGGGGGTGACGGATCCTTCCGCCAAGGGGTGTGTGTGTGTGGGGGGGTGACGGATCCTTCCGCCAAGGGTGTGTGGGTGGGGGGGGTGACGGATCCTTCCGCCAAGGGTGTGTGGGTGGGGGGGGTGACGGATCCTTCCGCCAAGGGTGTGTGGGGTGGGGGGGGTGACGGATCCTTCCGCCAAGGGTGTGTGGGTGGGGGGGGTGACGGATCCTTCCGCCAAGGGTGTGTGGGTGGGGGGGGGTGACGGATCCTTCCGCCAAGGGTGTGTGGGGGAAGGTGACGGATCCTGCCGCCAAGGGGGAGGGGGCAGTGTTTCATGGACCGCATCGGAGGTCACAACTCAATGAAACTCTATGAAAGCCTCATCCTGGCTCCTCATAGAGGTGCATTGGGAGATTGTGATGTAACGTCTGACCGAGCAGACATTACGATCACAAGATGGATCAGATCGACACTGAAAATGGTGAAGCCGCCGAAAGCTGAGTATGAGACAGAGGGTAGGCAGTGTAAGGGCCCTTTCACATCAGCGTTTTTTGAAATTCGCGGCAGATGCGGTGAAAAAAACGCATCTGCAGCGTTTGCCGCATAACCGTTACACTTGCGGCGCGGTTGCGGTAATCCCCATAGAAAGTATAGGGGGACTTGCGGCAGGTGCGGCAAGTGCGGTTTTGCACTTGCGGCAGGTGCGGCCGCGAAAAAAACCGCAGCTGACTGCGGTTTTTTTCGCGGCCGCACTTGCCGCAAGTGCAAAACCGCACTTGCCGCACCTGCCGCAAGTCCCCCATACTTTCTATGGGGATTACCTCAACCGCGCCGCAAGTGTAACGGTTATGCGGTAATCGCGGCAGATGCGTTTTTTTCACCGCATCTGCCGCGAATTTCAAAAAACGCTGATGTGAAAGGGCCCTAAGATTTAAAGCACTGCTCCAGAGATAAAAAAGAAAAACTCTGTAGTGGTGCTTTAAACAGTAAAAAATAGATTTCGGATTGGATCCATGTACTTTTTGAGTCAACTGAGGGGACAATGTATGTCGACTTTTCTGTCCAGTGCTATTATAGGGTGGTGAGAGATACGCTATTAAAATAATTACCAATTCTAAAGAGGCAAAGGGCTTCCAGTGAACGTAGACTATGAGCTTCTGCCAGATGTATGAGATTCATCTGATAGCGGGAAGGGTGAAGCAGCCGCTTATTGGCCGCAGGAATTGCGTAACATAACCATGTCATGCAATCCACGGGAGACCCAATTGCTGACCTGGACAGACGGCACACCGCCGTACTCTGTAGTGGTCGTTCTCAAGTACTGCATCTCAGATCACATTCACTACAGTAGGAGCTGAGCTGCAATACGCGAGATCGGCCACTACACTGTGCTGTTCTGGCTGGAGACGAAAGCAGCTGATCAGTAGCGGTGTGAGCTGACTGGCCCCCCACAATACAATATTAATGAGCTGCTCTAAGAATAGGTCCACATCACTCCCACCTCGCTCTACAGATTAGGTAAGGAGCCACTTCATGGATGCCATCAGATGTCGTCTGGCATGTCAGATGATTGGAAAGAAAATGGTCAAACTTGATGGATGGACAGGTGAAGTAGTAATATAATCATGATTTATTTGTACCTATCATGGTTTACATGGCTCAGTGATCACGTGTTGTAGATAGGAGGCCATCGCTGCCACCTTGTAAGCAAAGACCAGTGCAGAGGCGGCACAGGGCACCAGGTAAATCACTACAGGCTGGTATCACTGTTTTGGCTGAAGACATTCAGCATTCGCCTCTTTCAGACCTGATTTCCGTCTTCGCTGTTCGTCGTCGTGTTCTGTCACAGGTTTAGAACAACATAATTGATGGATTGACAGACAGCAATAGCGTTCGATGATCCCTGCTCACTTTCAATGGGATCCGTTGTGTTTCGTCACTGTGTCCCATCAATTGCTGTACGATTATTTTCAGTACATTTTCACCAAACTTGCAATGGAGGCATCTGACAGTCTGATGTCTGGAGACTGATTGCTCACAGTCCACTGTAGTGTTACACTCTGCGTCCTGGCAGCCTGTGGTCCGCACACTATTCACATATATGTGTCTCATATATTCTATACTTATATTCTTACCTTTTTCTTCTCAGGGCTCTGGAGTGATTAAAGCCGGATTTGCAGGTGATCAGATCCCGAAATACTGTTTTCCAAATTAGTAAGTAATGAAACAGGTGTATATATCTCAGCACCGTCTGTACACGGGTAACACTATGGCGTGTCTGTAAATGGGTAACACTATGGTGTGTTTTCCTCTAGTGTGGGCCGACCTAAGCATATTCGAGTCATGGCTGGTGCCCTGGAAGGAGACTTATTTATTGGACCAAAGGCAGAGGTAAGGCACACAGATATGAAGGGCTCCCTCTAGCTATTTGAGGTTTTCCTCTACTACAGAACCCATAAAGCATTTGACTGTGCGGCCTAAAATAATAACAACTGAATAATTAGCTCCCAATCTGGCGTTCCTCCTCCAAGTGATGGGATCCTGAAGGCTGCAGCTGATCGGGCTCTGCTATGTGGTGTGACCACTGCAGCCAATCAATGTCCCCTCACTGCTGAGGGGCATTATTATTATTATTATTATTTATTATTATTTATTTATATAGCGCCATTATATTCCATGGCGCTTTACATGCTAAAAAGGGCAGACTAGGACAAGTAACATAGTATCAATACAAGTAACAATAAATGTTGACAACTCGGTTGTACAGAAACAAGAGGGGAGAAATCCTGTCCGTGAGGGCTCACAGTCTACGAGGGGCGGGTGGGGATACAGTGGGAGGAGGAAGTTCCAGTCATGAGGCAGTGTGGTGGACCGGGTCTTATTGCAGGTGGTAGGCTTGGCGGAACAGGTGGGTCTTCAGGCTTCTTTTGAAGGTTTCCAGGGTAGGAGAATGTCTGATGTGTTGGGGCAGAGAGTTCCAGAGTATAGGTGAAGCACGGGAGAAATTCTGTATGCGGATGTGCAAAGAGGAGATGAGGGGGGAGTAGAGGAGAAGCTCTTGGGAGGATCGCAGGTTGCGTGAGGGTAGGTATCGGGAGACCATGTCAGATGTATGGAGGGGACAGGTTGTGAATGGCTTTGTATGTCATGGTGCCGACATCGGACATAAGTATGACATTTTTCTTGACTGTCGAGTTATTCAGATGTGAATGTCCAAAATTGAACAACATCTTAGCGCTGAGTGTTGGCCGAGTGCCATGTCCCCTGATTTGCAGATTGGACCCCCCAGGGCTGCCATTCATCATTTTTCTTTTGCATCGGTCGTTCCTGGCCACCTGCTGCAACCGGGCTCCATTCATGGTAATGGGGTTGGCTGAAGCCAGGATAACGGAAAGTGTGAAGGGCTGGCAGTGCTGCTAGAGATCAGCCTCCCTTTACGCATCGGTTGTTTTTTTACTTTCTAGCAATGTGCCATTACAGGGACTGACTAGATAATCGAGAAGTCTATAATAGGCCAACCCCAGAAAAATATATAGGAATTTTTAGTTAGAGCTGTAGCAGTGATTTGCAAAGCAAGTGCGAGATGCATGTGAGATACTCGCATGAGTCTCGCATGACTCGCCTTGAATGGCCACCATCTCTCTGGACAGGAGGAGCGAGTCAGCTGCTTAGAAACACATGCAGCTGATGTTTTCCTGTCCAGAGAGAAGGCAGCCATTCTGGATGAGTCATGCGAGTATCTCACGTGCATCTCGCATAGTGTGTCTCTGACATATAATCTACAATCAGAAGATTCCCCTCTATATTGCTGGCCTCAGTACACATATGGTCACCAGATTAGAAATGCTGCACTATGCCGCTGGTGACCAACATAAATCCGCTTTCTGATTGGATCTCTGGGTTGACTTCTGGCTTTCATTAGCCAGATTCCATTTAGAGAAACACTTTACCTCCGAGGACGACTTGGCCCTTTTCTGTTCTCCTGTAATGGTTTCTGTTTGTTCCATATTGGGCAAAGGGCTTCAATGAAAAAGTAACAACAAATACGTTTCTGGGGCGGGATATTTAGGTCACTGATTTGACAAAAAACACATTTTATAATGAGCTTATATTGTATTTTATGTTCTCCTTTCCTCTTCCAGGAGCACAGGGGCCTCCTGTCTATTCGATATCCTATGGAGCATGGGATTGTGAAGGACTGGAATGACATGGAGCGTATCTGGCAGTATGTCTACTCCAAGGACCAGCTGCAGACCTTCTCTGAAGAGGTAAATGAGCGCAAGTCTTCACATGATGAATGTGGATCCTTCTGCTTTGTTATCATGGTGTAATATATAGAAATAGCTGCTCCGTCATATAATGTTGTTCACGGAGGTCCTTGCTGTGCAGCATCTTTGACAATAAACGGAGTCACTGCTGCATTTACTTGGAGCTCGCAGATAAAAATGGTGGAAATCTCAGGCTTTACTACTAGCGTGAGTGGTGGAGGGCGAGCTCCAGATTGAGGCCTTTAAGCTGATTTTATGTATTATATATGCTAGGAATGGTGGCTATATTCATGTACTCAATACAAGATGGCTAAAACATTTGCTTGATTAACCTCTTTAACAGAAATACAAGCGCCCATTTATTAGGATTAATGCTTTGATTGCGTCGTACATGTAAGCCCTCGGGGTGATGATCACCTCGGGCAATCAGTAAAATATCCCTGATCACAGGAGCATCTCAGATCCTGCTTTATCCTTTCAGACTCTGCAATCAATAAAGGTTCTAATTGTTTTTAGGGAAACCCAACAACACAATGACCATGATTGTTACCATAGTGGGAAAGGGCCTGTTGGTACTGCCTGTCGGAGCTTATCTTGGGTATCGTACTAAATAAAAAAAAACAATCCTGTAATACAAAAATATATCTGAAATCCCCAATAATATTAAAAGGCTTTAAGAATAAAAAAATATGATGAAGATGGACAACAGCAGTGTAACAATACAGTTTATGCAGCACGGCTCCTGATACATCGGACAGTTACAATGTTGAATGTCAGTATGCCAAGTTGTTTCTAATCCTTGATATGTTTAAATGGTTATTCTCAAAATAATAATTATTCATGGCGGGGTCCCCAGCAATCCTAAAAGTAAGGGTCTGGTTGGCAGCTCTGCAGAGCACAGACTTGAATGGGGAGGAGAACACGCTCAAGACTTTAGAGGCCCTTTTTTGGGTTCCTTGGGAGTTCCAGCAGATGGATAGGGGACTAGGGTGTGACTTAATGTTCTTCAGGAGCTCATTGCTCCCTGTCAACCAGATTCTTGCTTGCGAGGGGGGTGGAGCGCTCCTGATGATTGGCATTTTGGACCATTGGCAGTGGAACCGCAGGTCTGCACGTTGTGTCTCTGATGCTATAAGCAGAGGCCTCCTTGTATCTGCAGCATCGGAGGAGCACAGTGGCACTAAAGCTGTCTGGATCTGGTGACCCGGCTAACTTCACAGCAGGATCGGCAATCTCTGTGGTCGGTGCCTAGGAAATCAGCCACTTCTGTTTAACTGCAAAGGCATCTGGGAACGGACAGTAAACTGTACAATAAAAATCCCTCCCTTCTTAAGAGCAGAAAAGAATTTTAATAAGAAGAAAATTGCAAAGTTGTTTGCTTTAACATGTACTTTGCAGTCTTATATATTTAAGAATATGCAATAATTTCTTTAATGTGTTTGGGATCAGAAAAAAAGGTTCTGCTTTCCCAAAAATAACATGTTGTCCCCTAGGGATAGTGTAAGGTGTCCCCTAGGGATAGTGTAAGGTGTCCCCTAGGGATAGTGTAAGGTGTTCCCTAGGGATAGTGTAAGGTGTTCCCTAGGGATAGTGTAAGGTGTCCCTAGAGATAGTGTAAGGTGCCCCCTAGGGATAGTTGTATTAGGAGCCCCCTAGGGATAGTTGTATTAGGAGCCCCTAGGGATAGTTGTATTAGGAGCCCCCTAGGGATAGTTGTATTAGGAGCCCCTAGGGTTAGTTGTATTAGGAGCCCCCTAGGGTTAGTTGTATTAAGAGCCCCCTAGGGTTAGTTGTATTAAGAGCCCCCTAGGGTTAGTTGTATTAGGAGCCCCCTAGGGTTAGTTGTATTAAGAGCCCCCTAGGGTTAGTTGTATTAGGAGCCCCCTAGGTTAGTTGTATTAGGAGCCCCCTAGGGTTAGTTGTATTAGGAGCCCCCTAGGGTTAGTTGTATTAGGAGCCGCTAGGGTTAGTTTGTTTAGGAGCCAGCTGAGGGTTAGTTGTATTAGATCCAGCTAGGGTAGTTGTATTAGAAGGCCCGCTAGGGTTAGTTGTATTAGGAGCCAGCTAGGGTTAGTTGTGTTAGGAGCCCCTAGGGTTAGTTGTGTTAGGAGCCCCCTAGGGTTAGTTGTGTTAGGAGCCCCCTAGGGTTAGTTGTATTAGGAGCCCCCTAGTAAGCTGTCCCATAGGGATTTAATCGCTTTATTTCGGGACACAGGAAACCATGGATTCCCTTTTCACAATCTCCCCCTTTTAAGTTTCTCTTCTATTTTGTTGGCACAAGTCGTCTTTTTTCCTATTTTGACCGATCTTAAACCAACTTGTCAATAGAGAACAACTTAGAGGGGTCTTGTGTAAAACTATACAAAGGGAATCCATGGTTCTTGGGTCTGTCCAATGAAGGCTCTGAGTAAGAGATTTTATGGTGAAAACCCCAAATCTTCTTTCTTGATTCCCTTATACATTGCTGTATTCTTCTGTTTCCTATCTCCACAGCATCCAGTTCTGCTCACAGAAGCTCCCTTGAACCCACGGAAAAACCGTGAACGCGCTGCTGAAGTTTTCTTTGAGACGTTCAATGTCCCGGCTCTGTTCATCTCCATGCAAGCCGTCCTCAGCCTGTAAGTGACTTCTCCACACCCTGGTGTGTAAATAAGAAATGACACCACGTCTTACGGGAGGTTACACCGCAGCGTGAGAATATGCAGCACAAGTAAACAGTCTGGGCCTGTGATATGAAGCGGTATTAATATTACATTATTGGCTCTGCCGGTGTCATTACGGCACATTATAGTCACTGGTACAGGCAGGGTTTACTTAGTATTAACTCTAAGACCAAACCTGATGACTGATCCCTGGTTTAAATTCCTCATATTAAATTCCTCCTTTTGCAGAGCTCAGACGATCATTGTAATAATGTGTATGAGGCCTTAGGGTACACACTACACCTATAATGGATGAGTATCAGATCAGTGCCAGGACCCCTTGAAGACGTGGGTGAAGCCCCTGGTTGAGATCATTATTTTTTTGCCTATGATCACAACAAAATCCTCATTCCTGACTGTTCGCCATGTAAATGTATTTGCTTAGTAAACACTTGTTTGCTGATGTTAAAGCACCACTCTACCCTTTTTCTTTGTTTCACCGCTGTGGTGGTGCTTTAAATCTAAGTCCCCTGCCCCTTGTCTGATACTCGCCTGCCACAGTCTTCAAGAAATTCTTTCTCCAGCATTGCTTCGGTCGGTCTTCTTTAGTTTCTATCCTCCAGTGTTTCATGGAGTGCGTTGGAGGTCACAAATCAATACATGTCTATGAGAGCCTTGTTCTGGCCTTCATAGACTTGTATTGGGGACTTCTGATGTAACTTCTGCCCACTAAGAAGTTCTCATGAAAAGATGGCGCCACGAGACCAGATTGAGACCAAAAAAGGAGGAAAACACCAGAAGGTAAGTATAAGACCGGGGGTAGGGACTTAAGTTCAAAGCACCACCCCACCCCTACCAGCAAGTGATGTCATCAGGATATCATCATACAGACAATGTGCTTCCAACATGAATGGACCTGTGCAACCCAGCGGTGGCCTTATACATGGCCAACGATTGATCCAAGTAAACTAAGCTAAATAAGGGCCTACCAATGTTCTATATCATCCGGCACAAAACTGTGCCCATGTAATAGAGCCACGAGATCCAGAAAACAATGTCCCTACTCAGACCTATCTCTGTCATTGCTCTAGCAGGTAATGTCTGCCTATGTATGAAGTAATCCGGCCATAACCCCTGACTGACCCAGGCTGTGATGAATAATCAGAAGTTTTATTGTTTAGCCCCTCACTCTCTGCCTTGTGTATTGCTCTGCTCTGTATGGGCAGGATTTATAGATCGGTGCAGGCATACATCTTGTCTGTTAGCTCAGCAATATAAGGAGATTTTTGTGTACTCACCGTAAAATCCTTTTCTCTTAGCCTCTAATTGGGGGACATAGGACTGTGGGTGTTATGCTGCTGTCCACTAGGAGGCGACACTAAGCAGAATCTGCAAAAGAGTTACAGTGTGCTCCTCCTCTGCAGTATACACCCATGGAACAGGCACTGCCTCACCAGTTTTGTGCTTAAAGCAGTAGGAGGAAGAACAAGGTTAACAATACAACAAAGCCTGTAAAGAGGCAACAATGAAATCGCTTAAGAGCAATATGAGAAACCAATAAAAGCCCGCAACAGGGTGGTGCTGTGTCCCCCAATTAGAGGCTAAGAGAAAAGAATTTTACGGGGAGTACACAAAAATCTCCTTTTCTCCTTCGCCTCACTGGGGGACACAGGACCGTGGGACGTCCCAAAGCAGTCCCTGGGTGGGAATGAACAATGGAACTTCAACAGTAAAGACACCTACAGATGTGCTACTGCCGCCTGGAGGAAGCGCCTACCGAGGCTCGCATCTGCTGAGGACTGGGTGTGAACACTATAGTGTTTAGTGAACATGTGTAAGCTCGACCAGGTGGCCGCCTTACACACTTGTAGTGCTGAGGCTTTCATGTGCCAGGAATATGGCGTGGATCTCCAGGAGGTTGATTGGTTTGGATGACTCCACTGGGGACCATGTTCCTTGTGCTCTGTGGTGCAGGTATACCCCACCCCAACCTGTCAGGCTTGCGTCGGTGGTGATGACTTTCCAGTGAGTCAGAATAAAGGACTTTCCCCGTGTGAGAGAAGCTGGTCTGGGCCACCAATGGAGGGAGCGTCTGATTGCAGTTAACAGCCGGAACTTCCTGTCCAGGAAAAAGGGATTCTTGTCCCAGGACGCCAGTATTGCCAGTTGGAGACGCCTGAGGTGAAGCTGGGCGAAAGGGACTGCTTCCATAGAAGCGACTATCCTGCCTAGGACTCTCATGGCAAAGCGAAATGAACGGGGTGCGGACTCCTTGGCTGAGAGCCCGTGCTCTTTCTTGGGAAAGGAGAACCAGATCTCTGGAGGTGTTGAACTGTATTCCAAGAAACGTTAGTGACTGCCTTGGTACTGGTGACGACGTTTGAAGGTTGACTAACCAGCCCAGCGACGTAGAGTGTCCACTGTGATGGAGACGCTCTGCTCACAATCCCTGAGTGTAGGAGCTGTTATGAGCAGCTAGTCCAAGTACGGAAGGATGACTACTGCTCTCGAGTGAAGTATGGTTATGACCTTGGTGAACACTCTGGAAGCTGTGGTCCTGATTGATTGCTAATCAAAGGAATCTTTGGTGGGCTGAGGATATCGGGATGTGGAGGTACGCATCTTGTATATCGATGGAAGCGAGGAATTCTCCATGGACGATATGATGGAGCGAAGAGACTCCATGCGAAAATTATGTACGTAGACAAATTTGTTTAGCTGTTTTAGGTCCAGGATGGGCTGGACAGTACCTCCTTTCTTGGGTACCATGAACAGGTTCGAGTAGAACCCGTGGAAGCGCTCGGCCGGAGGAACCAGTATAATGACTCCTGTTTTTAAGCATGAATTGACCACCTGGAAAAAAGCGCGAGCCTTTGATGGTGGTTTTGGAGGAATCGACAGGAAAAACCGATCGGGAGGACGGGACCTGAACTCTATATTGTAGCTGGAAGACACCAGTTCTCTGACCCAGTTGTCGTCTATAGTGGCGAGCCAGACTTGACGAAAGCGTAAAAGTCGGCCGCCTACTTGTAAGGTGTCTTCCGGAGGAGAAGAGTCAGGAGGAAGAAAACCTATGGGATTTTGATCCCTTAGGTTTAGACTGGCGAGATTGAGACTGCCAGCTCGAGCTGGATTTTTGGGTAGTCTGCGAATGCTCCCGGTGCAGAGAGCAGTTGCCGGTCTGCGCTGGCCTTGAGGCTGACCAGCCGAAAGAATTCCGAAAGGACCGGAATCGTGTTTGCTGTCTGCGATTGAAGGGCCTCTTTAGTTTGCGTTGGGGGAGAGAGGTACTCTTACCCCCTGTAGCATCCGAGATTAGTTTGTCTAACTGTTCACCAAAGAGACGGCCACTAAGGTAGGGGAGGCTTGTGAGAGACTTCTTAGAAGCTGCGTCCCCCTTCCATTCCCGCAACCAAAGGGTGCGTCTAATTGTGATAGCGTTAAAAGCTGCTGCTGCGCAATTTGCGGAGTCTAGAGCTGCATGCATTAAGTAATCCACTGTAACTGAAATTTGAGCTGCTTGGTCTAATAGAGCTGGATCAGCGTCTGAAGATCATAATGAAGTATACGTATGCAAGTTACCGGCCCGCTTTTAAAAGAGACCTTATGCTCTGGGGCATCCTTAGCCGGGTCTGAAACATCCAGTACCTGATTGATGGATGTAATTAAGTCCTCAACCAGAGCCACTGTGTCTGGTGGGTCTAGGTCTAGGGACGTGTCTAAGTCCAAGTCTGAAGCAGGACCATAGGGACCCTCCAACTCCTGAGAATCCTCATTGTGGGATGGAGAGGCCCTAGAGCTTTGAGAGGACGCCGGAGAGGGTGTTCTCTGGACCCTCTTGCGTCCCGAACTAGAGGTAGATACAATAGGGTCAGTAGATCGCCCTTGGTCCGAGGCTTCGCCCTGAGTTGTAGGTGTCTGGGCAGTGGAACAGGGGGAAGAGCGAGTCTGCAGAGCCTGGAGCAATGTCAAGGCCAAGTTTTCAATAGATTGCGACCAGATCTCCTCCGCGACCAGGGAGCCACCTCCACATCGCGTGTGCTGCCTAGATACCCGCAGTTTATCATAGTTACCAGCGTCCTCCCGATTAGCACTGTTAACCATGATAAACACCGGGTATCTAGGCAGCGCGTGCTGCTTAGTTACCCGGTGTTTATCATGGTTACCAGCCTGTGAGGTCACTGATCGCTGGTCTCTCGCTGCCACACACAGCAATGCGTGCTGACCAGCGGGAGACTAAGGACCAAAAGATGGTCTTCAATCATGTGCAGTGATCAGCGACCTCACAGCAGGGGCCTGATCACTGCTACATGTCACACACAGCGACATCAATGGGGAGGTTGCTGCTACGTCACAAAACATGTGACGTATCAGCGATCTCGCTATGTGTAACTGGGCTTTAGAGCCAGGCATTGTGAACAGACCCCCTGTATTGAAAACCTTTTTGAGTAAAAACAGATTAGATCCCTTAAATAGAGATCCCCTGTTGTGTGCAGACAGTGCCTGTGCAGAGAGAGTGCAGGGATAAAAGAAACCTTTGCAGAGAAAGCCCTTTGTAGAGGTCTTGCCACCAGAAGCACTCCCCAGTAGCAGCCCACGATTCCTGTGTCACCCGGAGATGCTGAGTAGCAGATGCGGTAAAGGTCTCTGCGTGCAGCGTAATGGCAGCGGCGTGGGAGAGGAAGGAGGAGGCGGAGCGGTGAAAGAGGTGCGCTGTAGGAGCGGGAAGCGCGCTCTAATGACCACTCCGCCCCACGCTATGACACGCATCAGCGTTATCCGAAGGGTGGCGCAGGGCAGGCGGCATAGGCACTAGGCCCGAAGCCGGGGCCTCTTAGATGTAGACCCCGAAAATGGTGGAGGGCCGGTGCGAAGGTACGGTCAAGAGACCAGAATGGACCTCTCTGCAAAAAACACAGCGGTCCAAGCGATAGGGACATTCTGTTGGTGCCCTGCAGCTGCGGTGCCATGCAGCCTAGTGCAGCCGAATGTGCTGCTGTTATCTGCACTGGGGGCATTCAGGACAATGCGGTACCCTGCAGCCTAGTGCAGTTGTTTGTGCTGCTGGTACCTGTGGAGCCTCAACCTAAAAACCCAAAGGTGATTAGGGGACGTCTGCTGGTGGCTTCTTTCCTGCCCAGGGCTGTAGAAACTTGCTGCTTGATAAATGATGATGATATGGAGCCTCAACTTCTACCCAGGTCTCTAACATTGGGGAATTGAGGAAGGAGGATGTTATGCTGGGATATCTTAACTTCAACCCAGCACCTCAACAGTGGGATGCCGAGGAAGGAGGGCAGCATATGTAAGGATATCTCAACTTCAACTCAGCGCCCCAACAGTGGGATGCCGAGGAAGGAGGGCAGCATATGTAAGGATATCTCAACTTCAACTCAGCGCCCCAACAGTGGGATGCCGAGGAAGGAGGGCAGCATATGTAAGGATATCTCAACTTCAACTCAGCGCCCCAACAGTGGGATGCCGAGGAAGGAGGGCAGCATATGTAAGGATATCTCAACTTCAACTCAGCGCCCCAACAGTGGGAAGCCGAGGAAGGAGCATGCCAGGGATCACACCGGACCCACTTTTCTTCTTTGGAAGAAAACATGTAAAAAATAGAAGTAAAAAAAAAATGTTTGGTGTGCCTCCTAACGACACTTAGCAAAAACTGGGGAGGCAGTGCCTGCTCCAGGGGTGTATACTGCAGAAGACGAGCCACTGTAACTCTTTTGCAGATTTTGCTTAGTGTCGCCTCCTAATGGACTGCATCATAACACCCATGGTCCTGTGTCCCCCATGAGGCGAAGGAGAAAACCAGCATCTATAATCGGATCATAGGTTGTCGTACAGTCAGGATTTGCAATAATCACCTGTCATATAGGATATTAGTTGTAATTGGTTTATAGCTCTACAGCGCCACCACAGGATATATGAATCATTACACCATTGTCATTGAATTCAATAGAATAGTCTGCGTTTAAGGAATATATGTGCAGGGTCCTCCTGCAGTGATTAAAGGGGTTGTCCAGTCTAAAATGATAATTCTGCAGTCACTGTGTGTCTCCTTATGTATCTGATTGATTATTTATCAGTCCCACCAGAGTCTGCACTGTGCACTGCGAGGAGTCACTGCTTCTAAACCGTTAACAGACCGCGCAGTATACATGATCCCGTCCAGAACGCGACTGGTGGGCGCGGCCTCATTCAATACAAGTATATGGAGCAAGGCCGCGTCCACTATACGGCCGTGCCTTCTAGTCGGACACACCCGCTCCAAACCGAGGAACTGAGTGCGAACACTGGGAGGATTGATAAGTTTGTAGTCAGAGTGACACATAAAGTGACTGCAGAATTATCAGTTTAGACCGGACAACAGACCAAACAGGACAGAAATGTGTTTCCTTTTTGCCCTTCACAAGCTTTGTACCTTCATCACTTCATTTAACGTGTGCAGACAGGGAGCGTGTCATTGATCCTACCCATTGGTGAGCATGTTGCTTGATCATGGGGTGCTGATGGGTTGTTATGATATCCAGGGGTCTGCTAAAGACCCCTGTGTCGGTGATCTTGATATCCCTGTGAACACTAGCCCCTGATCTGCATTCATAGGAGATTGTGATTTTTGCTGGCTGATGCACTGCTCTGTATAGCACAGGTAATCAGACAATCGCAGCTTCCAGGTCTCCTGAGTGGACTATTACATACTGTTACAATTTTAAAAAAGTTACTTTTTTTTGTTTGTTTTTAAAAGCAAAAGTCCCAGTCGCCCGCCCCCTTTGCCGCATTAAAATAAAACGAAAATATACATATTTATCACTGTGTGCTAAATTAATCTGATCATTAAATGGTGTAATGAGAAATCGGGAGTATCTGTGCAGACCGCACTATACATGAACACTGCGCTCAGCTGAGCGTGAATACTGTAAAGTTGATGTCCCGTTTCAGACAGTGTTGTGCCCCTGCTGACTTTAAGATAACTGCTTTCTACCAGTCTTCTTCCAGTCCACCGGATCTCCTCCAATTGTTGAGGTGGCATTGGCTACTATATTAATGTAACATTGACAACGCAGCAGTAGATAGTGAGCTCAGCGGCTCTGTAGGGGCTTTCTGTCTATGCTGGTGCAATGGTCGACTGACCAAAGTAAAGTACATGTATTGTATGTAGCCAGTTTTAGCCTTGACAATCCTAAAATTGGGGCCATGTGGCCTCTGTACTGCGCAGTATAGAGATAATCAGTTGGAGGCTGATTAGATACAGATTGATGGCTTCTTGGGAATTTGGACAGTAAAGGTGCAGTCACACATAACGATCGCTGCAACGATCCCGACAGTGATAACGACCTGCCGGGATCGCTGGAGCATCGTTATCTGATCGCTGGGGAGCTGTCAAACAGGCAGATCTCCCCAGCGATCAGGCCCTGGGAGACACCTCCCACATCGCTCCCTGCTTAGCGCTGCCTTATAGGCAGCGCTAAGCAGGGAGAACGCTGGTTACTATGGTAAACACCGGGTATCCAGGCAGCGCGCGCTGCCTAGATACCCGGTGTTTACCATAGTAACCAGCCCTGTGAGGTCACAGTTCGCTGGTCTCTCGCTGTCACACGCAGCGATGCGTGCTGACCAGCGGGAAACCAACGATCAAAAAATGACCCACAGCACTTTGCAGCGATCAGCGACCTCACAGCAGGGGCCTGATCGCTGCAAAGTGTCACACAGAACGACATCGCTGGAGAGATCGTTGTAACGTCACAGTTACAACGATCTCTCTAACGATATCGTTATGTGTGACTGGGGCTTAAATCTGCTCCTTATCAATAGATGTTTGTCACTGAGTTGCATCAAACCCATAGACGCACGTCCTCCATATTTCGCACACAGTAATCATCCAGTGCAGAAGGATGAAGGTTATTATATTTCTCTTTTTTTTAAATCTTAGGTATGCAACGGGTAGGACAACAGGAGTGGTGCTGGATTCTGGGGATGGAGTAACTCACGCTGTCCCCATCTATGAAGGCTTTGCCATGCCACACTCAATCATGAGGATTGACATTGCCGGTCGAGACGTCTCCCGCTTCCTCCGCCTTTATCTCCGGAAGGAGGGCTATGACTTCCACACTTCAGCCGAGTTTGAAATTGTCAAAACTATCAAAGAGGTTTGTGCAGCGTTCTGTATGTTCTGACTTTAATATATAGGAAGGATTGTCTAACCTGCTAGGACAGATGAACTTTATATAGACCCCTCTGGCCCACCTCTGATCAGAGCAGGGGGTCTCTCTGTACTGCACCTGGCCTGTCTATATATTACATGGACAACCTGTCATCTGAATAGCTGTCACCTTACATGGCAAGTGTAGGAATATATAGCTGCAGCTTCAGTCCGAGACCAGCAACATCTAATTTATCCATATAATCTAAGCTATTTTCTAATATACTTCCTTTATTAATTCCCTACAGTTCCCTTTCTATACTGTCTAACAGCTATTGTTTTTATTTCTATTTCGTTGGATGACGTCCCGTGTGAGTGGCCCAGTGCATCTTGGGATCCACACTGGAGTATCATCAAGCTGACCGGCATCAGGCACTTCATTCGCCCTTCCCTAAAACAAAACATCACATTGATGGTTGACTGGTTCCAGGGCTGGGGTTGTCCAAATGTTTACAAAGGTCTCCAGCTCCTCCTTCTCCCCTCCCCACAGAGATACTGCTCAGCCCCTACTTCTCTCCGCCCTGCACTGTGCATTCTCAGCAGACCACTGACGTCACTTATGCTCTCCTGCACGGCCGGCCTGACAGTCGGGATCGCACAAAGGGAGAGAAGGCATGTGATATGGTACGCGGGTAGCAGGTAATAATGGGGGGGTGGGGACAACGACTGAGAATGCACTCCATTGGGAAGGAAGAAAGCTGGGGGGGAAGGTGGATGGGAGCATATGCTGGAGACCTTTATAAACTTATGGACAGCCCAATTCCTGGAACCAGCATTATAGTGACTCTTTGTTTTGGAGGGGGGCTGAGGAAGTACCTGGAGCCTGTCGGATGGTTGAAAGCCCATATAAGGATCTCTGCATGCACTGGGGCACTCACATGGGATGTCATCCAGCAGGAAATAAGAAAAAAAAAAAAACAATAGCTGTTGGGCTAAGGTCAAACTAGTGTTTTGCCCTGCGTTCGGGAGGTGTTCCATTTAAAAGATAGAATTTTTTAACATTAACACAGTGTTTCCGAAAGGGTAAGACTGCATTAACGCTGCCAATTCATTCCTATGGCTGAGGGACCCCCGAGCACAGTTCAAACGCCGTCATGTGATGTGCCTGGAAATAGTGCAAGATTTCAAACTCCGATACTTAGATGCCGGTGTTTGATCTGTGCTCGGGGTTCCGTCATCCATAGGAATGAATTAGGGTAGCAGCGTTAAGGCAGCCTTATCTTTACGGTAACACTGCGTTAATGCTGCCAAATTCTATATTTTCTGGTCATCATAATGGGAGACCCAGACAATGGGGTTTAGGGCACTGCCCTCCGGAGGTCACACTAGGTACTACAAGTTTGTAGACACCGCCTCCTCCGCTTATAAACCCCTACCGCAGGGAACATCCTCAGTTTTAAACTTAGTGTGCTCGGAGGATCACGCTGTGCTTGCACTTCACTGCATTCTCACTACTTACGTGATGGCGTCTGAAGACAAGGTAATATGGTCCTGGTCGGGACCTGCGTCAGCCTCCCCGCTCACCCTTGTGGCACACGCTGGTGGAGGTACCGGAGGGCCTAGAGCCTGGACACTTGGTGTTCTCCCGGTACGCTGTCGCGCTCCTTTCCATCCCTCTCTGGGGGGCTCTGGAGAGTGGGAGATGGGAGCCTTGCACAGCTCCGCTCCGTCCGAGGCCTCCCTAAATGGTGCTTACAGACCGGACTGGAGCCAGCCCAGTCCGAGGCCTCCCTAAATGGTGCTTACACTCCGGACTGGGCTGAACCCCCGTCCGAGGCCTCCCTAAATGGTGCTTACAGACCGGACCGGCACTGAGGCACCTTGTGTGTCTCCTGTGTGCCTGGGGGTAGTGTCTGTCACTTTATGTGTCCTGACACTCAGACCGCGCGTTACCCTCGGGTCCGCGGATCTGGAGGTGTACCCTGTGCTGGGGTCACCCTGGCTGACCGCCCTGTGTGTCACAGGGGCTGAGGCCGTAGACTGCTGATCTTTGGATGTAATTGCAGTCTGTGTGTGTGTAATCTGTGTTTTACACTATTTTCCCGCGCTGCGGGCTCCGGCACCTCCATTATGAGGCTGCCTGGAGGAGAGGAGGCAGCCCTTGCGGTGACGTCACCGGGGGGCGTGTGTATGTGCTTCCCGCGTGTTCTCGGCGCCGCCCACGACTTTACTGGCGGCGGCCATCTTCTCCCTCACTTCCCGGCTGGGATCTACGGCAGCGCGTGTCTGCACTTCAGAGGGAGACCGGAACTCGCGGAGGTCACACACACACCACCGCTTCCTCCCACCGCTTTACTGCGGTCGGTAAGCCACCGGGATTCCCGGTTTGTTTGTCTGTACGACTTGGCTTACACTTCCCCTACTGTGGCTATGTCCTCAGTTAGGAAGCTTGCTGCTAAGGCGGCGGATGCCACCATTACCTGTTCCACATGCAATGGTACACTGGTGGAGGGGTCCTGCAATAACTGCGGACGCCCAGAAGCCCGAACTGGCACTGCTGAGGCAGCAGCTCCGGCGCTGTATCCTGAGATTCAGGTGATCCCAGGACCATGGGAAACGCAGAATAGGATTAATGAATCCCTGCTGTCCCAGATGTCCTCCATGTCGCAGTCACTGGAGGCACTTCATAGGAGACTGGAAAACCCAGCTACTCCTTCCAGTTACCCCGGGTGTCTCCCTCTTCTGCTGTGAGACCCCTTAAGCGAGCTCGTCGTGAGGAGTCACCCGAGCTCCAGGCTCTCTCTGAGGAGGAGCGTTCCTCTGATGGTGAGGAAGATGATGGGGGGTCTACTCTCGGGTCTGTGTCTGAACCTCCAGATGGGGTGGAGGATCTGGTGTCCTCCATCAATGAGACCTTACGTCTCGTGACTCCCCCTGAAGAGGTTATCGTGCACCCGAAGGAGGTCTATCAATGGCTACGGCCAGAGGCTAGACCAAGTGGCTCTTTCATGGACCACACTAATTTTGGAAGGGTGGTTAGAGCACCCAGGTTACATCCTGGGCGGCGCTATGTCCGCAAACCTAAGGACAATCGCTTCCCCTTCTCCCAGGAGGTGCTTCAGGAATGGTCGCAGTCTCCAAAGGTGGACGCGTCCATGACTAGAATTGCTGCACGCTCCCTGTTTTCTGCCTCTGATAGCTCCTCATTGAAGGATGCAACTGATAGACAGGTCGAGCAACTCGCCAAGTCTTCCTATGAGGCTGTGGGGTCATCATTTGCCCCTAACTTTGCCACGGTCTGGACCTTACAAGCGATTACTACCTGCTTGGATGGTATCACGGACCTGGCGAGATCCAGTCCAGAGGTCCTGGCGCTTACCGAGAGGGCAAGGGCCTATGCGGACTATGCCAGGACGGCATCTTTGGAAACTGCCACTCGCTCAGCTGTGGCTTCGGCCAATGCAATAGCGATCCGCAGGTTGTTGTGGCTACGTCTTTGGGACTCAGATGCCACATCTAAGAAGATTTTGCAGAATCTTCCATTCGCTGGTGACAGGCTTTTTGGCACCGAGCTGGACAAGCTGATAAAGGATTCTGCTGAGTCTAAGATACCGCAGAATAAGCCTAAGCCACGGTTATACCGTTAAAAGGAACCCTAAACAGTGGTCCTTTCGCTCCAGCTCACAGTCATCCACGACGTCCGCTCGCGCGGACCGAGGGGGCAAGCCAGCTACTCAGTGGCGCTCCAAGAGTCGTCAGAAGAAGCCGGCGGGGGCAGCAGCTGCCACCCCCAAGCCCGCCTCGACATGACTCGCTCTCTCATCCTGCCTCCCCACAGGTGGGGGGCCGCCTGTCTCGATTCCAGGACAGGTGGCTACGTCACGTTCAAGATCAGTGGGTTCGAGACGTAGTCTCGCGAGGTTACAGGATAGAGCTGACATCAAGACCGTTATCCCGATTCCATCGGTCTGTTCCATCCCCAGAAAAGGCTCAGGCTTTTCACCTGGTGTTGGAGGGACTCCGCAGAGACGGAGTAGTGGTCCCAGTGCCCACGGCAGAGAGGTTCAGGGGTTTCTACTCCAACCTCTTTATTGTCCCGAAAAAGGACGGATCCTTCCGCCCGGTTCTGGACCTCAAATTGTTCAACCGTCACGTGTTGGTTCGGAAATTCCGCATGGAATCCCTGCGCTCCGTGATCGCGGCTGTGTCGCAGGGAGACTTCCTAGCGTCCATCGATATCAAGGACGCTTACCTTCACGTGCCCATTGCACCGGCTCATCAGCGCTGGCTACGATTCGCAGTGGGGGACGAACACTTCCAATTTGTGGCCCTGCCCTTCGGGTTGGCCTCAGCACCACGGGTATTCACGAAGGTGATGGCCTCTATGATGGCTCTCCTGCATGTGCAGGGTCACGCCGTCATACCCTATCTGGACGACCTATTGGTCAGGGCGCCATCGGAAGACCTTTGTCGGGTGAGCCTGGAGGTGACCATGAGGTCTCTGGAACAGTTCGGGTGGCTTCTCAATACTCAGAAGTCGACCCTGGTTCCGACCCAGTCATTGACATATCTGGGCATGGACTTCCACACGGACTCGGCTCTGGTGTCTCTACCCCAGGCCAAGCAGCTGGCGATCCACTCAGGAGTACAGAATGTTCTCCTGTCACCTCACTCATCCCTTCGGGCGTTGATGAGACTGGTGGGACGCATGGTAGCGGCGATAGAGGCGGTGCCCTTTGCACAGTTTCGTCTCCGTCCTCTCCAGCTGGAGATTCTTCGCCGATGGGACAAGAGAGCGATCTCTCTGAATCGGTTGGTGGCACTGTCACAACCGACCAGGGACTCCCTGCAGTGGTGGCTCCAGCCACGTCACTTGTCACGGGGCCGGTCATTCCTCAAACCGTCATGGTTAGTGGTTACCACCGACGCCAGTCTGAAGGGCTGGGGGGCGGTGTTCTTACACCACAGGGCTCAAGGCCTCTGGACTCAGTCGGAGTCGACGTTGCAGATCAACGTACTGGAGATCAAGGCGGTCTATCTGGCGCTCCTGGCGTTTCAGAAATTCCTGACAGGACAGCCCATTCGGGTACAGTCCGACAATGCGACGGCCGTCGCCTACATAAATCATCAGGGAGGGACCAGAAGCGCTCAGGCCCTCGCCGAAGTCCACCGCATTCTGTCGTGGGTAGAGGAAAACGACTGCCTGATCTCCGCAGTTCACATCCCAGGGGTCGAGAACTGGGAGGCCGATTACCTGAGCCGGCAGGGGATGGACGCCGGAGAGTGGTCTCTACATCCAGACGTCTTCCGGGACATCTGCGGCAGGTGGGGCACTCCGGACGTGGATCTGATGGCCTCACGGCTGAATCATCAGGTGCCCCAGTACGTGGCGAGATCGTGGGATCCTCAGTCTCTGGGGGCAGATGCCCTGATCCTGAGTTGGTCCAGATTCCAGCTGCCATATGTGTTCCCGCCTCTGGCTCTGATTCCCAGGGTTCTGTGGAAAATCAGGTCGGAGTGCAGAGTAGCCATTCTAGTGGCTCCGGATTGGCCCAGGAGGTCCTGGTATCCGGACCTGTGGCAACTGTCAGGCGGACACAGGTGGGCTCTTCCAGAACGCGCAGATTTACTCGCGCAAGGCCCATTCTTCCACCTCAATTCCAAGGCCCTCAGATTGACTGCATGGCTCTTGAGGCCTGGCTGCTGACATCCAGGGGTTTCTCCCCTACAGTGGTGGCCACTATGAATCGGGCTAGGAAGCCCGTTTCCAGGAAGATGTACCACAGGACGTGGAAAATCTTTTTTACCTGGTGTGCCTCTGGTGGACGGTCCCCGTGGCCCTTGTCTATCCCGACGTTGTTGGCCTTCCTACAGTCGGGTTTGGAGTTGGGATTATCCCTTGGCTCTTTGAAAGGTCAAGTATCAGCACTTTCTGTGCTGTTTGACAGGCGATTGGCGCTCCTCCCGAAGGTCCGTCAATTTCTGCAGGGGGTGTCGCGGATGGTTCCGCCCTACAAGAGACCTCTGGCCCCTTGGGACCTTGGGACCCCTTGGGTCCTGGCGGCATTGCAGAAACCGCCGTTTGAGCCTCTGAGGGATGTTTCTCTATCTCGTCTGTCACAGAAAGTGGCCTTTCTGGTGGCGATTACATCTCTGAGGAGGGTCTCAGAATTGGCTGCACTATCGTGCAAGTCACCCTTTCTGGTGGTTCACCAAGACAAGGTGGTGTTGCGCCCACGGCCAGAATTCTTGCCGAAGGTGGTTTCAACTTTTCACCTGAACCAGGAGATTGTTCTCCCATCATTTTGCCCCGCTCCCGTTCATCAGGTTGAGCGCGACCTCCATACTCTGGATCTCGTGAGAGCTATACGCATTTATGTGTCCAGGACCGCCTCCTTTAGGAGTTCGGATTCCTTATTTGTTCTTACGACAGGTCGCTGTAAGGGGTCCGCGGCTTCGAAGTCAACCTTAGCCAGATGGATTAAGGCTTCCATTCAAGAGGCTTACCGGTCTTCTGGTTTGCCTCTCCCGGTGGGATTGAAGGCTCACTCTACCAGAGCCGTAGGTGCCTCCTGGGCCTTGCGACATCGAGCGTCTGCTCTACAGGTGTGTCAGGCGGCCACTTGGTCCAGCCTGCACACTTTCTCTAAGCACTATATGGTGCATGCCCATGCCTCTGCGGATGCAAGTTTGGGCAGGCGGGTTCTCCAGGCGGCGGTTGCCCACCTCTAAAGGGAACCATGTGTTATCCGTCTTGTTGAGGAACTCTTCCCGCCCTGGGGTATTGCTTTAGGACATCCCCATTGTCTGGGTCTCCCATTATGATGACCAGAAAAAAGAGAATTTTGTTTACGTACCGTAAATTCTTTTTTCTTTAATCATCAATGGGAGACCCAGCACCCACCCAGTTGTTCCGTTGCATGTTTTGCATTTGTTCTGTTCTCTGTTGAGACAGTGTTTGCCGGGTTGTTGAACCGTCTGTGTACGGCGTTCTTCCCGATGTTTCGGGTGTGGTTTATTTCCTCCTCGCAGCTTATGGACCAAACTGAGGATGTTCCCTGCGGTAGGGGTTTATAAGCGGAGGAGGCGGTGTCTACAAACTTGTAGTACCTAGTGTGACCTCCGGAGGGCAGTGCCCTAAACCCCATTGTCTGGGTCTCCCATTGATGATTAAAGAAAAAAGAATTTACGGTACGTAAACAAAATTCTCTTTTTCTTTAGCGGAACCCCTATGAACGCAGGCAATGACGCTGGTGTGACAGTATAGAGAAAGTATTAGACAGTATAGAGAGGGAACTGTAGAGAATTAATAAAGGAAGTATATTAGAAAATAGCTTAGATTATAGAGATACATTAGATAGGGAGTTTAGAGGAATGTTGCTGGTCTCAGACTGACCCTTTAATGCTGGACACTTAGTGAGTGGACAATCATGTGCCGGATAAGTTGTCATGATGGGGCAGCCACTTCAAAAAGTTTCCTGGGGTTTTACAAAATTGTTCCTACTGTAGAAAATGCTATAAAATAAAAAAGCATTACTTGTCCTATGAATTCCTTCTGCTCCGCTGCTGATGCTGAAGGTGATTTATCATCGATCAGTCACCTGAAAAAAACATATCATGAAACAATTTGTAAAATCTATACACATGCATTGACTTAGACCAGAAATCACACATCTGCTATTAGTACACAGGTTATAACATTGTTACTCAGGTTGCTTGAATTGATGATGTTGTATATTCTGTTATTTTAATCTTATTTTTTTCTTCTGCTCTGAACTTGCAGCGCGCTTGTTACCTGTCCATAAATCCACAAAAGGATGAGACGCTGGAGACAGAGAAGGCTCAGTATTACCTGCCTGACGGAAGCACTATTGAGGTATTTCTCGTTCCCCCTGCAGTACGTGTTGTAGTGAATCTTATTAATTCACATCGGTCCGGGTGTGACTATGAGTGACGTCTGCAGAAGCTGTAAAGCTACTTCAATAATGCCAACTGTGAGCGGTGACGGGACCGGTAGCTGCAAGCAAGGGTGTGACTGAGGCGCTGGGCATATGATTTGTTTTAAGTTAATGTTTCATGAAGCATTTACTTTGATGACTTGTCAGACAGCAGCAGTTTTATTGAGGAATTCTATGAAGTAAGCATTTCCTTTTCGTCCGGTGATCCTGCTTCAGCAGTTCTTACCTACTTGCAGACTGTGCAACAACTTAAAACATCGGGGTGGTCCGCATTCAACTCTGTAATGTATCTGCAGAGTCAGTAGCAGTGCAGAGACTGTGCAGCTGCAGGAACAGAGCGCAGACCATCAGACAGATAGCTGTACTCCCCACATTAGAGGCAGATATGGTTTATAACAGTCTCTGCCTTCCTGATAGCTCATTCACAGCCGTGTATAGAGCTATGCATATATAGAATAGTAAGCACCATCAGTAATTACACCTCCCTTCCCAGCAGTCATGTGACTCCCGGGTGCTGAGGGACAACAGGGGCCCTTGAGTCCGAAAAGACCCGATCAGCTCCACCGTGCAGATAGGAGGCTGAATATACCTTGTAACTGGAGCCAATATGGCAGGAGCAAATACAGAGGAAATCTGCATCTAAATGTTGACATACCTCCCAAAGGTCTTCGATGACTTTATAGGGGTTACAATTTGTGTAATTGAGGAACAAATAGAGGAAGCAAACCACATATGTCTAAATTGGAAGTTCCTATTCCTACACCCACACAAAACGTGACACAATGAACACAATTTAGGTTGTATTATAATATGTAGCTGTAAAAGATTAATAAAATTAAAAATACATTATTTTACATTTCCCCCAATAGCTGCAGACAAAGACAAACAATTTGGGCCCCATGTATAATAAGAGGCAAAAATTAATTAACTATATGAATAAGAAAATATTATAGAGCTCTTAAAGGGAACCTGTCAAGTGGGAAAATGCTATTAACCTGCAGATATGGGGAAAATCTGCAGGTTAATAGCATTCTGAATCTGCGTAGTTAACCCCTCTGCCGGGAGGAAATGAACTTTAATCGTCCCAGCAGCATTCCGGTTTCAGTCACGGGCGGCACTGGCGCGGGTTCAGTCACCGTTCTGTATATGGCGAGCAGCAGCTGTAACAACACCCCTCACAGTGACTGACAGCTTCTCTAGTGCTGAGTGGCTGTCAGTCAATGCAGGGGGGGGGGGGGGGCAGTTAAAGCTGCTGCTCTCTATATACAGAGTGGTGACTGAAACCGGGCCAGTGCCACCCCTGTGACTGAAACCGGGACGATTAAAATTCATTTCCTCCTGGCAGTGGGACAGACATGCCGGGCAGGTTCGAAATGCTATTACCCTGCAGATTAGCCCCATGTCTGCAGGTTAATGGCTTTTTACTACATGACAGATTCAGTTAAACCGTTCACAAAGGAAAAAGAAAATGTCTGAACTTGTTAGAAGCCTAAGGGTGCTTTCACATCAGCGTTTTTCGTAATTCGCGGCAGATGCGGTGAAAAAACCGCATCTGCCGCGTTTGCCGCATAACCGTTCCACTTGCGGCACGGTTGCGGTTTTTCCCATAGGAAGTATAGGGGGACTTGCGGCAGATGCGGCAAGTGCGGTTTTGCACTTGCGGCAGGTGCGGCAGCGAAAAAAAAACGCGGTCAGCCGCGGTTTTTTTCGCTGCCGCACCTGCCGCAAGTGCAAAACCGCACTTGCCGCATCTGCCGCAAGTCCCCCTATACTTCCTATAGGAAAAACCGCAACCGTGCCGCAAGTGGAACGGTTATGCGGCAAACGCGGCAGATGCGGTTTTTTCACCGCATCTGCCGCGAATTACGAAAAACGCTGATGTGAAAGGGCCCTTACATGCAGCTGAAAAAGATTTAATTTTTTTTTTCCTGCAGAATTGCCTGTATATCAGCATAAATAATGTGATACTTTTCTATCTATACAGTGAAGGAAATAATTATTCGATCCCTTGCTGATTTTGTAACTTTGCCCACTGGCAAAGACATGGACAGTCTATAATTTAAGGGTAGGTTAATTTTAACAGTGAGAAATTGAATATCAAAAATAAAATCCAGAAAATCGCATTGTCTAAATTGTATAAATGTATTTGATCCCTCTGGCAAACAAGACTTAATACTTTGTGGCAAAACCCTTGTTGGCAGCACAGCAGTCAGACGTTTCTTGTAGTTGATGATGAGGTTTGCGCACGTCACGAGGAATTTCAGTCCACTCCTCTTTGCAGATCATCTTTAAATCATTAAGATTTTGAGGCTGTCACTTGGCAACTCCGAGCTTCAGTTCCCTCCGTAAGTTTTCTATGGGATTAAGGTCTGGAGACTGGCTAGGCCACTCCAGGACCTTAATGTGCTTCTATTTTAACCACTTTTTTTGTTGCCTTGGCTGTATGTTTTGGGTACTTTTTAATGTCCTGGTGGAGGGAAGGAGGTTGTCACTCAGGATTTTATGGTGCATGGCTCCATCCATTTGTCCCATTGATGCAGTGAAATAATCCTGTGCCTTAGCAGTGAAACATTCCCCAAACATAATGTTTCCACCACCATGCTTGACTGTGGGGATGACGTTCTTTGGGTCATAGGCCGCATTTCTCTTCATCCAAACACGGTGAGTTGAGTTAATGACAGAGCTCCATTTTTGTGTCATCTGACCACAGCACCTTCTCCTAATCACTCTCACAATCACTAAGGTGTTCATTGGCAAGCTTCAGACGGGCAGCACATGTGCCTTCATGAGCAGTTGGACATTGCGAGCTCTGCAGGATTTGAATCCATTACGGAGTAATGTGTTACCAATGGTTTTCTTGGTGACAGTGTTCCCAGCTGCCTTGAGATCATTAACAAGTTCCCCCTGTGTAGTTTTAGGCTGATCTCTCACCTTTCTCATGATCCTGGATACCCCATGAGGTGAGATTTTGCATGGAGCCCCAGATTGATGTGGATTAACACTCATTTTGTATTTCTACCATTTTCTTACTATTGCACCAACAGTTGTCTCCTCCTCACCCAGCTTTGTCTTACTCATGGTTTTGTAGCCCATTCCAGCCTGTGCAGGTCTAGGATCTTTTCCCAGATATCCTTCGAAAGCTCTTTGGTCTTGCCCATGTTGTAGAGGTTAGAGCAGTGGTCCCCAACTCCAATCCTCAAGGGCCACCAACAGTGCATGTTTTCAGGATTTCCTTAGCATTGCACAGAGGTTGGAGTCCTCATGTGTGCAGGTGATTAAATTACCATCTGTGCAACACTAAGGAAATCCTGAAAACCTGCACTTTGGTGACTAGGGTTGGGGATCTCTGGGTTAGACTCTGACTTATTAATGTGTGGTGTCCGGAGTCTTTTATACAGGTGACAATTTTGGGCAGCTATCTTTAAAGGGAACCTGTTCCCCCTTAGGGCATTTTAACCCCTTCATGACCTGGCGATTATTCTTTTTTCATTTTCCTTTTTTGCTCCCCTGCTTTCAAGAGGCATAACTTCCGTCAATATAGACATATGACGGCTTGTTTTTTGCGGGACAAGTTGTGCTTTCAGATGCAATCATTTATTTTGCCATATAGTGTACAGGGAAATGGGAAACAAATTCCAATTGCAGTAAAACTGCAAAAAAAAAAAGTGCAATTTCATGTTTGTTTTCTGGTCATCATAATGGGAGACCCAGACAATGGGGTTTAGGGCACTGCCCTCCGGAGGTCACACTAGGTACTACAAGTTTGTAGACACCGCCCCCTCCGCTTATAAACCCCTACCACAGGGAACATCCTCAGTTTTAAACTTAGTGTGCTCGGAGGATCACGCTTTGCTTGCACTTCACTGCATTCTCACTACTTACGTGATGGCGTCTGAAGACAAGGTAATAAGGTCCCAGTCGGGACCGGTGACAGCCTCCCCGCTCACCCTTAGTGGCACACGCTGGTGGAGGTACCGGAGGGCCTAGGGCCTGGACACCTGGTGTTCTCCCGGTACGCTGTTACACTCCTCTCTATCCCTCTCTGGGGGGCTCTGGTGAGTGGGAGATGGGAGCCTTGCACAGCTCCGCTCCGTCCGAGGCCTCCCTAAATGGTGCTTACAGACCGGACTGGAGCCAGCCCAGTCCGAGGCCTCCCTAAATGGTGCTTACACTCCGGACTGGGCTGAGCGGCCCAGTCTGAGGCCTCCCTAAATGGTGCTTACACTCCAGACTGGTGCTGCACCCCCGTCCGAGGCCTCCCTAAATGGTGCTTACAGACCGGACCGGCACTGAGGCACTCGGTGTCTCCTGTGTGCCTGGGGGTAGTGTCTGGCACTTTATGTGCTTCATGACACTCAGACCGCGCGTTACCCTCGGGTCCGCGGTTCTGCGGGTGTACCCTGTGCTGGGGTCACCCTGGCTGACCGCCCTGTGTGTCACAGGGGCTGAGGCCGTAGGCTGCGGATGTGTGACATGTAATTGCAGTCTGTGTACATTGTTTTTTACACTGTTTCCCGCCCTGCGGGCTCCAGCTCCCTCATGAGAAGGATGCTTGGAGGATGGGATGCAGCCCGTGCGGTGACGTCACCGCGGGGCGTGTGTGTGTGTTTCCCGCGTGTCTTCGGCGCCGCCCACAGTTTCTCTGTCGGCGGCCATCTTTACCCTCATTTCCCGGCTGGGAACTGTATGCAGCGTGCGTCTGCGCTCCAAGAGGGGAGACCGGAAGACAGCGCGGAGGTCACACACACACACCGCTCCCTCATACCGCTTTACAGCGGTCGGTAAGCCACCGGGATCCCCGGTTTTATTGTCTGCAATTGGGCTTATCTACCCCTACTGTGGCCATGTCCTCAGCTGGGAAGCGTGCTGCTAAGGCGGCCGAGACCACCGTTACATGTGCTACGTGCAATGGAACACTGGTGGAGGGGTCCTGCAATAACTGTGGACGCCCAGAGGCCCGGGCTGCAACTACTGGGTCAGCAACCCCGGTGCTATACCCCGAGGTTCAGGTGATCTCAGGGCCTTGGGAGACTCAGAACAGGATCAATGAATCTCTGTTGTCTCAGCTGTCCTCCATGTCGCAATCCCTGGAGGCACTTAATAGGAGACTGGATAGCCCAGCTACTCCTTCCAGTTACCCCCGGGTGTCTCCCTCTTCTGCTGTGAGACCCCTTAAGCGGGCTCGTCGTGAGGCTTCACCCGAGCTCCAGACTCTCTCTGAGGAGGAGCGTTCCTCTGATGGTGAGGAAGATGATGGGGGTTCGACTTTCGGGTCTGTATCTGTGTCTGAACCACCAGATGGGGTGGAGGATCTGGTGTCCTCTATCAACGAGACCTTACGTCTCGTGACACCCCCTGAGGAGGTGACGGTGCACCCGAAGGAGGTCTATCAATGGCTGCGGCCGGAGGCTAGACCAAGTGGCTCCTTTATGGACCATACTAATTTTGGAAGGGTGATTAGAGCCCCCAGGTTACATCCTGGGCGGCGTTATGTCCGCAAACCCAAGGACAATCGCTTCCCCTTTCCCCAGGAGGTGCTTCAGGAGTGGTCGCAGTCCCCGAAGGTGGATGCTTCCATGACCAGGATTGCTGCACGCTCCCTTTTCTCTGCCTCTGATAGCTCCTCACTGAAGGATGCTACTGATACAGGTCGAGCAACTCGCCAAGTCTTCCTATGAGGCGGTGGGGTCGTCATTTGCCCCTAACTTTGCCACGGTCTGGACCTTACAAGCGATTACTACCTGCTTGGATGGTATCTCTGACCTGGCAAGATCCAGTCCAGAGGTCCTGGCACTTACCGAGAGGGCAAGGGCCTATGCGGACTACGCCAGGACGGCGACTCTGGAAACGCCACTCGCTCAGCTGTGGCTTCGGCCAATGCTATAGCGATCCGCAGGTTGTTGTGGCTGCGTCTTTGGGACTCAGATGCCACATCTAAGAAGATTCTGCAGAATCTTCCTTTCGCTGGTGACAGGCTTTTTGGCACAGAGCTGGATAAGCTAATTAAGGATTCTGCTGAGTCTAAAATACCGCAGAATAAACCTAAGCCACGGTATACCGTTAAAAGGAACCCAAAACAGTGGTCCTTTCGGTCCAGCTCACAGTCATCAGCACCGTCCGCTCGCACGGACCGAGGGGCAAGCCCGCTTCTCAGTGGCGCTCTAAGAGTCGTCCAAAGAAGCCGGCGGGGGCAGCAGCTGCCACCCCCAAACCCGCCTCTACATGACTCGCTCTCTCTTCCTGCCTCCCCACAGGTGGGGGGCCGCTTGTCTCGCTTTCAGAACGAGTGGCTACTTCACGTTTCAGATCAGTGGGTTCGAGACGTGGTCTCGCGAGGTTACAGGATAGAGCTGACGTCAAAACCGATATCCCGATTCCATCGGTCGGTTCCCTCCCCAGAAAAAGCTCAGGCCTTTTCTTTGGTGTTGGAGGGACTCCGCAGAGACGGAGTGGTGGTCCCGGTGCCTTCCGGGGAGAGGTTCAGGGGTTTTTACTCCAACCTCTTTATAGTCCCAAAGAAGGACGGATCCTTCCGCCCGGTTCTGGACCTGAAGTTGTTCAACCGCCACGTGCTGGTTCGGAAGTTCCGTATGGAATCACTGCGCTCAGTGATCGCGGCTGTGTCACAGGGGGACTTCTTGGCGTCCATAGATATCAGAGACGATTACCTTCACGTGCCCATTGCACGGCTCACCAGCGATGGTTGAGATTTGCAGTGGGGGAGGAACACTTCCAATTTGTGGCGCTGCCGTTCGGCTTGGCCTCGGCACCGCGGGTGTTCACAAAAGTGATGGCCTCCATGATGGCTCTCCTGCACGTGCAGGGCCATGCCGTCATTCCCTATTTGGACGACCTGCTGGTCATGGCGCCATCGGAACACCTCTGTCAAGCGAGCCTGGAGGTGACCATGCGGTCTCTGGAACAATTCGGTTGGCTCCTCAATGTTCAGAAGTCAACCCTGGTTCCGACCCAGTCCTTGACTTATTTGGGCATGGACTTCAACACGTCCTCAGCCCTGGTGTCTCTGCCACAATCCAAACAGGTGGCGATCCGATCGGGAGTACAAGCGGTGCTCCTGTCACCACAATCATCCCTTCGTGGGTTGATGAAGCTGGTGGGTCGCATGGTGGCAGCGATAGAGGCGGTGCCGTTTGCACGATTTCGCCTCCGTCCTCTCCAGCTGGAGATCCTACGCAGGTGGGACAAGAGGACGATCTCGCTGAATCGGCTGGTGACACTGTCACAACCGACCCGAGATTCCCTGCAGTGGTGGCTTCAACCACATCACTTGTCGCGGGGCCGGTCCTTCATAAAACCGTCTTGGTTAGTGGTGACCACCGACGCCAGTCTGAAGGGCTGGGGTGCGGTGTTCTTACACCACAGGGCCCAAGGCCTCTGGACTCTGTCGGAGTCGGCATTGCAGATCAACGTGCTGGAGATCAAGGCGATCTATCTAGCGCTCCTGGCTTTTCAGAGATTCCTCTCAGGACAACCCATCCGGGTTCAGTCCGACAATGCGACGGCCGTCGCTTATATAAATCATCAAGGAGGAACCAGGAGTGCAGAGGCTCTGGCCGAAGTCCACCGCATCCTATCCTGGGCGGAGGACAACAACTGCCTGATCTCCGCAGTTCATATCCCAGGGGTCGAAAACTGGGAGGCCGACTATCTGAGCAGGCAGGGGATGGACGCCGGAGAGTGGGCCCTTCATCCAGACGTCTTTCGGGACATCTGCAGCAGATGGGGCACTCCGGACGTGGATCTGATGGCCTCACGGCTGAATCATCAGGTTCCGCAATACATGGCGAGGTCATGGGACCCCCAGTCGTTGGGAGCGGACGCCCTGATCTTGACTTGGTCCAGATTCAATCTACCATATGTGTTCCCTCCTCTGGCTCTGATTCCCAGGGTGCTGTGGAAAATCAGGTCGGAATGCAGGGTAGCCATTCTAGTGGCTCCAGACTGGCCCAGGAGGTCCTGGTATCCGGACCTGTGGCAACTGTCAGGCGGACACAGGTGGGCTCTTCCAGAACGCGCAGATCTTCTCGCGCAAGGCCCATTCTTCCACCTCAATTCCAAGGCCCTCAGATTGACTGCATGGCTCTTGAGGCCTGGCTGCTGACATCCAGGGGGTTCTCCCCTACAGTGGTTGCCACTATGAATCGGGCTAGAAAACCAGTTTCCAGGAAAATGTACCACAGGACGTGGAAAATCTTTTTTACCTGGTGTGCCTCTGGGGGCCGGTCCCCGTGGCCCTTGTCCATCCCGACACTGTTGGCATTCCTACAGTCGGGTTTGGAGTTGGGATTATCCCTTGGCTCCTTAAAGGGTCAGGTCTCAGCACTTTCTGTGCTGTTTGACAGACGATTGGCGCTTCTCCCGAAGGTCCGTCAATTTCTGCAGGGGGTGTCGCGGATGGTTCCACCCTACAAAAGACCTCTGGATCCGTGGGACCTTAACATGGTCCTGGCGGCATTGCAAAAACCGCCATTTGAGCCTCTGAGGGAGGTTTCCCTTTCTCGTCTGTCCCAGAAGGTGGCTTTTCTGGTGGCGATTACATCTCTGAGGAGGGTCTCAGAATTGGCTGCACTTTCGTGCAAGTCTCCCTTTCTGGTGGTTCACCAAGACAAGGTGGTGTTGCGTCCACGGCCGGAATTCTTGCCAAAGGTGGTTTCAACGTTTCACCTGAACCAGGAGATTGTTCTCCCGTCATTTTGCCCCGCTCCCGTTCATCAGGTTGAGCGCGACCTCCATACTCTGGATCTCGTGAGAGCTATACGCATTTATGTGTCCAGAACCGCCTCCTTTAGGAGTTCGGATTCTTTGTTTGTTCTTACGACAGGTCGCTGTAAGGGGTCCGCGGCTTCAAAGTCAACCTTAGCCAGGTGGATTAAGGCTTCCATTCAAGAGGCTTACCGGTCTTCTGGTTTGCCTCTCCCGGTGGGATTGAAGGCTCACTCTACCAGAGCCGTAGGTGCCTCATGGGCCTTGCGACATAGAGCATCTGCTCTACAGGTGTGTCAGGCGGCCACTTGGTCCAGCCTACACACTTTCTCTAAGCACTATATGGTGCATGCCCATGCCTCTGCGGATGCAAATTTGGGCAGGCGGGTTCTACAGGCGGCGGTTGCCCACCTTTAAAAGGGAACCATGTTATCCGTCTTGTTGAGGAACTCTTCCCGCCCTGGGGTATTGCTTTAGGACATCCCCATTGTCTGGGTCTCCCATTATGATGACCAGAAAAAAGAGAATTTTGTTTACGTACCGTAAATTCTTTTTTCTTTAATCATCAATGGGAGACCCAGTACCCACCCAGTTGTTCCTTTGCATGTTTTGCATTGACCCTGTTCTCTGTTGAGACAGTGTTGGCCGGGTTGTTGAACCGTTTGTGCACGGCATTCTTCCCGATGTTTCGGGTGTGGTTTATTTTCCTCCTCGCAGCTTGTAGACCAAACTGAGGATGTTCCCTGCGGTAGGGGTTTATAAGCGGAGGGGGCGGTGTCTACAAACTTGTAGTACCTAGTGTGACCTCCGGAGGGCAGTGCCCTAAACCCCATTGTCTGGGTCTCCCATTGATGATTAAAGAAAAAAGAATTTACGGTACGTAAACAAAATTCTCTTTTTTTTCATTTTCCTTTTTTGCTCCCCTGCTTTCAAGAGGCATAACTTTATTTTTCCGTCAATTTAGACATATGACGGCTTGTTCTTTGCGGGACAAGTTGTGCTTTCAGATGCAATAATTTATTTTGCCATATAGTGTACAGGGAAATGGGAAACAAATTCCAATTGCAATAAAACTGCAAAAAAAAAAGTGCAATTTCATGTGTTTTTTGAGTTTTTTAGTTACCATGTACACTGTATGGTAAAACCGACGTGATGTTGTGATGCCTCAGGTCGGTACAAGTTCGTAGATACAAAACATGTATACCTTTACTGGTATCTAAGTGGTGAAAAAAATTAAGAAGTTTGGAAAAAAAAAAAATCTCCCTTTTTGCGGCATGTTCTGCGCCCCGTAGCGTTCTCATTTTTCGGGATCTGGGGCTGTGTGATGGCTGATTTTTTGTGTCTTGAACTGACATTTCTAATGAGACCATGTTTGGCTGGATACGCTGTTTTGATCACTGGTTATTGCATTTTATATCAATGTTTCAGCAACCAAAAAAAACGTAATTTTGGCGTTTGGATTTTTTTTTCTCTTACACAGTTTACGGCTCTCATTAATTGATTGTATATATTGATCGGGCAATTCTGAACGCAGCGATACCAAATGTGTATTTGTTTTATTTTTTTAATACTTTTATTTTGAATGGGGGAAAAGGGGGGTGAATTTAATTTTTTTTTTTTTTTTTTTTTTTTTACATGTTTGTGAAAACTTTATTTGTTCATTCTTCATTGTACACACCCCCATAGGGAGGCACACTGCTGCTCAGGCTGTAACAAATGCGTACTGTGAGTGGTTGGCAGCGCTTGCCAACCACTCACAGGATGTGGTCCCTGTGGACGGCCGCTGAGTGACGGCATACTCACACCTGCGCAGTGGAGTGGGTCACCGTGCTCCTCTGTTGAAGTGCCAAGATCTCCGAGACTTCACAAATCTCGAGAGAACTCAGCACTATCTTCAATGGAGGAGACGATGACTCGCTCCACTGCCCAGGGCGAGTATGCCTGACACTCGGCCCCCTCCACAGGAGGGGGTGGCAATTATGAAAAGACAAGGCATGTTTTGCTGGCAAGGGGCAACAAGGACCTTATGCACTGGGACCAGAGAGCAAACCTCCGGACCTAATAGGATGTAGGGCGACACAGAATAAAAGTTGATTTCTCAGGTATAAGGGGGGGGGGGGGCGTCTGGGCACATAGAGGGCTTACAAGAACCCCATTTACATTATGTTAATGCTGGTGGGCACAGTTTAAAATACCAAAAGGGGGTGACTGTTTCCCTTTAATACAGGTAACAAGATGATTAGGAGCATCTAACTGGTCTGCAGGACCCAGAACTCCTAATGGTTGATGGGGCATCAAATACTATTTCTCTATTCATAATTCAAATACATTTATATAATTTAGACAATGTGATCATGTAAGTTTCTGGATTTTAGTTTTGATATTCTATCTCTCACTGTTAAAATTAACCAACCACTAAATTATAGACTTCATGTTTTGTCAGTGGGCAAATTTACAAAATCAGCAAGGGATCAAATAATAATTTCCTTCACTGTATTTTCTCCTTGGCAGTCAGAACACTAGCCCGCTGCGGGCGTTATCTTTTTCAGTGGATTGCTTTTCCTCCAGACAAAACTGAAGCGTCGGGGCAAGAGTTTCAGTTTGAATGGCTGGCACCCTGTGATGAGGTGGGGGGCCTTATCTGGCATGATGCCGCCGTGTGATGAGGGGGTGCTGGGCATGAGCCGCCGTGTGATGAGGGGTGCTGCGGCATGAGGCCGCCGTGTGATGAGGGGTGCTGCGGCATGAGGCCGCCGTGTGATGAAGGGGGTGCTGGGCATGAGGCCGCCGTGTGATGAGGGGGTGCTGCGGCATGAGGCTGCCGTGTGATGAAGGGGGTGCTGCGGCATGAGGCGCCGTGTGATGAGGGGGTGCTGCGCATGAGGCCGCCGTGTGACGAGTGGGTGCTGCGGCATGAGGCCGCCGTGTGACGATTGGTGCTGCGGCATGAGGCCGCCGTGTGACGAGTGGGTGCGACTGACGGAATGGGGCGGGCCGCCGTGTGACGAGTGGGTGCGGCAGGAGGTCTGGATTGTTCATTGTATTGTTGATTCCTAAAGTGATTTTTAATTTATCTTTCTTGTCTATTTGTAGACGGCCCGCCCGGTTCAGAGCCCCGGAGCTGCTGTTCCGACCAGATCTAATTGGGGAGGAATGTGAGGGAATCCACGAGGTCTTAGTCTTCGCCATTCAGAAGTCAGACATGGACCTGAGGCGAACTTTATTCTCAACATCGTCTTGTCTGGCGGATCCACTTTATTTAAAGGTGCGCAAAATAAAATCCAGTCCAGCATGCATAATCCGAGATTACTTCTTAAACCAAACTTTGATACAATTTTATGGCGATGTTTTTGTGATTTATTCTTTTTACCTTATGCAACAATCCACTAATAACTATATATCTTCTCAGGTTTCGGGGACCGGCTTCTAAGTGAAGTGAAAAAATTAGCACCAAAAGATGTAAAAATAAGGGTAGGATTGTTCTTTTAATGATATATTTGTACTGTTCATATTCTCCTTTACAGCCCTCATCCATGTGGTCGCTGTATTGATGTGATGCCTCCAGATGTCACTTCTGTATTGCAGATGTGCAAATTGCCTCTTCAGAATCTACAAGTTGATATGGGGAGGGGAGACCGTGGCAGTGCTGAATAAACCAATGCAGTGCTTTGCCTTTGCTCCTAGCCTGATCATGACAGCACACATTATGCACCATCATACAGCAGAAGATCACAGCGTGTATTTATATCTTGTTGGTGACATGATTGCTATTTGAAGGGAGAGCACCCCTGTCACTTACATAGGATGTTTATCAGGGGCAGGACTGCAGTGTGACCATGGGCCGGTGGCTACACCCCCGCCACACCCTCTGCCCATACAGATGTATGAGGGGCGGGAATGTAAGATGGTCCTGGAGCCCAGGTCCACTCCCCCAACACCTCATCATCTCTGCAGCATGAGGCTTAATTTCTCTGTCCCTGAAGGGTGGAGTGACAGCTGAGAAGCAGAATGATTTTATTGATTTATAGAGATCTATAGATCGTAGAACTGCAGTATACAGCTTGCTTCATCATGAAGGCGGGCAGGGACTGTACTAAAACGTTTTCTGACCCGAAGTTCCCCTTTAAATGCCACAGTGCTCCTTCTGGGAGATATGCAAATTGACATGATGTCTCCAGATGTCACTTCTGTATTGCAGACATGAAAGGAAGATCTTCAACTTGATGTCTAGTGCCATCTATTGGAAGTAGCAATTCTAAAAGTCAATATCGAGACTTAGAATAAATATGCTCACACATTTAACACATTTCACCTTACCAGTCCATCTGTCCTCCCAGGATCAGAAGACATCTCCTAATACTGAGATCATCTTCTTATCTTCTCCATACCTAAGGCCCCGTTAAACGTAGCGATGCACCAGCGATCCCGACAACGATCCAACCTGGCCAGAATCGCTGGTGCGTCGCTACGTGGTCGCTGGTGAGATGCCAGACAGGCAGACTTACCAGCGATGACCCAGCGATGTGTCAACACCCGACTGTCGTTGGGATCTGTCAGGTTCTCGGCCGCAGAATGGAGATCGCTGGTCGTTGCCCGTGTCACACATAGCGATCCAGCATGCCCAGCGGGAGATCGCCGATCAAAACATGGTCAAGGCCATTCATTAACGATCAGCGATCTCCCAGCAGGGGGGGGCCGATCGCTGCTAAGTGTCACACACAGCAATATCGTTGTGACGTTGCGGCGATCTCATTAGCGATATCGCTGTGTGTGACGGGGCCTTTACAGTATACTTGCTGTGTAGACGGGCTCCGTGATCTTTAAGGGGCCATCTCAGGAAGGCGACACCAGTCATTACAACCAATTAGGGTCTATGGACCTCATAGTGGGGGGTTTCTGCTCAGAAATCAAAATGTCTGCCTGATCATCAAGGGTTAGATGATCACCGTGTTTTTCGGACTGTAACACTCACAGGACCATAAGACGCGCCCGGGTTTTAGAGGAAGTAAATGGGGGGCGGAGGGGGGAAAATTGAAGCAAAAAATGTGGTCATGATGCAGTTATAGGGGGAGGATTTTCTGCTGACACTGTTATAGGGGTAATGTCCCCAAATTTTGTACTAATGTCTTCCATCCTGTGCTCCTTCCAGGAATAAATGTCCCCCCATCCTAGTATATGTGCCCCATATCCTGGGATATGACCTTCCCCCCCAATCCTGGTATATGTGCCCGTACCCTGCTATTTGTCCTTCAACCTGGTATATGGGGCCCCCATCACGGCGCACACTTAAAGAAAAAAATAATAATCTAAACGAATATACTCACCTCCCATCACTCCCCCGCAGAATGGCGACATCCTCCTGTCTTCTTTTACCAGCAGCGGATGATCAGCATTTGAGCGCGCAGCGATTACGTCACTGTCATGTGCCGCATTCCACACACCACATGAGTTGCTGGCACAAGAAGACAGGAGGATGATGCGGTGCTACAGTGGAGTAATGGGAGATGAGTATAATCTACCGCCAAGATATTCACTGCTCCAACGCCAGTGATGATGCACGGAAATCAGTGAACATCCACACACGCAAACACCCGCGGCTGCAACTGGTGATCACTTCTGACAGCTGTTTAAATTCATGTAATAATCGCCTCTTCCCCGTCCCCCTCCATCATCCCAACCACCTCGGCTTCAATGCCAAGAGGTGATGGTGGGCGGGGGAAGAGGTGAATATTACATTTGAAACATTTGAACAGTCGGGACTCGTAATCACCAGCTGCAGCCTGCTCCAATATACAGTTAGGGCCAGAAATATTTGGACAGTGACACAATTTTCGCGAGTTGGGCTCTGCATGCCACCACATTGGATTTGAAATGAAACCTCTACAACAGAATTCAAGTGCAGATTGTAACGTTTAATTTGAAGGGTTGAGCAAAAATATCTGATAGAAAATGTAGGAATTGTACACATTTCTTTACAAACACTCCACATTTTAGGAGGTCAAAAGTAATTGGACAAATAAACATAGCCCAAACAAAATATTTTTATTTTCAATATTTTGTTGCGAATCCTTTGGAGGCAATCACTGCCTTAAGTCTGGAACCCATGGACATCACCAAACGCTGGGTTTCCTCCTTCTTAATGCTTTGCCAGGCCTTTACAGCCGCAGCCTTCAGGTCTTGCTTGTTTGTGGGTTTTTCCGTCTTAAGTCTGGATTTCAGCAAGTGAAATGCATGCTCAATTGGGTTAAAAATCTGGTGATTGACTTGGCCATTGCAGAATATTCCACTTTTTTGCACTCATGAACTCCTGGGTAGCTTTGGCTGTATGCTTGGGGTCATTGTCCATCTGTACTATGAAGCGCCGTCCAATCAACTTTGCAGCATTTGGCTGAATCTGGGCTGAAAGTACATCCCGGTACACTTCAGAATTCATCCGGCTACTCTTATCTGCTGTTATGTCATCAAAAAACACAAGTGACCCAGTGCCATTGAAAGCCATGCATGCCCATGCCATCACGTTGCCTCCACCATGTTTTACAGAGGATGTGGTGTGCCTTGGATCATGTGCCGTTCCATTTCTTCTCCAAACTTTTTTCTTCCCATCATTCTGGTACAGGTTGATCTTTGTCTCATCTGTCCATAGAATACTTTTCCAGAACTGAGCTGGCTTCTTGAGGTGTTTTTCAACAAATTTAACTCTGGCCTGTCTATTTTTGGAATTGATGAATGGTTTGCAACTAGATGTGAACCCTTTGTATTTACTGTCATAGAGTCTTCTCTTTACTGTTGACTTAGAGACAGATACACCTACTTCACTGAGAGTGTTCTGGACTTCAGTTGATGTTGTGAACGGGTTCCTCTTCACCAAATAAAGTATGCGGCGATCATCCACCACTGTTGTCATCCGTGGACGCCCAGGCCTTTTAGAGTTCCCAAGCTCACCAGTCAATTCCTTTTTTCTCAGAATGTACCCAACTGTTGATTTTGCTACTCCAAGCATGTCTGCTATCTCTCTGATGGATTTTTTTTTTTTTTCAGCCTCAGGATGTTCTGCTTCACCTCAATTGAGAGTTCCTTTGACCGCATGTTGTCTGGTCACAGCAACAGCTTCCAAATGCAAAACCACACACCTGGAATCCACCCCTGACCTTTTAACTACTTCATTGATTACAGGTTAACGAGGGAGACGCCTTCAGAGTTAATTGCAGCCCTTAGAGTCCATTGTCCAATTACTTTTGGTCCCCTGAAAAAGAGGAGGCTATGCATTACAGAGCTATGATTCCTAAACCCTTTCTCCGATTTGGATGTGGAAACTCTCATATTGCAGCTGGGAGTGTGCACTTTCAGCCCATAATATATATATAATTGTATTTCTGAACATGTTTTTGTAAACAGCTAAAATAACAAAACTTGTGTCACTGTCCAAATATTTCTGGCCCTAACTGTATATATATATATATATATATATATATATTGCCTTTTTGATATCTTACCGTGTTTACTTTTTGTATATTCTCCAATGTTATTCTATGACATTTTGTAACATTTTATTATTCATTTTAGATATCTGCTCCTCAAGAACGATTATACTCTACATGGATTGGGTAAGAAGAACTTGTTCTTCAGTATATAAACTAGGATGTTGTAGAATAGGGGTGCACAACCTGAACCCTGGGGGCCACATGCAGCCCTCAGTACCAATCAGTATGGCCCCCAATTGTCTGGGTGCAACAAAACAATCAGTACAGCACCCATAATCTTTAGTGTAGAGAGCCCGATGCATGCATGGCCATCTCCGCAAAGAATTAAGTACGTATAAAATAACAATTCCTGCTGATCCTCGCCCTCCCCAGATGCCTCCCTGTGTGACTGACTGCAGCAGTGATGTCAGGACTAAAATGGCGCCTGCAGCTAATCCCCAGGTTCAACGGCCTACGCCATCTACATCGGTGACCTGGAGGAATTGAGGAGCAGCTGTGTTTTGTTATAATATACCGTATATACTCGTGTATAAGCCGACTTTTTCAGCCCAAAAGTTGGGCTGAAAAGTCCCTCCCTCGGCTTATACACGAGTCATACTTTTGTGTGAAGTGGGGGCTGTGTCCGGGAGCAGGAGGAGCCAGGAGGAGGCTAGAGGAGGTGGGGGAAGGCTGTAATATGAGCGGCTCGTCACGTGGAGCCACTCATAACTTATTCATGATATGCACTGCATCCCCTGCCCATCCGCGGGGGGAGCAGTGCATATCGCATTATAGGCTCCCCATCACAGTATTGTGCCCCCCCCCCCCCCCCGCCACAGTATTGCCTCCCCATGCTGCCGCTGCTCACTGTACAATGCATAGTGTTATTAGCGTTCACCTGCCGGCGGATAGCTCCGGGCTCAGTGCATCCTCCCTCCTCCCTGCGTGTCATGTGACCGGCCGGTGACGTCATCGGGATGAGCTCCGGTCACAGGACAAGAAGCAGGAAGGAGGGAAGATGCACAGCCAGGAGCAATCCCCCGGCGGGTGAGAGCTAATAACGCTGTATTTATTATACAGTGAGCAGCGGCAGCATGGGGGCGGGCGGTACTGTGAGGGGGAGCCTGTATACCAGGGATGGGGTCCTGTATACACTGTGCTGGGAGCTGTATACACTGTGCTGGGAGCTGTATACACTGTGCTGAGGGCTGTATTGTATACACTGTGCTGAGGGCTGTATTGTATACACTGTGCTGAGGGCTGTATTGTATACACTGTGCTCGGTGCTGTATACCTGTGCTGAAGGCTGTATACCACACTGCTGAGGACTGTATACCTGTGCTGGAGTCCACCCTCGGCTTATACGCGAGTCCATAAGTTTTTGGGGGCAAAAGTAGGGGGGTCGGCTTATACACGGGTCGGCTTATACACAAGTATATAAGGTATATATAATTAAACTGAATTTCTCCTTCGCCTCGTTGGGGGACACAGGACGATGGGTTATGCCATTCTGCCACTAGGCAATTGAAAGAAGAAGCGCAATGGCTCCTCTCCAGCAGTATATAACCCCCTGACTGGCACAGTCTAGCCAGTTTTTTGCTTAGTGTCTTAGGAGGCAAGACACTGTTTGTTTTTTGCGTGAGAAAGCCCGTCTCCGCCTGTATATACCACAGGACTTGGAAGGCTTTCTTTGCCTGGTGTGATTCTGGAGGTCTTCCGCCCTTGCGTTTTTCACTTCCAGCGATTCTAGGTTTTCTTCAATCTGGGCTGGACAAGGGTCTTTCTCTAGGCTCCCTCAAAGGACAAGTCTCGGCTCTGTCCGTGCTTTTTCAGCGCCGCTTGGCCACGAAACCCCAGGTTTGCACCTTCTTACAGGGTGTCTCGTGCATCGTTCCACCATATAGGAGACCCTTGGAGGCCTGGGACTTAAATCTGGTCCTGGAGGTGCTTCAGAAGCCGCCCTTCGAACCTCTCCGGGAAGTCTCGCTACCCCTTCTTTCTCAGAAGGTTGTTTTTCTTATGGTGATCACCTCCATTCGGAGGGTATCTGAATTGGCGGCACTTTTCTGTAAGGCACCCTTCCTCACGTTTCACCAGGATAAGGTGGTGCTGCAGCCTGTACCGTCCTTTCTTCCCAAGGTGGTTTCCTCTTTCCATTTGAACAAGGACATTTCTCTCCCGTCCTTCTGTCGGGCTCTGGTGCACCACATTGAAAAGGCTCTGCACACTCTGGATCTTGTCTGTGCTCTCCGAATTTGTTTCCAAGACAGCACCTTTCAGGAAGTCGGACTCCCTTTTTGCCCTTCCAGAGGGGCACTGCAAAGGGATGGCCGCGTCCAAGACCACTCTGGCGAGGTGGATTAAGCTTCTTATTCAGGAAGCTTATTCTCTACGCAATTTGCCCATTCCATCGGGGTTGCGTGCGGTGGGGGGCTTCCTGGGCTATACGGCACCAGGCCACGGCTGAGCAGGTGTGCAAGGTGGCCACCTGGTCCAGCCTTCACACTTTTGCAAAACACTATCGTGTTCATACTCAGGCTTCGGCAGACGCGAGTCTGGGTAGACGCATCCTACAGGCAGCGGTTGCTCACCTGTAGACTGCCATTTCAGCACGTGGATGTTTTTCCCACGCAAGGACTGCTTTGGGACGTCCCATCGTCCTGTGTCCCCCAATGAGGCGAAGGAGATTTTTGTGTACTCACCGTAAAATCCTTTTCTCCTTCGCCTCATTGGGGGACACAGACCGTGGGTGTTATGCTGCTGTCCACTAGGAGGCGACACTAGGCAATATCTGAAAAAGAGTAATTGACTCCTCCTCTACTAGCATACACCCCTGGCTGGGCCCTTACCCGACCAGTTTTTGCTTAGTGTCTTAGGAGTGCAGACCTCTTTTATTTTTTTCTCTTACTTTTTTCTTTATTTTTACTTTTTACTTTCCTCTGAAGAGGACATAACATCGGAGGAGTATTGCAGCCTTCATACTCGCTAGGATGCGAGTCAAGGCTGTTGCACAAGGGGATCACTCTCCATACTCCTTCCTCATCTGCACATGGTCAGGGGACCATGCTGAATAGCTCATGGGAGAGCTAACCTCCCCGGTCGGGTCGAGGTTCCAGGTATGTGGCCACAGGTCCTCCGGAGGCTGCAGGGTTCTGGCCTGCCACAGAGTCCTCCGGAGGCTGCAGCAGGCTTCTGACCGGAGGGATCCGGTGACAGAAGGGAGTGCAGGACTCCGGATGGAGCGCACAGGGACCAAGAGGGCTCCTTGCTCATTCCCTCTCTTCCCCCCGTGCCTGCATGTTCCCCCTGCATTTCCCGGCCTGTGGATGCAAACGTATCCTGATGCATCCACAGCCCCCCTTATGGCCTCGTCGTCAGGGACCCCCTTTTGGGGTCCGTGCTTCTCCTTTGCGCCTCCTGCGGGGACTTTTTTAGTCCTCCGCGCCGGCCCCCACTGTTTTTCGGGGCCGATAATTACTCTAGGCCCCGGCTTCGGCCTAGCGCTGGCAGGCACGCCTCCCGCACGCCCCCTGGATTGCATCACGGAGCGCGTCATGCGGGAGGCGGGCCGTTGTTTCGCGCTCCTCGCTCCCCGCGAGGTTTCCTGAGTCTTGGTCACGCCCCCTTGTTCCCCTTCTCCGGTGGCCACAGCGCCGTCCGGAGCTGCTCCCCTCGGGCCGCAGCTGTAAAGGGCGCTCTTACTAGCAGCACCGCTCACGCAGGTGCTGAGCAGTGCAGGTTAAGGCCCCAGTTTTATGTCCCAGACTTCCCACCGCTCCATCCTAAGGGGAAGTCTGAGGACGCAGTTGCTACAGGAGACCTACAAATAGGGCTCCTCTGGGAACTAGCTAATTGCTTAGCTACGTATTAATGCACAGTGTGTCTCACATTTACTCTGTGAAGAATATCATGCATAGGTTTCTGTGCTATATATATATATTGTACTGTTTCTCTTCTCCCCAGCACGGCAGTATTTAGTCAGCAGTTCATTCTGCTGCTCCCCTCTCCACCCCCCCCCCCCCTCTGTCTGGGTATGCATACAATATTATGTCTTGCAGTCAGCTGGAGTTTAAGCTAGAAAGGCTTATTCCCATACAAGGGGGGTATTTCTAGTGGGGACTGCAGTTGAGAATACAGTGCCTATAGTATATGGCAATGAGGTTGGATCAGGAGAATTATGACGTAATGTGGACAACTTGTCCATGTCTCATAAGGCTTGTGGCTTTGCCCGTATTGCCATCTATCCCAGGGTATTCCCTGGTCGACCCGACACATGATGGTCCGACCTTCCTAGGCCATCCACAGTGGAGTACTCAGACTGACGCCCAGATACCTCTCAGTCGCCCAACATGCTTCTTCTAGGTTCTCCTCAAGTCAGGATGCTGGGTTGAAGCGGGGATTCTACCGTCACACTCAACCCCCTCGGTTGGGGGTGCTGTTGCAGTCGTCATATTTCAAGACTGCACGACTCTGTCACGTTCTTCCTTTGCCAACCACATTTGGACAGCTGCGTAGGAGTTGACTCTTCTCAGGACTGTCCAGCATCTTTCCTCAGAACCAACAGTCGGGCCTCTGTGTGACAGCAACAACGCCAGGGCTCCAGGCCCGCTAGGCGGTTATATATGGGTCCCAGCTGCCCTCGCTAGCTCACCAGGTTTCCTATTTAACAAAGGGATCACTCTCAGTGGCATTTGATTCACGGTTACCGTATGCAGGTCGACAGGATCTCGGTGTGGTTCCTTCACCATTGTATTTCCACGACTCCGGGTCAATCACCCCCCTACGAACACGACTGATCTTCCTGCAGGGACCTATACTCAGTTCCTGCAGGGAACCAAGCGTTCACACAATGGTCGGTTCTGGATCCCTCCGGACTCCAGAGATGCAGGGTTGCGAGGATCACTATCCCCCCTCACACAAAGGTTTCAAGGACGGGTCTCTGACACATGAGGCGCCTTGCATGCTCCTCCCTCAGCTCCCCTCTGTTGGGGTGCAGTTTTGAGAACTCCTAGCTATATCCATACTACTCCCTCAGCTCCCTTCGGGCAGGGGGCTGGGTCAAGGTTACGAATACCGCATGTTTTTTTCGTCTTCCTCCACTTTCTCTGGTGGAGTTTCTGGTCGGAGTTCAAACATCAGGAGTCTACCCAGCCTACCTCCCCAAGCTACAAAACATTCAGATGCTGGGTTGCTGGCCGTGGAACAAGAGGTCCTGCGGCCACTCGCCACACCTGTCATGCAGGTGCCTGAGAAAACGTGCACGTGCTTGCAAGGTCCACCCTGAAGCAGGACCTACCAGTCTCCGTTGTCTACACGGACCCTACTCTGGTTGAATGAACCTCAGGTGGACCGTCTGGTACGCGGCATGGCCGTGAGTACGGTTCCCGTTTTTTCCTTACTTGGAAGTTCCTTCAATAGCGACACAGCACAACTGGGTCGCTCCCCCCCTCAGCACGCCGCCCAGCGCAACCGAGGCCTGGTCCCAGATTTACATCCAGCACGCACGCCCTCATTCATGCAGTGAACATTGTACGGCCGTAATGGCTGCGAAAGCTTTACCTTCGGGATGGGCGCTTGGCATACATTTGGAAGGCAGAGCCTGTCCCTACGAAATCCCTCACGGGATTTTTTGGTTTGAAGGCAAACTAAGGCTTCAGACTGTAGGAGCTTCTCCCTTACACTGACTAACTGTCTATTCTCCATGTGGAACAGAAGGTTTAAGGCCTCTAACAACGGTTTTTTTTCTCCAGTTGTCTCGCCATTCCCGGAAGTTGCGTCTACTGAGGGCGACGGTACCTTGGCGTACTGATTTCCCGCAAACTACAACAGGCAGAAACACGAGGTGTTTCCTCCACGTTCTTCCTCCTGCCACAATGGATGAAGCCCTGGGCGACGGTTCCTATGCGTTCCGCTCTCCCCCTGCCGTGATGGGTGCAGTCGAAGATGCATTCGTGGGCGACGGTTCCTATGCGTTCCGATCTCCCCCTGCCAGGTTGGATGCAGTCGTGGGCGACGGTTCCTATGCGTTCCGATCTCCCCCTGCCATGATGGATGCAGTCGAAGATGCATTCGTGGGCGACGGTTCCTATGCGTTCCGATCTCCCCCTGCCATGTTGGATGCAGTCGTGGGCGACGGTTCCTATGCGTTCCGATCTCCCCCTGCCATGATGGCTGCAGTCGTGGGCGACGGTTCCTATGCGTTCCGATCTCCCCCTGCCATGATGGACGCAGTCGTGGGCGACGGTTCCTATGCGTTCCGATCTCCCCTATGGACGGCTTGCCACAGACTTTCAACATCAAGCTCCTCACAATGGATATCTGAGCTTGCTGCGGATGACGTAGCTCCGGACCAATTTTCAGACTCCCCAATCGCCTCCGGCTCCTGGATTGCAGCATGCTGATGGCCATTGCAACAGCTAAATCAATGCCACAGACTAAATGGCACAGTACTATACTACTACAGTCTCCCCAGCCGCCAATGGTGGCCCCTGGGTTGTAGCGCACTAACTGTCGCCGAACTAGTTATTTCACATCAGGCATCAGAGTATAGCTCTGCCACCCGGGACAAGAGCAGGATGTCGGCACGCCTCTCAGGACCAGTTGTACTTCATATGCCTTAATCTACGCAGAGAGGCCCCCCTTCGTTCCAGATCGCTTGAAGACCTTTTCACTTGAGCTCCGATGTTACGCTTCGAAACGGTACATAGGTGCTGTGACCTAGTGGTAAGAACAGCTGTCTACCAACGCAAAGTTGCCCGGTTCGTGCCCGGGTACAGGCATCTTGTTAATCTTCAAGTCATAGTCTCTCTCGCCTATGTTATTTCCCGGACTACGGATGGGTCATCAGTTCCATTTGACGAAGTTGAATACATCTTAGTTATCACATGTTAATCTCCAGGTAGACTACTTCAACAATCAGGTATTACACTGGGCACATCTTTTTCCCAGTGGGGCCGTCTTTATCCTGTCTGACTGTCGTTAGTCAGAGGTTTTTTTCTTTCAACGGGTCTTGGCTTCCTCGAGTTCTCTAGTCTGAGCACGGATACGATAATCCGCTCCTGAATACAGTTTTCTCCCTGGTATGTTTCTATCTGCATACCCTTCTCGGATGCACGCACAATCATATCCATCGGAGTGCCTTCTCTCCTTTGGACCCACTTTCCACCCAGACAGTCCAGGGGTTTCATCTCCTCGACGTGTCGCTGACAGCAGTCGTCACCCTGTTCTCTGTCTAGGTTTACTGTTCATGGTTCATTACTGCCAGACGTTTGACGTCCTGTACTCACCGGCAGACCCCATAGGTTTGGGGGTTTTTCTCCCTCACATTCTGGGGTTTTGGGCATCCATGGGCATGGATGTTTACGTATGTATGTATATATATATGTGTGTGTGTGTGTATATGACAAAAGGCCTATTTCTCACTTGCAGTGGCTTTCCACGCATCATGGCTTACCTTCCTGGGTATATCCCTTGGGTTTTTAGCCACCCTTGCCGGGACGTTCACAGGTGTGTTTACGTAAGGTTCACTCTGGTCCTGTTACCAGAGATCTGACTTTTTCTCCGGCTGCCATCGCTGTATGCACCTTAGATGCTGGTTCTGCGTCTTCTGGTGCTTCCGGCTTCAGTTATCTCCTTTTTATTCTCAAGTACCTTGCTGTTTTCTCGAAGTTTCCATACGCTGTTCCCAGAACTATGTGTCTTCTGGAGACACTTCCATTACCACTACCGGTTCATACTGTTCGGCTGTGGCATTTCCTAGTTGCAGGCTTTCCTCCACCTTTAACGGTGCTTGACCTACGCGGTCACCCTTATGAGGGATGAGGGTGGTTTTTTCATCCCACCTGCAAGTCCTTTTCTTCCATCCCTGTGCTTCTTACCAGGGCATTGAGGATGTTGGGTACATTCTGTCTCTCTGCCAGTCTTTGTGCCTGTTTGGACATCCACACATGCAGAGACCGGACTCTCTAGGTCATTTTTTTCTTCAGAATGATACCAAGGGACTATGCCAGGTTCCCCGGTCACAGGTCTATTGCCTTAGAACGGCTGGCTAGAACGGCTGGCTAGATATGGTATGGTTTTTCGATCATTGCATACCAAGGTTCTCTACTCCTAGGAAGGGAGTATCCTAGATCTTGGGCGCCAGGGCTATGTACACACAGGTGTGCTCGCCAGCCGTCTGAGTTAGTCTTATTTTTAGTGATCATTTTGACATCTATACTCAAGCGTTAAAATAACGCAGATCCGGGTATACGTATTCCCCAGGTGGCAATATTCCACCTCGGTAGTGCGTTTTTAGAAGAGTTTATAACAATATTCTCTCCCACCCAGGGACTGCTTTAGGACGTCCCACGGTCTGTGTCCCCCAATGAGGCGAAGGAGAAAAGGAGATTTTTGTGTACTCACCGTAAAATCCTTTTCTCTTAGCCTCTAATTGGGGGACACAGCTCCCACCCTGTTGTCCGTATCGGGCTTTGTGGGTATTGTTTCTATCTTGAATGCTTTCCTGTATACATGCCTTTTCTTTAGGCTTTACTTTCGTTGAGCTTCACATTGTTTTTTCTATTAAGCTCTACGGTCCTTTGGCGTCATATATAGTCGCCCTTGTCTGACCTAATTCTTGTCACTTTCTTCTTCTCCTACTGCTTTAGCACAAAACTGGTCGGGTAAGGGCCCAGCCAGGGGGTGTATGCTAGTAGAGGAGGAGTCAATTACTCTTTTTCAGATATTGCCTAGTGTCGCCTCCTAGTGGACAGCAGCATAACACCCACGGTCTGTGTCCCCCAATTAGAGGCTAAGAGAAAAGGATTTTACGGTGAGTACACAAAAATCTCCTTTTCTCTTGGCCTCATATTGGGGGAAACAGCACCCTCCCTGTGGCCCGTTGGCCTTGTTGTGGTTGATGTTCTCTTTTTTTTAAGTTCCTGGTTGCCTTACCGGCTTCAGTCGTTATTCCTCCTACTGCTTTAGCACAAAACTGGCTAGACTATCTTGTCAGGGGGTTATATACTGCTGGGGAGGAGCCATTGCGCTTCTTCTTTCAATTACTTAGTGTCGCCTCCTAATGGCAAAATGGCATAACCCATCGTCCTGTGTCTCCCAATGAGAGGCTAAGAGAAAAGGATTTTACGGTGAGTACACAAAAATCTTTTTTTTAACCGAACTTCATATATATCCTGTGAGTTTATTATAAATAAATAAATAAAAAACAGTATATAATCATAGTGGAAACAAATAGCATCTTATATTCACACAGAAAAGAATATGGCTAATCTGTGCAATAGATCTGCTACGGAAATTACGAGGCAGATTTATCTGATCCATGTGACCCTCCATATCAACTGACTGTGCTCAGCTCATTAATGTTTTATGACAGACTGATAATTGTGCAGTCACACTATGTGACCACAGACTTATCTATCCTCCCAGCGCCCCCACTGTGCACTGCAAGGAGTTACCAGTTTCGAAGCCAGTAACGGACCGCAATTATGCATGTTCCCGGCAACAACATGAGTAATGGGTTTGGTCTTGCTCAATACAAGTGTATGGGCGGGCACGGCCGACTAGTGGGTTTGACCTTGCTCTATACACTGGTATTGAGCAAGGCTGCACCCACTAGTTGGGTTTTGGATGGGAACATGTATAGTGCATAACTGCAGTCCATTCCCGGCTTAGAAACCTTGAATGCTCACCGTGTGGGCGCAGGAAGGATTGATAACTCTGTAGTCATATATACACAACTTTTTTCCGGAGTTGTGTATATATAAGAGCTCACTGCAACATTTTCAGTCTGATTTTTCTCTTTATAGGAATATTTTTGAGTAAAATGTACATTCTTGTTTTATTCTGTAAACTACTGACAACATGTCTCCGAAATTCAAAGCGCAAAAGTTTGCATTTATGTGCAGCACATGAGAAATCGTCAAAATAATAATAAAGAAACAGTGCTTTCAGACATCAAATAATGCGAAGAGAATAAGTTCATATTCATATCTTTTCAACAATACTGATGTTTTAACTCAGGAATAGTTTAGAAATCAATATTTGGTGGAATAACCATGATTTTTAATCATAGCTTTCATGCGTCTTGGCTTGCTTTCCACTAGTCTTAAGGGCCCGTTACACGTTTCAATGTCCCAGCGATCCGACCAATGATCCAACTTGGCCTGGATCACTTGAATGTCGTTCATTGATCGCTTGTGAGGTGTCACAAGTAGAGATATATTGAATGATGCAGCAACGATTCCGCGACAAGCGAACGATACTTCAGCGCCTACGTGCTTCAGTTCTGAATAGGCGAAGTCGTAAACGAGATCATTGGAAAGGTGTCACACACGCCGATGTTGCAGGTTGAATAGACGACAGGTTTTTGAACATGTTCATAAATCTACGATGAACAACTTATCGTTGGTCATATCTAGGTGTCACACGCAACAACATCGTTACGATGTCTCTGTACCGCCCCAAAAGCCGTGAAGTACCACCGATATCGTTCACGATATTGTAGCGTGTAACGGGCCCTTTACACACTGCTTTTGGGTGACCTTATGGCACAGAATTGTAAGCAGTTTTTTGTTTGATGGCTTGTGACTATCCATCTTCCTCTTGATTACATTCCAGAGGTTTTCAATGGGGTTCAGGTCTGGAGATTGGGTTGGCCATGACAGGTTCATCATGTGGTGCTCCTTCCTACACACATTGATTGACCTAGCTGTGTGGCTTGGGGCATTGTCCTGCTGGAAAAAACAGTCCTCAGAGTTGGGGAACATTGCCTGAGCAGAAGGAAGTAAAGGTACTGTTACACGGCAAGATATTGCCCGCAACATCGCTGAAAAGTTCTGGATTGAGCGATGTTGAAACGACATCGCAAGTGCGTCGTGCCGTGTAACAGCACGATTCAACCACGATAAATCGCTGGATCGGGGTTGCCAGGTTTAGGAACATGTTGGAAAACCTGGCGATATTGCTTAAGCGATCCGCTAGCATTGCTCTGTGTGACATGACGATAACAGTGTTGATAGCAATTTCGCCTATTCACAACATTGATAAGTATCGCTCGCTGGGTTGTGCACAACCCAGCGAACGAAAGCTGCTGCAACATCATGGCTGCGTCGTCTAACACATCTCTACTTGTGACAACTAAGTAAGCGATGTTGGAAGCGAGCGAGTGCGCGCGCATTCGCGGAATCGCATCCCACATCGTTTCAAAGTTGTACTCTATGACGGTACCTTGAGTGATTTCAAGGGCAACAGTGTATGCCGCTTGATTCATACGTCCTTCACAAAAATTAATCTGCCGAATTCCAGCCTTGATAAAGCATCCCCAGATCGTCACCGATCCTCCACCAAATTTCACAGTCGGTGCAAGACACTGTGGCTTGTACACCTCTCCAGGTCTCCATCTAACCATTAGATGACCAGGTGTTAGGCAAAGCTGAAAATTAGACACATCAGAATAGATTACCTTACTCCAGTCCTCTATGGTCCAATCCTTATGGTCTTTGGCAAACTTCAGCCTGGTTCTCCTTTGCTTCTCATTGATGAAAGGCTTTTTTTTTTCTAGCTTTACATGACTTGAGACAGTCACAAGGCATCAAACAATTAAGAATTGCTTAAATGTTTGCGCCAGGAGTGGCATAAGGTCACCCAAAATCAGTGTGAAAGACCTAGTGGAAAGCATGCCAAGACACATGAAAGCTGGGATTAAAAATCATGGTTATTCCACCAAATATTGAGAAACTGAAAATTTTGCAGTGCTCAACCCGTCACGTGGAAATATAGGTTAATAGCATTCTGAACCTGCCCAGAACCTCCACATTACACCTCGATCCTGGGAGCAAATGAATTTTAATTGTCCCAGCAGCATTGCATATATGGGGGTTAATCTGCAGGTTAATAGCATTCTGTACCTGCCCAGCCCCTGCACATTAAACCTCGCTGCTGGGAAGAATTTAATATTAACCCTCCTGGCAGCGTTCTGGTTTCAGTCATAGGGGTGGCGCCGATGTGGGTTCAGTCACCGCTCTATATTTGGAGATCGGCAGCTGTAATCGCCCCCACACTGACTGACAAACTCTCTACATCACTGCTGTCAGATAGAGCGGGGCGGTTACAGCTGCCGATCTCCAAACACAGACCGGTGACTGAACCCGCTGTCGTCCCCATGACAAACAGAAACGCTGCTGGAGGATTAAAGTTTAATGTGCAGGCTCTGGGCAGGTTCAGAAAGTTATTAACCTGCAGATTAACCCCATATATGCAGGTTAATAGCATGAATTTAAGGAGCAGACACACATGGATTCATTTGCATTACTCAGCCATTGACTCCCTCTTTGTGGGATGACTTGACAATTAAAAGTGTAGTCAAATCCTTTGACAAATGTCAGGCTTAACACTTAGGGAAAAAAAAATGTTCCTCAGTTAATGTAAAATGTTCTCCTTTCCTTTTCCAGTGGATCTATTTTGGCCTCTCTGGACACCTTCAAGAAAATGTGGGTCTCAAAGAAGGAATACGAAGAAGACGGACCCAGAGCTATCCATAGAAAAACCTTCTAACATCCAGGAAGACCAAATCACGATATCTGTCCACTTCAGTTTAAAACTCGCTTTTTGAGTATGAGAGTGTGGTCGGGAGGTGACTGGTGGGTGGGTGTGTATGTATGTGTCTGTATGCGCTCTCCAGCATGCCAAGAAGTGGTCACACCAAGGTAAAAGATCTGACACTGTAAAGACCAGCAGAGAGCTCCTAGGAGAGGAAAGCCTTTATCCCATTCCTATTTATGTGTATTATGTTGCGCCAGGGTTCGTACAGAAGGTCTGTTGCGAAAAATCCTTTTATCGCATTATAGCCAATTCTACCATAACAGATAACCAGACGTAAGGCCTAAAATTAAGTGAAGGATCCATGTTGCAGTGGGTCAGGATATGATGTGTCCCCGCACTTCCACTGCTGCACAGGACTCCAGAATTGCATTTTACTTGACTCCACAAACAAAATCTGTAACGTCAAACCTTAAAACACCATGACTTTTGAAAAATGTTTCTATTGCATGAAATAAAAGACCAGTATAGTTATATAGTTAGACATCTGGATTTTGTCTTCGTTGTAGAGTATCCTCGTCATTCAGCCTGTCTGCAGGTCAGTGTAGGTTACATTGGAGGAGATTCAGGAAGGTGCAGTTTCTGTTCCCTCTTTATTTCTGGTATTCTACACACTTCAAGAGAACCCGTCACATTGTACTCGCAGGCCTATCTGTGGGCAGCATGTTATAGAGCAGCAGGAGCTGAGCAGATGATTACCATATTTTTTGGACTATAAGATTCACTCTTTCAGCAGCAGCCTGCTGGCGACTGAGCGATCACATGTGCTCGCTGTTGAAAGAAAGTGAATATTCACTGCTTCCCTCTGCCATTATGGGTGTGGGGAGCAGTGAATATTCAGGATTGGATAACCATGAGGCAGGAACAGGGTGCCAGCAGCTGTGGTTTGTCTGCACCGTGCTTGTCTCCGCTGCCAGCAGACATAATCAGCCTTGTGCTCACATTGATGCTTTCTGCCTGGCCCTGCTGAAATCACCGTCGCATAGACAGGAGGAGGTGGGTGGTCTCCTGTCCAGATCACAAGCTGCAGGGACATAATTAACAGGGGGAGTGGAGCAGCACAGCACACAGTCTCCTTGGCTCTGTGTCTTCATTACATCATATAGTTTGTGATCTGGAAGGAAGACCGTCCACCTCCTGTCTAGTATGGCTGCAGGGATCCAAAGTTAAGAGGCAAGCATTAAGTTTTAATAAAAATTTTTAAAAAGTGTACCATAAAAAAAAACACTGTGCCAATCGTGGTGAACTATAACTCCCAGCATGCCATAGGATCTGCAGGACATGCTGGAAGTTATAGTTCTCCTCAATGGTTAACCATTTGAATATAAATATTTGATCACATTTTTTTCTTTAAAATTGTCTATTTTTTTTTTCCTTTTTCCACTTGTAAATCCTAGGTGCATCCTATAGTCTGAAAAAAATATAATTTATTTCCCACTAATTTATATCAATCTTTGCCAGACAGCTCCCAGGTAGGATGAGTGTTCAATGTCACAGGTTCCCTTTAACGAACTGTTTGAGATTAGTAAAACAGGACTGGATTATTCCAGAAGCAGCGCCAATCCTGGTCTCCTTGCCTCTGGTCTTTATGTGGTACTGCAGCTCATCTGCAATATCAGATACAACCTACTGACAAAAGGGGGAGCTGTTTTGTTTATTTTGGCAACTTTTTTTCTTCAATAGCAAAACTGGATTATCAGGTGGTTGTGAAACTACAAATGTCACAACCACTGGAGACCCCACAGCCCTCGTCCTGGTGTTAGTTGCTCATGTTTATTTTTTTTCTGTCCTATGAAGCACATAGTAGGTAATCCCACTGCTGTGTCGTGCAGCCCGTCTGCTAACATCGGGCTTGGCTCATGTTTTATTATTCTTCATACCACATTTGCCTTTAAAAATGTTTTTCTGACTTTATAAACTCCCATGTTGGAACCATTGAGCGTATGATGGTGGTTCTGAAGAGCACAGATCTGCATGACCACTATCCTTAGTCTGCTGTCTCCTCCACGATTGAATCCCCTACGGCTGTCTGTGATGTCCATCCAAATCTAGTAATAATGCATTATTCAGACAAGGCCCACATGGGACCCAGGGTCTCTCCCTTTCCGCATGTATCCTATCTGCTCTGTGAAAATGTAGCTAATATCTCCATCTTTGATACACGTAATTCTTGTATATATCTGCTGTATTTTACGTGAAACCTAATGCTTTCTTATATAAGTGCTCTTCAACCATAGGGAATGGCCACTGATCTGATAATCTTATTGGCTTCATTATACTTCAGAAAGACGGATACACAAGACAAAGGTGTTTACAGTTTATTCTAACATCCCATTCATTAGGATCAAGGAAGCTGAGATACAGGGGGCTGTATGACTGGAGTCCTAACTTGCAATATTGCCTTTTGATCACCTTTCTCCATTAATTCGCTATGGGATTGCCATCCCTCTATCCTGATGGGGGAATTTCACAACCTAGTTGCCTGGATCTGTGGCAGTTTCCAGCAGTCAGAATCCCATAATAAGAAGATGATCCTTGATTCAGACCAAACTTTTTGTCACTATATACGTCAATGAGGGATAAAATTAGGTTTTGACCAGAGCACAGGCATTAATGGTTGGGCTGGCATATATCGGGATACCTTTTCTATGCAAAGACAATGCGTAGAAGAAGAAAAGAGCTTTTTTTTTTATTATTATTAAATTGAAGCCTATGGGTGACATGCCACTCTATGCATTCTATATAGGACCATAGATGAGTTATACCATGGGATATCCTCCAGATGAGCACCGCCCTCATACATCAGTGTGAATCCACCCAAGTAGTGGCCCCTGATCTCAGCTTCAGCTGTAACTGATGAATGTGCTGAGACCAACGCAGATACAAGACCCATCGGTGTCTTCTCAATCAGTGGCCAGTCTTAGAACTAAGATTAGTGCAAGTCCCCTATGCCTAACCTATCATCCTTCCTATATATTTATTACAGTAACTACTGCTATCATATCCAACACTAAATTCTGACATCAACATAGTGGAAATATGTAACAGATTGGACTATGGATTGTATATGGTCATTTTATTATGTATCGGTATAGGATTATTTCTGGTTTCAGGACAGTCCCATCTCTAAAGAGACTGATGTTATTTGTACCATGATGTAAGTAAAGGGACCGTGAAAGCTTTTCTTGTGTATCCTTACAAATGGTGGATATTGCAGTATGAGGACGCTTCTGTTACCTGTCTGCCATTTATTTATTCATTAGCAACAGATACCACAACACTATAATAGCCGTAATGTCACTACTGGCAGATAAATATATAAATTCGTACATACATCCATGAAAACACAGAAGCAGTACAGATCATAATGTGTGGACCAAAAGCCATTGGACCTTGAGGTCAAAGGATCCAGGAATAGGTCTAGGCAGGATATTGCAGTCTGTGTAAAGGTAACGTTACACGGCACGACATTGAAACGATGTCGGCAATGATCCCGTGGGCGCGCGGTTGTTTCCGATATTGTCTTGACATCGTTGGTGAGATGTCACATGTCTAGATATCGTGGACAATGCACCAACGATGTAGTGAGCGGGGATCGTTCGCAAAACCCAGCGAACAAGACCTGCTCATTGCGGTGAATGGGCGAAGTCATGAATGACATCGTTATCGCGGTGTCATACAGAACGATGCAGCAGATTGGCCGATCGTTGATCGTATGATGTGAGAACATGTTCTCAAACCTGCGATCACCGATCCAATGACTTATCGTAGTTGAATCTCGTGTTACACGCAATGATGTCGCTTGAACGACTCCAAACCCGTGACATTTAAGCGATATCGTTAACGATGTTGTGCTGTGTAACGGGGCCTTAATGCAGATGTCCAGAAAGTGCCCTGGATCTCAACCCTAAGAAGTGCCATTCTCATCTGTAGATGATGGACTTACATCCATAACATGCGGACAGAGCTTTTAATGGGATTGATGTACACAGATAATTTTGTATCATCTGTCTCATGCAGACACAACCATACTGATGTGCCATCATATAAGATATAAGCTAAGGAAAGAATCATACAGCTGTATAGTGACAAACTATTGGCCTGACCTCTGGTTTTGTAACTAGCGCAGACAGTATTGGGCTACGTTCACATTGATCAGTTTTTTCACATCAATATAAGCCAAAACCAGGAGTGGGTGAAAAATACAGAAGTGATGTCTTTCTGTTAGGCCACGTTCACATGTTGAGTATTTTACATCAGTGTTTACAAGCCAAACCCAAGAGTGGAACAATCTGAGAACAAAAATATATTAGAAAGATGTCACCTCTTCTGTATTTACCACTCTCTCCTGGTTTTGGCTTATAATTCCCAACGTGAAAACCTGAACATGTGAATGTAGTAAGTCACGATGATTAAGTTAGTGAGGGGCCCGAGAGCATGGTCAGCCCTGTAGTTTCATCTTATCTGTGACAACAGGTTTAATAGTAGAGCTGGAACAAAACATGGGACAGAAGTCCGTATGAAAATAATCACCTGTCATATCTTCAACAAATCTGCTTCTTTCTCTGCCACAATTGATCGGCCATTATCAAAATTCTCAATCTGTATTTTGTGGAGACTTTCCCATTACTGCAATAGGAGATGGCATGTTGTTTGTATGTAACCCTTTCTCATGTACAGCACCATGCAATCAATGGTGCTCTATAAATAAATAAGTTTTATTGATGAGAAGCAAATTTGTCTATTTAGATATTACAGAAGTTTGTTTTCATGTTTACTTTTGGTTTATGAAATAAGATGGTTACTTTTTAAAGAAGCATTTAAGGTTTTATTCTTAATATATTGCATTCATCATATTATATAGCTCTGTGTGCTTATAACTGCTCATTGTGCTGTTCTACCCAGTTAATACTTTCTGTTTTCCATTAGATTTATGACATCACATGATTAAAACAGAGTATTGAATCCTAAGATCTATGTAGAAACAAGTGTCTTTTTTCCTGTGTGTGTTATTATTAGAACTACAAAGTGTTGTAGTGACCTAGATTTGTACTTATAATGATGATCAATGCTTAGAAGGATTCGGCTAATCTGTTCTTAATCTCGTGAAGTCAGAAGTAAAGGAAAAAGAGAAAAATTAACTGGGTAGAAGGGCATATTGAGCAATTATAATATGATTGTATTATATTAAGAGGATACAAATGTTAATGGGAGTGCTACTTTAAGAAAATTCCAATGTATATATAAAAGAGGTCTGCGGAAGGATTGTTCCCTGTACATAGGTATCTGTATTGCTATGAAAGAAAGGTTAAGGCCTTATACACATTGGATGAAAATGGGCTGACAATTCTTCAACGGCTCCAAAACACATCAAACTATATCTGTCATTGGAAAAAAAATTAATATCCTGTATAACTGGAGTTTCAAACTATTACATGCTGGATAAACACAATTATTTCAACCAAACCAGCTGATGATTGTAAAGGTTGAAGTTGTAGCTAATCTGTATGTTCACTTAATCATTAACCAAAAACTCTGTCCACTGGCCAGGTTCGGCATTGCTGCTTAGCCGGATTTACTTGAGCTGCCGATTTCAGACATCACACTTAGAAGAGCAGTGCTGTTATTGGTAAGGGAGAAGTTTGGATGTTATTAGATAGATCTCTGCTCATAGTAAGTTTCTCATAGCTGAACTCACACTGTTCTGCATCATTAATGGTTCTTAAAACTGCAAAATAGTATTTTGTTCTTCCATCCATCTCCCTTTTACTGTCAGTTTATTGGGGGCCTCTGATCAGTCTTGGTGGTATGTATGCGGGCATCTGAGGTTCCCTGACTGCAGACCTGCACAATGACAACTGTCCTGTCTTGTAGTTGTATGGGATGATGTATGAATAATTACAGCTTGGACTTTAGTCCATAAAAAGTCCTCATGCCAAACTGCGTCCATGTGCTCTGCTTTAGTAGCTTCTATCATAAGACGGCGAACAATGTTTCCGTTCATTTTTGTTTTTCATCTTTTGTAAAAAATTTGCCCGATCCTGTACTGTGCACAAGTAAAATGGTGTCAGCTGGCGATGCCCGAAACACAAAATCCTACAATAAAACAGAACCTTATTCAAAATGTGTCATGTGATGAGTTTTAGCACGAGCGAAAAGAAACAACATAAGCCACATTGGAGAAAATAGACTTTATTTTATGGCAAATCATGATTTATGTGAACATGGCAGTGACACAGCAACAATACAGGTCCTGAGATGAAATGAGGGATACACATTCACATACTGTTCAATCTGGAGGGCCTGTAAACATCGTGAACCTCTGTGCTACAGCATTACCAAGTACAGGCCATTTAAAAGCTTAAAAATAAAAACCTACAAGAAAGCGCCACCATAGGAGAAATGGAGTATTACACTGCACCCATCCAATGAGCTGCCCGTGTAATGTTTAGATGGGCTGGCATCCCCAAAAGTGCTCTTTATGGCCACTCCAACTTGGCTAATGGCACAAGTGACTATCATCTTCTCACACTGTATTCCAGTAATCGACAATCCCTTTAAGTGATGGGAAATGCTTATGGCATCGGATCCAAAGGGCATCATTGTTTTCCCCATTTAGAGAACAATCTACTGCACCGTGTGTCAAATGTCTATAAATGGCTTGGCCCAGGCTTCAGTGTTATGGTGGGATTTGCCAAGAATGTAACATGTTTGGGCGGGCTACTGTAGAGAAGTCATGTCGGCCACATTTGACCTTATATTTGAGGTTGACCACTGACCAAAGGGTCATTTCACTTAATTCTCAGAAACATTTCTTTGATTTATCATTCTATCAAAGATGATTTGAAGTCAAAAGTTGGCGCCAACAGACATCCAATGAGAACAAACATGGCACACTTTTTTCCCCCCAGATGAAGACCGTGTCCTAGTTTGGATGAAGATGGCGCACATCATGTTTAATCAAATGTTCCCCAATGGTTGAAACTTGTCTTGGCACCTTAAAGGGACAGCCAGCATATAATGACTGTACAAGCCAAGAACCAGGCGCTCAGTGCATCGTGGTGTGGCTCAATATTAAAGTGCACCTTCCCTCTATATCCACCTTCGCTTCTTTGATTGGTTCTATAAAGCCAGAACTGACAGAGATAGATGGAAAACAAGCAGGTCGGAAGGTGCACTTAAATGTTTGGCCCCACTATGATGCACTGAGCTCCTGTTCTTTGTTTGCCAGCACAAAAGGACTGTTCAGACTCCATTTAAGGGCAGAGACACACTATGCAAAATGCACGAGATGCTTGCATGACTCACCCGGCACTGCTTCCAGCTCTTTGGACAGGAGCATGGAGCGGCTTGTGTTTCTATTGAGCTGACCCGCTCCTGTCTCACATAATGCATCTCTGCCCCAAAACATATAGACCCTGGTGGTTAAGCAGAGGATAACAAAAAAAAAAAAAATTATCTTGGAAGAGCATTTTCCTCAATATAACCCTGCCAAAAAAAAAAAAATCCTTTCAGTTCCAAGAGCCTCTTATCGTTGGGTATAAGGTCAAACAGACAAAAGAATGTCACAATGTCTTTGTTGTACAACCAGCAAGATAATGGTATAATTTAAAAGATGATAAAACAATAATATAAATTAACAATAATTGCATTAGTGGTAAAAAGGTTAAGACTAAAGCCCCGTCACACATAACGAGATCGTTAGCGAGATCGTAACGTCACAGGTTGTGATGTAACAACGATCTCGCTCCGTGTGATACTTTGTAACGATCTCACAGAAGGGTCCTGATCGCTGCTAAGTGCTCTGGGTCATTTTTTGGTCATTGCGCTCCAGCTAGACAGCATGCATCGCTGCGTGTGACAGCGAGAGACCAACGATGCTGCGTGTGACAGCGAGAGACCAACGATGCAACTTTACAGGCTCGTAACCATGATAAACAGCGAATATCTAGGCGGCGCGCGCTGCCTAGATACCCGGTGTTTATCATAGTTACCAGCTCTCCTCCCGCTTCCAGCTATGTGGAGGTGGCTCCCTGGACCCTGGGGAGATCGGCCTGTTCACAGGTCCCCTAGCAACCAGGTAGCGACGCTCCAGCATTCCCGGCCAGGTCGTTATTGCTGTCGGGATCGCTGTCGCGTTGCTCAGTGTGACGGGGCCCTAAGAATATGTAAAAAGATTTTAAGAAGCTAATCTGTCATCTGATTCATGCTGTCGATGCACAGCCAACATTGCATGAATCAGAGATTAGTAATCATCTACACTATAATCTGAAAATGTGCTGTATTTCACAAAAAAAAAAAAACTGGAAAGTGCAAGTCCAGGAACAAGTTGACTTGTCAAAAAGATGCATCATTTGCCATCTTCTCTAAAGGCCCCGTTACACAGTATGATGTCCCAGCGATCGGGTCGCTGGGACATAGTTATCTGATCGCTGGTGAGCTGTCAAACAGATACTTACCAGCGAGAACGCTGGTAACCAGGGTAAACATCAGGTAACTAAGCATGGCACTGCGCTTAGTTACGATGTTAACCTGGTACATGCTCCAGCGCTTCTGTGCAGCGTGGGAGGTCATTCATCGTTGGTCTCCTGCTGTCACACGCGCTGATGCTGGCCGCCCAGCGGGAGACCGATGATAAATTTATGGTCCAGTCCATTCTTGCAAACTTATTGTTGCTTGTTGGTATGTGTCACACGCTACAATGTTGTTTCGACGTCACCAAACCAGTGACGTGGCAATGATATCGTTAACAATATCGTAACGGGACCTGTACTTATATGTCGCTGTCAGACACTGACTGCAGCAGCTTAGTGTATGAATGGCAGCAATCGGGGTTAGTTCCAGTTGCTGCTGTTATGGGGACGTCACACGCATCAATATCGCGTTCAATATCGCTGTTGCACATGACGTTGCAGTGATATTGACATGTGTCACAGGGCGCATCAACCAGCGATTTATCGCTGGTTGATGGTCGCCAGGTTTTAGAACCTGCTCTAAAACCTGGCGATGGTCGCCCGATGGACACGCAGCAACGCTGCATGTGACACCGGGAGACGAGCGAGAAGCCAGCTCCCAGCGCCTCTCAACAAGTGCTGGGAGCTGGTATCCATGGTAAACAGCGGGTAACTAAGCGCTGCACGGCACTTAGTTACCCACTTGTTTACATGGGTGCAAGTGTTCTCGCTGGTACTGATTGCTGGTGAGTCTGCCTGTGTGACAGCTCACCAGCGATCAGCTCACCAGCGATCTGATCGCTGGCGACATTGATGTGTGTGACGTCCCCATTAGAGCTTGGTCCTGACGGTCTAAAATAAAGCTGGCCCCCACCCTGGATAAAGCAGGAGCAGCTCCTGAACCCAACATGTGATATAAATGTACATATCACGTCGGGACCAGGTTAAAATGAGCATTTTGCGAGTCCTTTACTAGCTGATCTCATCAATTCATTTTAATTTGAGAATTATATAGCCAGTCATGCATGGATTTTAAATAAGTGCACCAGCCTCATCAGGTCTATTTAATATTGTGTTAGGCAGCACAGAGGCTCAAGTGGTTAGCACTGCAGCCTTTGCAGCACTGGGGTCTTGAGGTCCTGGGTTCAATTCCCACCAAGGACACTAAGGACAACATCTGCAAGGAGTTTGTATGTTCTCCCCGTGTTTGCGTGGGTTTCCTCCAGGCACTCGGTTTCCTCCCACATTGTAAAGACATACTGATATTTAGATTGTGAGCTCCAAGAGAGACAGCATTACTCATGTATGTAAAGTGCTATGGAATTAATAGCGCTATATAAATGAATAAATATTATATTATTATTAGGCTTAAAAGTGGATCTGTCACCACATTTATACCATAACAACTGGCTACCTGCTGCCACCACTAATGGGATCTTACTGCATAATATTAGCACCAAGTTAGTGAAAGGTCCATCACTTAATAGTGACTGTAGATTGCCGGCCCACACATCACTGCTGCTCTCCATTTACCATTGTGGATAACAGTCCATAGGCAGGACCCATAAGGTCTACTTCGATTGCCGTCACCGGCACCACTGTGAGAATAGGTTAAAGGGAATCTGTCGTCAGGTTTATCCAATCTGAGAGCAGCATAAAGTAGAGATAGAGACCCTGATTACAGCGATGTGTCACTTACTGAGCTGCTTGTTGTTTTGATGAAATTAATGACTTCTCTGCAGCAGATTTAACAGTTCATGAATATGCTGGACTACCAGGCAGCAGGTCAAGGAGTCCTGTAATGATAATCTGCTGATGAGACAGTGATTTTATGAAAACTACATTGAGAGGCCCAGTAAGTGACATCACTGCAATCGGGATCTCTTGCACTACATAATCATGTTCTCAGATTAGGTGGCAAAAACCTGGTGACCGGTCCCATTTAAGGGCTTTTTTTGTATGTAGGGATTGCCCAGCTACTTGGGGAGGGAATAGGCATGACATTTTTTTTTCAGGAACAATTCGTATAACTACCATGGTTGGCATTATTCTTGGCACCCTATGGGTTAGCAAAGTTATTTTTCTGTTGGCATAGTGTGACACCAATACTGTGAGCGGCACTTTAGTAGGAATCTTGTTGGGGCCACCAATATGGCCAGGTCATTATCTATGAGGCACCATACTTGTAGGGGGCACTATAGGTTGAATTAATTACCTGCCTTGATAATACTATCTGTATGGTAATATTCAGGGATTACTAGTCTAGCAGCATCTCTAATGACTTACACATCATCCTCTTTACTGGCCAAGACAACCAGCAGACCTTGCACCTGTATACCCCTGGTATGGGCAGTAAGCGCCACCTAGTGGCAGGTGAAGATATCCAGCCTGTTACCCTTTATATCTGTGGGCCCAATTCTTCCTTTGCAATTTTTTTCCACAAAATGGTTCATGTCATTCACAAGTTAAGTACACATACAAAACACTTTTTGTTCTTTTGCGACTTTTTATGCACAAATATTTGCACATTGTTAAAATGTCACAACATTTGTGGGTTAAAAATTTGGATATTTATAAAAATCGATCCACAGGAGGAATGGAGTATGGTTAAGGCTGAAGGTGGACTTGAAGTCCGTGTAGTTCAACCCATAAACTGACATGTTGATCCAGAGGAAGGCAAAAATCAAAAACATTGTGCAAAAAAAGGTGTCTTTCAAAAATTGGTAAATTGACGGAAAGCATCTGGAAACCCCAAAATCAGACCAAAATGGTGAACAGAAAAGAGAAAAGCAAAAATAAGATCATAAAAAAAAAGAGTCTTTAAAAGGCGATGATTAGGAAAATAAGGTGCAAAATAAAAAAGTGAAAAACAGCAAAAACTAGGAAAAAAATAAAGTTACAATCCAATAATGAAACTGCCCCCGGTGTCTTGTTAGAGGATTTGTGACTATTAAAATATATATTATTTCCAGAGTAGAGAAAGATGGCACGCACCGGTTTGCTTCAGGCGTGTACTTTAATTCTTCGAGGGTTACATTGTGCAGGGGACACGACGACACAGTTTCACGCACGAGCGCTTCTACGGGTCCACGTGTCTTGGACCGTAGAAGCGCTCGTGCGCAAAACGGTGCAGTCTTCCACCCTGCTGTCTCTCCCCTGCACAATGTAACCCCGAAGAATCCATTAAAGTACACGCCTGAAGCAAACCGTGCGGGCCATCTTTCTCTACTTTGGAAATAATTAAGACTAAGACTGAGCAACACTGGCTTCCTGACTCACAGTTCAGTCAGCCCTGTTATCAGCTCAAACCGCTGGTGCCTCATTTCTTGCAAATAAGATTAATATATATATTTTCATTTTAACGGCTATGTCCATGTCTGTTTTATGTGGATTATGCCTTGAATGCGCCTTAAAAAGTACCACAAAAAATGAACATAGTGTAAAAATGACATTGTTGTCCACATATACAGTGAGGGGTTGTCCAGGACTTATTAGTTTTGCAGGTATGGGGCTGAGGACAGGCACGTAGTAATGGATCGCTCCTGCCGGCGATCACTCTTCTTCCGCTGAGGTCATGTTGATCGAGTATCGTCCTCTCTTCCGCCCTGCTCTGTTGATGGAGCGTCTCTGCTGATAGACAGCCAGATCCCCGCAACTTAACTGTGGGAGCCGTTAATCAGCATGATGTCCTCAGTGACGCCCCATCCACAGAACAAAACGGATGAGAAGGAGCGGCTCTGTAGACGAGAGGTAAAATGAAGCAGAGAAATCGCCAGCAGAGATGGTTCCCACACAAACAGACTGGTTGTTAGCCACATACACAAAAACTAACCAAACACCTGGATAATATCCCCTTTGGGGTTTAGACACCCGAAGTGGATAAGAAGCCACACATATAGGGTTAGTAGCTCATGGTCATAACCATGGACACCTCAGGTCCTGTAATGCCCTACACAAGAGGAAAAGACATCGCTATCAGAAGCCATACTACATTTCTAATTGGAGGGATTTGCTAATATTATTATTATTACCCCTACCATATATCGGGACAGGATCTTGGAGATGGGAATACCGCTTTAATTCTCTGCTCACATTTGTATGGAGTCTCCTTTGCAGATGTAGACAACAGATGTGAGCAGAGCCCTAGCTACATGATCATCAATTTTTATTTCCTGAGTTTTCTGTCTATTAAAGAAACAAAAAAAATTATATGATGATTTCTCCCCTAATCTTACTCTGTTCATAATCTAAATTAAAAAAAAAAAGCACTAACAGTGAAAATTCTATTTTTTTTTTTTTTTCCCATGGGTCAGCCAAGTCTGTGTACCGAGGTGGGGCGATCTACTGAACAGCAAATGGCAAGGCCTATAATAATTCATACTCATGTTCTATGTAAGCAAATAGTGGTCACTCAATAGGAAAGAAGTGATTGATAAGGAACCACGACCTGCAGACGCTAGAAGAGGGATCACCCTGGATCATGTGAATGGCAATGAGAAATTCTCTCTTCAGTTAAAACAGTAGAAACTTTCTGTAAAAGTGGACGGACACATCACATTACAAAAGGCCATTCTCACACATTACATAACTATACAGATATAGAATAAAAAAAAGGTAATGAAGTCTAGCACCTGCTCAGTCAGGTCACAGCCGCAGAGGTTTTGTGTGACAATATAACTGCAGATATTCCTTCTTTCCAAGTCATTACTTGCCAGCAAGTAACACATGATGGCCCCTCATTGCTAACGTTCGTTAGAGGAGGACCGCTATACCTGGTCACCTGTCACCAGTTTTCTTAAAGGGACGCCAAAGTTAAAGATAAAGCGTGTACAGTCTGTCCTGATGTTCTCTGTACAGTTCTAGTGTATGAAATGGGAAATTTGGCAAAAGGCAACTTAAGGTGTTGATCCATCAGTGACCGAGGTCAGCCAAGCCCCCCGATTTGGAAGAGACCTGACGGCCATTTCATGTCTATGGCGGTGACCCTGCCTGCTGAGAGTAGTAGTCAGGGAAAGTGATGTGGGATTGTTTTGTTGTTGTCTGGCAGAGGAGAACTTTGATTTCTCAATGCAAAAAAAATAATAATAAAACCCCCCACACACGAGGGTTGGTGCGATTCTATCTGCAGGACCCGGTGGCAGTGATCGGTGGTCGCTGGACAGGGGCACCAAGAACCACCATTTGCAGCCTTCCCGGCTTGGTGAGATTATTGTGGCAGGATACACAGACCACATGATCAAAAGAGCCGAGGAAGCCATCAGTTAAGAAGCCATTTTCAGGACTTAGATCTCTGAAGTGGCCGATGGACAGGGACCATCAAATCGATTTGCGCCAACTGTAGCACTCGATTGAGCAGGTCGGTGTCGGGGAAGGTCAGCTGTCCACCTGATACATAGGGCCAGTTTTAAGCTACGCTTTGTGCAACGGAAACCAGAGAATGCAAGTTCTATCTCCAGAAGAGACCCGGAGTTAGTTTTCAGGAAATCGGCGTGTGCTGTGTGAGCTAACAAAAGACAAGACTGGATAGGGTCTTATCCAACACAGTCAAATGGAAAGAAAGAGGCTTGCCTCGTGTAGTTGTGAGAGTCACAACTACTGTAAACATATAAACACTTATTAAACAGCTGCAGCAACAGCCCTAATAGAGATGATCAATGATGGAGGCAGAATGGGGAAAAGTTGCACTGCCGTAGAGGCAACATCAGATCCAGAGTGTTCGACATTGTGATCTTTATTTTCCAACCCGTTTCCAAGATGAAGTCTCCATCACTACTAAAATCACACAATAGCGAAAATATTTTTTTTGTCCCAATAAAAGAATTTAATCTCTGAAACTTGATGGCAAATATAGATTGCAATCTCCAGCACTCTGGATCTGATGTTGCCTCCATGGCAGGGCGACTTTTACCCACTCTTCCTCCATTCTTGACCATATCTGCAGAGCGACCTGTAGACAACTATGGTCCTTCTATTCATTGAAATCCCTCTTGCATTTTGGGGTTTGGTGTCCCTTTAATTTATTCTTCTATAATGGAATGGAACGTTTGGCCCCTTACATGTATTAAGGATCAGTGTAATTGATTCTTCTTCATGATTAGATCAGTCATGACATTTCCCTTTGGAGCATCAGTAATGAAGGTCGGCTCTCCCTTTATTGGCGCAGGGACCGGTCCAGGGCCGCGCTCACTGGCAGGTTTGCTCAGTCAGATGTGCGGTGTTCTCATACCTTGTGCTGTGTTATCCGATCTGATACCAATAGGGAAGGATTGAAGTAATCATCTCTGCATCCTACACAGTCCTGTCCTTCATATATTTTTGACATCCTGAGGAAGAACATTCAGAGTCTGATTCTGACGATACCATTTCACTGCTGTGAGTCTCTTTCCATGAAGAGTAAATTGTGACCAGGTAAAAATCTGCAGAAGAGCACAGGTGATGGGGATGAGGACCAGGAGATAGAAGCATCCCTGCCGGAGGGTGGCTGCGAGGACTCGCTCGGGTCCATCTGCGGCTCGGTGTTGATGTTATTCATTGCATCCCTCTGAAAGATGTCGTATCCTACAACCAAATAAATACAAGGCAACTTTAGAAATCGCTCTGTAATAAACATTAAGGGGGTTGTCGCTTAATCTTATTAAAATGGATAAAATTGTTTAGTGCTTGTATAGTTATTAAAAATCCTCTGTTCTAGACAGGAGGAATTTTTAATTCCATAGTTGACAGCTCTTTGCCAAATTACGGGCGACCTCGAGGTGGACAGTTATCCAGGGAAGGAGAGCTCTGAAGAGGTCAGATCACTGGGTGCAGCCAGCTCCAGTGCACAGAGCTTCAGTATGGGCGAGCACACGCTTCAGGATGGCGGCTTAGCTACAGCGCTGGCCTGAGCTGTCAATCTTTAGGAGAGAACTGTTCCAGGGTAAACTGGGAGGCATTTGAGCAACGTGCTCCTGAAGACAAGAGCGTGACACCACCCTTCAAAAAGTGAAAATCCTATTCTAATGTTAATACAGATCGCCTGATCCCGATAGTGTGCAACATTCACAGTGTCAGGATCTCCCTCCACTGCCAGCTCATTAACAGACTGCAAATATGTGATTTTCATACCAATGGTCGAGGGCAGAGTATCACTATTCCGGCTTCTCTCAATGTTTTATTGACAGAAGTGGATGAGAAGCTATTCAACACAAGGCCGCAACTATGCAAATCACGTACTCTAGCTGGGAACAGCGGGATCCTGACAGTATTCATTATATAACCAGTAAGGATTCAGTCATCTGCAGTCACATGGAGGGACTGCAGAAATGTATGTTCTGCCTGGAAATCCCCTTTAAAGTTGATTATGGGAATTTAAGAAAAGGTCATTAATATTAGATGGGTGGCAGTTTAACAGCACCTGCACCTTCCTATTCACATGTTCTGGAAGAGAACTTGCAGTACCACTCATGGCCACTAAACGATGAAAGGCGCTGTACACTTCACATTCACAACTGTCCCCTAATCATGGGGAACCTCCACCATCTGATATCGATGATCTTTCCTAAGTATGTGGAAATCAATATTAATGTTCTAGAAAACCCCTTAAAGCCTAAAATCGTATTGCAAAAACAGGTTCTGCTTTTTAATATTCTTTCAGAGCCAGCTCCACTTGTACCATATATTGTGCCTAATATTGCAGCTTAGCCTGACCAAATACATGGCCTAAGGGCATAACAGAATTTTTTTCCAGTCCATAGTCTGGCACCAATTCTTGGCCTGACCTCGTGACTCTTGAGCTGAACCAACATCGACATAATGGACGCTGTTAGTTTAGAACAAGAGACCTGCTGTTGGGTCATAATATAACGAACACGACGCCCATTACATCATGGATGGAGCATCAAACACGGCCAGAAAAGATATTAATAAAAAGTGTCTTTTTCTAGAATTCTGGGAAAACTCCTTTAATTAAAGATGTTACTAGAACTACTGTATTACACCTGGAAATAAGAAAAAAAAATACACACCATAAATATGGCAATGACATAATAATAATTAATAATAAAATAATAATTTGCAGTATATGCAAGCTGTAATACATCAGATTACAGAGTCTTTGATTAAGCATCAATTTAAAGGGAGCCGTTACCTTATCATTATCTTTACAGAGGTGTTGAGGACATAATATTTGTGCATACTAGAAGTTCTTCTCTTTGACACCACAGCTCTCCAGTCCTCGCTGGTGGAGGATCAGGAGCCTGGACCCGTCCAAAAAAAAACAGTTCACGTGCGAAAGCTGTTGGGCGGGTCTGGTACATGATCCATCAGCCGCCATTGAGAACTGAAGAGTCTGATGACACTCATATCCCCACCACATTAAGATGGACAACACCTTCAATGTCCTATACATAGTAAAATGCTAGCGTGGCAGGCGGGGCACCGTCCCTTTAATGAACCGATGCTGCCTTGATTTACCTGTATAGACGCACAGCAGCCAGGTACCGATCAGTGGAGCCAGGGTCTGGCCAGGTTTGGTTACCAAGGCAACCATCCCAAACATCAAAGCAGAGGCCGCCTGCTTTCTGCGATTGAGGACAAAGTCTTCATCCACCAGGTCAGTGACCACCAGGTTCAGCAGTTTACAAGTCCCTTCAGTGAAAACACGATTGCTGCAACAGCGGACAATGCACCATGGTTATTAGTGACCGAGCGAAGGAAGGAATCAAACACGGGGGAAGGAGGAGAAGAAGAAGAGGGGAAGGAGGGCGAAGAAGAGGGGGAAAGAGGAGAAGAAGAAGAGGGGGAAGGAGGGAAGAAGAAGAGGGGGAAGGAGGAGAAGAAGAAGAGGGGGAAGGAGGAGAAGAAGAAGAGGGGGAAGGAGGAGAAGAAGAAGAGGGGGAAGGAGGGAGAGAAGAGGGGGAAGGAGGAGAGAGAAGAGGGGGAAGGAGGGAAGAAGAGAGAGGAAGGAGGAGAGAAGAAGGGGGGGAGAAGGAGGAGAAGAAGAAGAGGGGGAAGGAAGGAGAAGAAGAGAGGGGGAAGGAGGAGAAGAAGAAGAGGGGGAAGGAGGAGAAGAAGAGGGGGAAGGAGGAGAAGAAGAGGGGGAAGGAGGAGAAGAAGAGGGGGAAGGAGGGGAAGAAGAAGAGGGGGAAGGAGGAGAGAGAAGAGAGGGGGAAGGAGGAGAAAGAAGAGAGAGAGGGGAAGGAGGGGAGAAAGAAGAAGGGGGGAAGGAGGAGAAGAAGAAGAGGGGAAGAGGAGAAAAGAAGAGGGGGAAGAGGAGAGAAGAAGAGGGGGAATGAGGAGAGAGAAGAGGGGGAATGAGGAGAAGAAGAAGAGGGGGAAGTGAGGAGAAGAAGAAGGGGGAGGATGGGGAAGAAGAAGAGGGGGAAGGAGGGGGGAGAAGAGGGGGAAGGAGGGGGAGAAGAGAGGGAAGGAGGGGAGAGAAAGTGAGAAGGAGGGAGAGAGAGGCGGGAGGATGAGGAGAAGTAAGAGGGAAGGAGGGGGAGAAGGGGGGAAGGAGAAGAAGAGGGGGAAGGAGGAGAGAAGAGGGGACAGGAGGGGGAGAAGAGGGGGAAGGAGGGGAGAGAAGAGGGGGAAGGAGGGGAAGAAGAGGGGGAAGGAGGGAAGAAGAGGAAGAGGGGAAGGAGGGGAGGAGGAAGAAGGGGGAAGGAGGGAGAGAAGAGGGGAAGGAGGGAAGAGAAGAGGGGAAGGAGGGAAGAAAGAGGGGAAGGAGGGAGGAAGGAAGAGGGAGGGCGGAGAGAAGAGGGGAAGGAGGGGGGAAGAGGGGAAGGAGGGAAGAAGAGGGGAAGAGAGGGGAAGGAGGAAGAAGAAGAGGGGAAGGAGGGGAGAGGAAGAGGGGGAAGGAGGGGAGAGAAGAGGGGGAAGGAGGGGAGAGAAGAGGGGGAAGGAGGGGAGAGAAGAGGGGGAAGGAGGGGAGAGAAGAGGGGGGAAGGAGGGGAGAGAAGAGGGGGAAGGAGGGGAGAGAGAGAGGGGGAAGGAGGGGAGAGAAGAGGGGAAGGAGGGGAGAGAAGAGGGGGAAGGAGGGGAGAAGAAGAGGGGGAAGGAGGGGAGAGAAGAGGGGAAGAAGAGGGGGAAGGAGAAGAAGAGGGGGAAGGAGGAGAAGAAGAGGGGGAAGGAGGAGAAGAAGAAGAGGGGGAAGGAGGAGAAGAAGAAGAGGGGGAAGGAGGAGGAGAGAAGAGGGGGAAGGAGGGAGAGAAGAGGGGGAAGGAGGAGAAGAAGAGGGGGAAGAGGAGAAGAGAGAGGGAGGGGAAGGAGGGAGAAGAAGAGGGGGAAGGAGGAGGGAGAAGAGGGGGAAGGAGAAGAAGAGGGGGAAGGAGGAGAAGAAGAGGGGGAAGGAGGGAGAAGAAGAGGGGGAAGGAGGGAGAGAAGAGGGGAAGGAGGGGAAGAAGAGGGGGAAGGAGGGAGAGAAGAGGGGGAAGGAGGGGGAGGAGGGGAGAAGGGGGGAGAGAAGGGGGGGAGGGAGAATTTATATGGACATGACACCAAGAAGTGAAGGATTCTGCTGAGGTAAGCGGCTTCTTGGCCACTAGGTGGCTGCAAAACACCATCCCTGTATATAGGTGTATTCCTAGACCACAATGTCAGGGACTATTAGTTATGTGCACACGTTACATTTTTTGCAGAAGTTTCTGCCTCTTTTAGCTAGGAAAATCTGCATCAAACAGGCGGGTTTTTGCTGCATTTTTTGTTGCAGATTCTTCCCTATTCAGTATGGGTGAAATCAGCAACAACAGTGAAAGAACTGCATTACAGATCTGCAAGGAACATGGAAGCAATGTGCACACAGGACTTCAGGATTTTCACTGACTCTAGGAAATCACTCATGGTTTTCTGATAAATCCACAGTGGATGAGTGTGTGTGGAGGGAGGGGGGGGGGAAGGGAGCACACACAACACAACATAACTTCTAAATTGGTGGAGGTCCGGTAACCAAGACCCCTGGAAAGGATGGGGCCACAGACACATGATGATGATTCTAATCCGTTTTGTTAGGTCGCCCAATCATAATCTAGTGACAGGATGTCCCCGTACTGAGACCCTCGGAGACTAGCAGTAATCTGTGGGGGAGGATGGGACTACAACCCCTAATTCTCCTATAACGCCACAGTGGTATATGCAATGCAGAGACAGAGAGGCGCTGTTTAGGGATCCCCCTCCCTATCTACTCCACAATAGCATTAGAAAATATTCAAACATCAAATCAAAAATAAATCAGAATTTTTTTTATTTTTTAAATGTGCACATAAACCCATCCAGCACCATGATTCTTTACACTCACACTGATGCCAATGGTATGGTTGTTCCCTAGGGGGCAGTGTTGATCCACATATCTAAGCTCTGTCTGCGGCTGTATAATATCAGTGTAATATGCCACAGACATTACATCACTCAACACATTAGGTCAGTGTTGGCAATCTAATATTGTGTGAGGTCACCAGTTAAAGAAGTTGTCCCAGGATAGACACCGGACATGCCATAAATGTCTCATAAGTCCACCGCTGGTACTGACATGTATTGAACATTTATGGCATATATCTACAGGGTATACTATAAATGGCTATGCTGACACTGCCCATTTCAGACTCTGTTCAGCTGTCATCCACTTATGGTGGTTCCGGTTTTAAAAATACAATTGGAGGTAAAAAAAACAAACAACACCACCACAGTCTGTTAAAGGGAACCTGTCACCCCCCCTTCCCCCTTCCCTCCCTCCCCCCACCCAGGGCCTATGAAGGTAAAAGAGCCACCTTCAGCAGCACTTAGGCTGGGTTCACATTGGCATTCCCCTCCGCAGTGTTCTGCGGAGGGGAACCACCATGTGAGTGCAGCCACCGCAAGCCCCTATGTTTATAATGGGGACAAATCACACAGGCAAGTGAATGGGAGCGCACGGTCATGCGCAGTCAAGCACAGCACCGTGCGTCCCCATTATAAACATAGGGGCTTGCGGTGGCTGCGCTCACATCGCGGATCCCCTCTGCAGGGCGCTGCGGAGGGGTCCGCAAGTGTGAACCCAGCTTAAGGCTGCATCCTGTGAAGGCGGCTCTTATGTGTAATGCCCCCAGGAACACTGAAATAATGAGTTTTATAACTTTGGCTCCATAACTGTGCTTGGACCGGTGGGTGTGTTCTCTTCCCAGTTCTCATCCACCTGGCTGCTGCCAATCATCCCCCCACTGTCCCCCAGGCACCGCCTCCTCTCAGCTCCTCATGTCCTGCACTGTGCAATCATGTCTCAGGCATGTGCAGTGTGCGCTGCCCGGCAAGTGAGATCACATGATCTCCTCACATCGCGCCTGCGTATAGCGGAGGCCCCAGATCCTGCAGTGTGAATACATCATAACACACTGCAGGCGGGGCCGGGATCTGGGGCCTCCTCTATACGCAGGCGCGATGTGAGGAGATCATGTGACCTCACTGCGCATGCCTGAGACATGATTTCACAGCGCAGGCGCCGGGAACGTGAGGAGCAGAGAGGAGGCGGCACCCGGGGGACAGCGGGGGGATGATTGGCAGCAACCAGGCGGTGGAGAGCTCAGTAAAGCACGCACCCACCAGTCCAAGTACAGGCATGGAGCCACATTTATAAAACTCATTACTTCACAGGATGCAGCCTTAGTGCTGCTGAAGGTGGCTCTTTTAATCTTCATAGGCCCTGGGGGAATTGGGATTGGGGGGGGACAGGTTCCCTTTAAATGTTTGACATAACAAATAACCGTCCATTATAATCTGTTTCCAATAGACTTCAAATGAAAAAAAAGCCCCCCCAAAAACAGTCGCCAATTTAATTTTTAGCCATTATTTTGGCCAGAAAAATAAGTTGTTCAGCCTGTGTTATTTTTATCCAGCTGAAAAGTGGGAACAGTCAAAGACAGTTTAGGGCCTCTGTCCTCATACAAATCAATGGGGCCTGAACTGGATCATTTTTATTTGATTATTTTACTCAAAAAAACACTTTACAGAAATCATGATTGCTGTCCCCATCAGGGCTCGCAATCTATTTCCTATCAGTCTTTGGAGTGTGGGAGGAAACCGGAGAACCTGGAGGAAACCCACACAAAGACGTGAAGGTCATACCAACTTCTTACGGATGTCGTTCTTTACGCGGCCGTCACACGCTGCAATATCGTGAGCGATATTGTAAGCGATCACGTGCACGCGAGATCGCTAACAATATCGTTCACATCGCTGGTGAGCTGTCACACAGACAGACTCACCAGCGATGTGGAGCAGCGAGATCGCTGGTAACTATGGTACACATCGGGTTACTAGGCGCCGCGCGGCGCTTAGTAACCCGACGTTTACCATAGATACCATCTCCCAGCATAGGCTCTGCCGCTGGGAGATCGTTCATCGTGGTGTCACACACCACGATGAAGCAGATTGTTCAAGCGTTCATCGCTTGATATGGGCTCCTGCTCTCATATCTGCAATGTCACGATCAAGCGATTTTACATTGTAAAATCGCTTGATCGCACGTAGCGATGCACAAACGATATCGCTTAAGCGATCAAAAAGCAGATCGCTTAAACGATATCGTTCAAGATATTGCACCGTGTGACGGCCGCGGATTTGAAACCAGCACCTCAGCACTACAAAGCCACAATGCCAACCACAGAGCCAACCACACAGTGCCAACCACTGAGCCACCACACAGTGCCAACCACTGAGCCACCGCCACCACACAGTGCCAACCACTGAGCCACCACACAGTGCTAACCACTGAGCCACCATATACAGTGCTAACCACTGAGCCACCATACAGTGCTAACCACTAAGCCACCATACAGTGCTAACCACTGAGCCACCATACAGTGCTAACCACTGAGCCATCATATACAGTGCGAACCACTGAGCCACAATATACAGTGCTAACCACTGAGCCACCATATACAGTGCTAACCACTGAGCCACCATATACAGTGCTCACCACTGAGCCACCATATACACTGCTAACCACTGAGCCACCATACAGTGCTAACCACTGAGCCACCATATACAGTGCTAACCACTGAGCCACCATATACAGTGCTAACCACTGAGCCACCATATACAGTGCCAACCACTGAGCCACCATATACAGTGCTAACCACTGAGCCACCATATACAGTGCTAACCACTGAGCCACCATATACAGTGCCAACCACTGAGCCACCATACAGTGCTAACCACTAAGCCACCAACAAGTTTTTGTCATTCAAAATAGCAAATAATTACTGGAAATGTGAACAGAGCCTAACAGCACTTTCAGGTGACAGACCTCTAAATTAATGAGATGTCAGGGAATAGACATAAGTAATGAAAATATTTCTTAAATTGAAGACACAAACCTGGCTATAAAGATACAGAGTAGGTATATTTGGTCCGGGCCGGCGAGGAGCATGAGCACACCGAGAGCCAGCTTGAGAATGAAGAGCCAGCGCACCACGCTGTAAACCCCGAACCTCCGACACAGAGAGAGGAAATACATGTTGTTTAAATGTGGAGCAATGTAGGAAATACCTGGAGACGAGAAGAGGGAAGAAAAACTAATGATTTCTACTTACAATATGTAATTAAAGTCACACGTTACTACATTGATATGTTAGTAAAAGTACAGTATTACAATCCAGATAGACAAAATGTCCATACACATAAGCGAGACACTTTGACCTCCGCCCTCTAAACATGTCTTAGACCGTGGGACACCCACAGAGGTCAGCACAGTGAAGTGTATGAAGTGGGCGGCACTGATGTTACAAGACTTACAAGTGAGTTAAAAGATAAAAAAAGGGGCAGCAGAAAACTTACCAGTATAAAAGAGCCGTAGAAACAGAGATTTGGTCAGATAACAAATGCTCCAGGAAAAGGGGGAAAAGTTACTGTTAAAATGGCAATGAAACACCTAGAAACAAAGAAGAAATCTTAGCAACATATCCTTTATCATGAAGGACTGTATGTATTCAGCATTCAGTTTGCATCGAGCAGAACATCACATGGAGAGAAGGAGACAGACAAATGGAACACGTGCTGCCCAGAGCTCCAGACAACACGCAATATGGATCTGGTCAGAAGCAGCAGGACTGTCTACACATCATGTATGACAGAGGGATACACATGCTAGGTCCAAGATAATTGGCCGGATTTCACACCTCGAACAAAGTCTAAGGGCGCTTCACAACTATGATCTCGTTTAATCGATATTGCTATGAGAACGTTTATTCAGCAGGTTCATTTTGATCGAGTCAGAACACAATTGGAGATTTTGTAATGGGTTACAACAAAATGGACGCACCGTGCTCCCATGTAGCTCGACAGACCAGCAAATATGGTTAGGTCAGACAGTACATCACACATTTGTGATCACAGACGCATCAAATGCTAGTCGTTCAATGGCCCGATTTCCACTCAACATAAGTGTCATGGAAGAAGGCGGCTTCACCACTAGGATCTCGTTAACGATATTTTGAAACTCACGGATTTGTGATCGTTCAAACGTTGCTTGTTTAAATGAACGATAGTAGGAAGGAAAAATTGTTAGAACGTCATCACAAATTGGATCCAGACCTCAAATCTATCGTTCGCCGTCCAATTAATGTCATGGGAAGAAGCTACTCGTTCAGGTGACACCTTTTTGAACAATTCATTCATAATTCTCATATTTCTGCGCTTTGTAAAATCGTTCTTCTCAATAGCTGGAGCGTTGCCAAATTTAAGATCGTTAACGATATCCTTGCATGTGACAACGCGCTAACAATGTCGTAAGGATCGCAGTCACGTGACATAGCTAACGATCTCGTTCACCTATATACTAGCGTGTGAAGCGGCCTTAAGGGGCCTTTCACATCAGCAAAACGCTTTTTGCTGATGTTTGCGTCCAATCCAGCAGTTGGCGCCACACCTGCCGTCTAATGGCCGACTTGCGGCCCGGATCCGGCAAGCCCCATGCATTGTCTAAGAGGCTCGCGGTCTGATGCGGCAATGCCTGATCCGGCACTTGCGGCCGCAAAAAAAAAAAAAATGCAAGCAGCATTTGTTTTTTTCGTGGCTGCAAGTGCTGGATCAGGCATTGCCGCATCAGACCGCGAGCCTCATAGACAATGCATGGGGCTTGCCGGATCGGGCCGCAAGTGCAGCTATTAGGCAGGAGATGTGCGGCAGATCCGGCAGATTTACTACATCAGCAAAAATGCTGATGTAAAAGGCCCCCAAGTCAAACTACTGTCACAAAGGCGGCTCATACACTGAATCTATACAAGGTATCGGGTCAATTTCACATTTAGGGCCTGTGCCCACAATCAGCGTTTTTATGTATGGTGTTATCACTGCGTCCAATACGCTGTGTTGTAAAGTAGAAGCACAGGGGGTGGATTTATAGAATCTCCTGCCCATTGGAATCCTTTGCTACACTGCATATACTGACCCGTGGCGCGGCTTCCTGACCTCCAGCATGGCAATTGATTCTTGCAGAGACGCGAGTGTTCTCAGCCAGAAAACAGTGACAGCACGCTGCACACAGTCCTGATTGTGCTAACGGACAGTATGTTCTCCCACACAGGACACGTGTCTCCGCAAGAGAAATACACGCTGCGTCCAGAATGCAGGCAATACTGATGGGGGCACTCACCCTTTCTGGTTTTTTTTCTTCATGGCAGAGGATGAAAATTATTTTTTATTTAAAAAAAAAACAAAAACTCTATGCTGTATAATGTAATACAACTATGGTGATCCCATCGGTGTAAATCTTCCTATTTACTGAAGACCCATATATACTGACAGTGATGCCAGACTCTGGTGATTCAACACGTTCGATGCTCCATGGAGTTTACTGGAAAAATTACATATACAAAGTTAAGCATAAGATTTGCAGGAAGGGCCCAGATTCAGTGAATACATGCGAGACCAGAAACAGGTGAACCTCCTCCTACCTGCTGCCATCCCCGACACCAGTCCTCGTTAGTAGTCCAAGCAAGGGGTCATCACTGCTGTGCAGCACACACAGTCACACAGGGTCTACTACCAAGAAGAGGAGCTGGGTATGGCGGCAGGTAGGAGAAGCTCGCAGGGCTCTGGTCCAGCAGCCACAGGACACACATGGGTCCACTGGAATTCTTTTTGCACAACTCTAGTTACCTATAGGGATTGTCCATTTGAGGATAAAACATAATTTTAATCTATGGGATCCTATTCCTTCAGATCTCTCGGCAGTGGCTTTTGCCTCTACTTGTAATACTGAAATAAAAGTTTATGATCATATAGAATGTTTTGCTTTTCTTTAAGGAACTAATTTACTGATAATGCAAAGTTTACTTCACAGCCAGTCAAGTCCTAACCTTCCCCAGAAACTGCCCCAAAGCCAGATACCTTTGTTACAAATACCGAAACAATGCAGAATGCAGAAGAGCTGCTATATCCTCAGTGGTATGAGCTACCTGATCAGACACAACGAGAACCAGAAGGTTCAACATGCCCATAAATATACAACTCCAGAAAACATGCATTAAAGGGAACCTGTCAGCTAGTTTATGCCCCCCCCTCCCAGCTATCACTGTCTGTACCTGCAGCTTCATAATGCTATTCTAATCATCCCTGTCTGAGCTCAGAGTGTAATGTAAAAGGTGAAAAAAAGCATTTCTACACTTACATTTCCTTATGTAATGAGGCAGTCAGTCCCCAGCTTGGAGGACGAGGACTGTTTGGCAGGTTAATAGTTAACATTTCAGCCTTGTGCTAGAACATGTTGGGAGACCTGATGTGATGTCACAACCATGTGACTACAATAGGCGGAGCTATGTTCTCACAGAACATAACATGTTTGCTGGCTTAGCTCCGCCCACTATGGTCACATGATCGTTACATCACACAGGTCCTTTAGCTATCCAAGTTAAAAGTGAGTTAACTATTATCCTGCCAGACAGTCCCCCTCCTCCAAGGTGGGGACTGAAATGTAAGTGTATAAATGCTTTTTTTTCACCTTTCACATTACACTATGAGCTCAGACAGGGATGGTTAGAATAGTACTATGAAGCAACAGGTACAGATAGTGATAGCTGGAGTGGCATAAACCACCTGACAGGTTCCCTTTAATGAATAGTTGAACCGTTGGTCAATTTCTATGTTTTAGGACCCTTTAACTCTCTGTAGAGAACTGAAAAGACCTCTCCAAAGTGCACAGATGAGAAGGGAGCGCAGAGCTTTCCATAGAAGGCGGTGCGCTGCTGCTTCCAGAGTTGTGCACTTATCGGGGTCCTTTCAGCGATCAGTGGGGGTCTCCAAACCAAGACACCCGCTGATCTGGTCAGAATTAAAAGGCTCGGAAAATAAAAAAGTTTCACTCTTAAAGTAAGTGTGTAATCAGTAAAAGAGCTATTGTTTAAATGAGGTTTTAGTATTAAATGTTTTTTTTAACATTTTTTTGGCAATAGTTTTTCTTCTCGCATATCATAATCCATATTAAAAATACAAATGAGAAATCTGGCAACTTTCACACTTGCGACGTGGGCTAGAGTCCTACTTCATGTTTCAGGATAATACACATGTACATTAGCAGCAATGAACAGACACATATCCTATGTTTTGTATTGAGTGTGTGCAAATATCACCATGAAGGAACGGGAAGCAAGATCAGCTGTGAGATCACCCACTCTGAATAATGAATCTTGTGTTATCAGCTGTACATAGAGTCGTTATTGGTCAGTGTAATCCTGCCTCTGCTGATAATGAGCCTGATTAAAACACCTCTTGAAAGAACACAATACTAAAAATAGCCCCATTGGCTGTAAACACTGCAAGATTACCAATTTTGCTACAATATATATAATTTATTTTTATTTTTCCAAAAAAGTTGCCTTTACTTGGGACACTGAAGAGTTCCGCTTTTGCTGTTCTATAATCCTGTATCGGGTACTTGGTAAATGACCATGTTTGGACCTCACCAGTATCACTAGGATCGAATAATACAGGATCATGACTCACTACAAACTATGGGAATCAGAACGTATTTTGTTCCCAAGTCTGTTGGTTTCCATCTCACCCACCGCAGCGCTAGAAGTGTCTGGCTCACGACGTCCGTCTACTTAAGGAGTTATAAGTACATTTAGCCAAGGTAGACAAGCACATTATATGAAACATGAGGATGATGCCCACCGGTGAATCATGTCTTGGCCATTCTCTACTTGGGTGTGTATGACCGTCATCTCTCAGAGATAAGTTGGTTTATGACCAGCGAGGTGATGAAATCCACCGCTCCTCCTGTGGTCTCATTATAATCTGATCACCATAGATGTTGACTGTCGCTCCGTCAATAGTGGTGGTGCCCGGGTGTGTCGTATTTACACTTGTGATCAGTACGGACAATGTGTGATGATCTTACCTGCACCAGGTTCATGCACACAAACCACAGAAAGTTACGGTGCCTGGACAGCTGCTTGAGGTATTCTAGAAGGGTGATCTGCTTTTCTGGAGAATCCGAGGACTTGTCAACGTATAATCTAGGGGAAAACAACCCATGTTACATAATGCAATCATCTGATAGTTACAGGCATCTGACAAGCACCGGCCTAAAGAGTCACACTGACGTAGGACTACACGGGTTCATGATTGCTCTACAGTGGAACGGCTCCAGCTGCAGGAAGACTATATCGAATCATCAGGGATCATTCCTATAGTTTGTGACAACTAAACACATTACCCAGCTGTAGAGTGACCCGTGCCGCTCTGCACAGGGTGGGCCATTTATATGGATACACCTAAATAATACGGGAATGGTTGGTGACTTCAACTTCCTGTTTGTGGCACGCTTCTCTTGACCATGGAATAAATATAGAAGGATTTTTTGCACCATCAAAGGTCTGTGGCGCTGTCCGTTTTTATTTTTATTTTTGATATTACAAGTATTGACAGTGATCCAGATTTTGCAGAAGCTAACGTCTGCCTCATCCGATGCCCCATGCTATGGGGAGGGGGGAGGGAGGGAGAAGAGGGAAGAAAAAAAGTCACTGCCAAACTATCCTAGTGACAATTGTGGCAGTGAAAACGTGAAAAAACAAAAACCCATCCATCTCCAACTTTAGATTGTACTCACACAAAACATTTTGGCTTCTGAAATAAAACTGCATGGCCTTACAACCATCGGTGGTGGATCCTGCTGTTATCACAGAGCCTTATTAACAGGACGGCAAACCGCAGCCATTCAATTCAGGTTAGCAATTTTATTAGTTAACTGGCTAATGTAAATGCAGCTTTAGTGTGGAATAACAACAGCGTATGGCATCTGAGTGCAGGGTGATGGCTCGCTAGTACCCATAAAAGTCTATGGGTACGAGTGAAACAAGATTCAGACAATTGCAGCATGCTGCAACTTTTTACTCAGTCCGATTAAGGGGAAAAAAAATAAACAAATAAAAATTGTACATCCTAGCTGCAGCATTGTTTTTCATGGAGCGGAGGGCAATGTGAGATTTTCTTGCATTGCCATGCGAGTCATGTGCCGGTGTGACTGCCCTATGCGCATTTCATTGTGTATTTAGTGCAGATCCGCACTTAAATTGCAGCAGTTTTTTTCCCCAGCCAAGTCTATGGGATTTGTGAACTCCTGTCCACAGTGTATTTTTTTTGCGCTGAAGATCTGCTGTGTACTTGACTGCGAAAAAAATCAGCAGCACGTCAATTCTTGCTGAGGATTTTACTTTTTCATCCATAGACCCTCATGTCAAGTCAGAATCAGCAGCAGTGTTCACACTATGCGCGTGTTGCGTATCCTGAACCGAATTTGCATTAATATCTCTAGGTAGTGATAGTGTTGTAGGGGGTGGTGGGGATGGGGAGCAGGAATTGAAATAATTTTTCTTCCTTGACCAAAGTATCCAATATTTATTGAAATACACACAAAAGCAACTTCAAATACACACGAAATACGCACTGTGTGGACAGGGATGGTCTTGGTGCGTTTTTCTGACAGTAGGAGCACATTTTTGAAGTTCAAAATCTGCACCACAAATTCAGTGTGTGAACAGGCCCTTAAAGAGGGTTTATACAGTCACTTTGTGCCGGCAGATAGCACAGGCGCTCAGTGCACCCTTGGTATGGTCAAATAGTTCAGTGATTCTTCCCATTTTCTTGTTTTTATTCTCTCTCTGGCCTTTTGTGGGTCTATAAACCAGAGCTGTCAATCTTAAAGGGAGAAGGGCGGATATAAAAGAAAAACAAATAGGTAGAAAGGTGCATTGAACTGTTTGGCCACACCAAGGGTGCACTGAGCACCAGTACCTAGTTTGAACAGCCTTTCTGTGCCGACAGGCTACTTTTAACAATGATGAAATTCAATATGCCTTGTAGTGAAATATGCATCTTAGGGACTGGACACCAGAACAGTTAGGACCACTTTACACACACCAACTTATCTGTTCAACTTCTGACCAACTTACTGGTTGCAGTGAAATCATGGACACATTGCTGCATTTTGTGGCTGTGTACAAATGTAACAATGTGTCCATGATTTCACTGCAACCAGTAAGTTGGTCAGAAGTTGGACAGATAAGTTGGTGTGTGTAAAGTGGCCATTAAGGAGTCAAATTCTGTGTCAATACACAAGAGGTCACGACCTATTTTATTTAAGCACAAAGCTAGCTCTCCAGTCCTAGTAACTGCAGGTCTCCCCAGGGTGCCATTCTGGGAAATGCACAGAGTGGAATACTTCACACCTATAGCGAGAATGAGAAGGGGATGAAAGACTCCACCAAATGGGGTTTAGTATAGCCAATGATATTTACTGTGGGAAGTGAATTAGTTTAGACAAAACAGCATTTGAAAAATAATATATGCATGGCTAAATTAGTGAGTGTCCAATCATAGACACAGAATTAGAATATTAAAATGGAAGGCTGGTCTAGAAATCTGACCTCCAGTCTGGGTCTATAACTGGACTCTCCAGGCCAAAGTCCTTTGTCAAAGGGATGGGGCAGCTGAAGACTGCTGTATTCATCATTCCATATTTCTGTCCTCCCCATTGGGCACAGAAGACAAAAGTTTAGGTTTGTGTAAGTTTCTCCTTTTTATTTTTCATACTGTTACATATGTGTGTCATTTTATTAGGTCTATTTTTATACCTTTTTTGTAAGCACTGTACTTTTTATAATAAATCTTAAAACATTAATAAGTCTGAACCTTGTATACTCTAAAGAATCCATAACCTTAGAAAGGTGTGATGTTGTTGAGTGTCTGATCAGTCTTAGTTTAGGGGGACTCATCGGCACCAAATCTGGTGGGTGGTGGCAGCGTGTGTGAAGCAGGGTGCGCAGTCTGAGTCGGGGTGTGATTGATTCTCCCTTTCAGCATAGGACAGAGGTCGATTGCTGGATTGAGTGAGAGTAGATTAACCCTTGCAGGCGCAACCCCAAGTCGTGCTAAGAAGTGGGTACGCGACATGCCCAATTCAACGCAAAGGGATTATTCAGGAATAAGATACTAACTAGGTGAAGGTATTTATATCAGGTTGGATGGGTTCCAAAACCAAGCACCCCCACAGCTCAGATGACACATGGTGCTGTATCTGCTGGAAGTACAGTGAACAAAGACGAACAGCTTGATTCCATACAGTGTGTAATGGCCGCTCTCAGGCATTACAGCCAATATCACATTCATTTCGTTGGCAGATGAACTGCAGTACCTGAGAATAGTCCCTACACAGTCTACGGCCCCCTACACAGTAGTATAGTAAACGGATCTGTTTTGTCTTTGTACACTTTATCAGCTGAGTAGTGAGGTCGCTGGACCACCACAGACCCGATATTGATGATCAATCCTAGAATAGATCATCAATATCATAATTATTAAATGGGGTTGTCTAATACTTATTTTAGATATTTGGAAAATTCCCTCCAATATCTTCTGGTTGAACTATTCGGTTGCTGTTTGGTTGTAATAACAGTTGGCTCCATAGTCAGACACACCTTTATGACATGTGTAGGAATTTCTTGGATGTTGTACAACAAGTCACATCAGCCACTTCTATTTCACAAGGTGAAAATGATAATGATTGCTGGAGGAGCAGCTCTTAAGATGATCCTTACAAGGGGCTGATGTACAATAGCGATGATTAATAGGTCATTTGGAAGAATTACGGACACATTCACAGATAACTTGTAGGACATGTTGTTATGGGAAACCAAGCTTAACCTCGTCCGCAAACACAGCCCGGTTCAGTAGAATATTTGTATCTATAATCCTAATCTCTTCTGGAAGCCGCCTATTACTCTCCATACAACTGATAAACATTCGTCACTCACTAGAGCCAAGAACGCCTTTGTGCGGCACAATAAGGAATGTCCTGGCTGTCTGTGTGCGGTCACTCAAGCATTACCGTTTCTGTAGCAAACAGAAGTGTAGATTCTTTACACTAAATGCAACTGAGGACATCAAAACAGAAGATTCCTACCAGCTCCGCATTAGAGGTTTACATCCACCTAATGAGAGGGCCCTTGATATCACCGCTATGAAAGTGAACCAACTGATCTAGTTAGGTCTTATTAGAGAAAAAAAAAATATAAGATTTTTGTGGGGAAAATTATGTTTAAAGGGAATCTGTCACCAGGTTTTTACCACCTAATCTGAGAGCAGCATAATGTAGAGCCAGAGATCCTGATTCCAGCAATGTGTCACTTACTGGGCTGCTCAGTGTAGTTTTGATAAATCACTGTTTGATTGTGTGTCGATCATTAGAGGACTCCTTACCCTGCTCCAGGTAGTCCAGCAAATACATGAACTGCTCAATCTGCAGCCGAGAAAACAGTAATTGTATCAAAATGACAGAAAGCAGCTCAGTAAGTGACACATCACTGGAATCAGGGTCTCTATCTCTACATTATGCTGCTCTCAGATGGGATGGCAAAATCTGGTGACAGATTCCACAGGTGTTCAGAGTCTCAGAAAAAGGCTCCAGTGGCTACACTGAAAACTGGAAGAAAACCTTTTTTTTAATACATATTGTGATGAGAGAAAAAAAAAAAAAAAAAAAAACCCACATTTTCTGATAACTTCCCTTTAAGTCTTCCATATGCGATGGCCAAAAACCAGCCGACCATCTAATGTGTATTGGGGCCACCCGACTGTCCCAAACAGATTATGTTGAGTGGTAAAAGGATTGGCGGTTGGGTTTCAATTTCCTAATCCTTTTGTTTGTTCGGAACATAAGCCGCTGCCAGGTGAATCTGACAGCAGCTCACACAAGAACATTCAGCGAGGCCAAGCATCCAAGTCTATGTAAGGAAGGCAGGACAGACGACTATCTAATATGAACGGACGACTTTAAGATCGGTGAGAATTCCAGCACTATAATCACCATTGAAGGGTCATCCCTTCTTTGTGTAGTAAAATCCCTTTAATCTCATTAATAACCAATATGTTAGCGGGCAAAACCAGGCTACACCGCTGGACACGTGTACTTTAGGGAACTTCGCCCTCATATCATCAATGTCCTTTAAAATGATTCATTTTAATGCCATAAATGATGGTATATTACAAGGATCTATCAATCAGTGATTGGTGGTGTTCCCTATACGGCTGGTTTCACAGTGTTTGGGTGCCAAAACCAGGAGAGGAACCAGGAAAGGAACTTGCAGAGAAAAACTATAATTGAAAGATTGACACCTGTTCTGAGTTTTGGAGACACTCCTGGTTTTGGCACACAAACCTGATCAGGGAAAAAACTGCAGTGTGAAACCAGCCTAATAAGGGGCCACAATGCACACTAGGTATGAAGCATCTTTGCAGCATTTCCCTGCAGGAATCTGCAGCACACTTCTATTCATTTGAATGGGGTTTTGTTGTATTTCTGATACACATGGAAACACCAGGAGGGCAGTACCACTAAATGCCATAATATTATTTAAGAATACTCCTTTAAATTAATTTGTTTTTCACTATAATCAGTCCCAATGTGCCATTTCACTTACTCCTTTAATAGACAATCCTGGCTGTCAGCAGATTGTCCTCCCGGCTGAAAGCGTTGCCTGAGCAGCCACGTAGAAACCGTGAACCCAAGTGCGGACACCGCTGCCAAGATCACACAGAATATCCGAAAGGAGAAGAAGTCTTCTTTATTCCAAACTGTATAAGATGCAAAAACCGACAGCGAGCCGATCGCACTGAACAGTGAGCAGTGGAAGTTCAATCTCGTCCTTTCGGCAGCGGAGACCGCGAGGTCGGCCAGCAAGGCATTATGGTTCAGGTCCACCATGGTGAGGAAGCTGTCATACACACAGAGGCAGATGAGGAACTGCAGACCGGGATGAGCCCAGGACACCCAGAACGCCAGGAAGGAAAGTGCAAACAGTGGGCCATTCCTGCTCAAGGCACTCAGCCGCTTCAGCACCACGCCGGGAGTGGAGGTGTCCACGCTGGACCTGCAGGACAACAAAGAACAGATTATCACCGGAAAGGAGTCTACACATACACAATAAGCAACTGCAATCATATACTGGAATTTCCTGATAGATTTCTTAATTGATTAGTCTATGGAAAGCAGACCCGTTAGGCGGCCGTCACACGCTGAGATATCGTGCAAGATATCGCTTGAAAGCGGCAGATTAAACATCGCGTAAGCGATGTCTGTGCGTGTGACGGCCAGATACGACGAGCGATATCTGATCAAATCTCTAAATCGTGATCTGAGGTTCGGTTCTCAGATCTGACGATATCGGCCAATTAAATACGCACAATCGACACGTGTAAATTCCCGACATCACACGAAACGTGTGATTTCAGCGATGGCAAAATCCATCACGTAGGCGTGTCAGGAGTTTCCTATTGCCTGACCTCCTCAGTGGTGATTCGTGCAACGAAATGGTTTCGGATTGGCTGCTTCACCACTAGCTCGCATTGGTGGAAGATGATGCGTTGCCATTGGCTGCCCTCACAGGGCGCCATTTTGAAAGCGCTGTCTTCAGCACCACACATAGGCGTCGGCTGCACAATATCTCCGAACTGTGCACCCAATTGCGTCAACTTGATAATCGATTCTGCGTGGTCCCCGACCCTGCTATATAGTGTCCACCTTGTCATATACCCACACAATGTTGGCGGGCGCGGCACACATAACGCGGCTGTACGTTTTGCCCATTGCAATTTAGTTATGTGCTACAGCACACATATACATTACGATCAATATCACAGGACATTGTGGGGATGAGGCCGCCATGTTTCAAAGGACATCTGACCCAATGAGGACGCAGTACTGAGCACCAATGGTGTAGTGAGGGCGCAGCTTGGAGCCCATGTACCACGCCTATCGGCTCCAATTACGCCCACATTTGCTCCCACATCGTTTAGGAGATTTCTGTGTGACTTTAGCTGAACGATGTCCACTGCTGATAACTGCATCTCTCAGACGATCGCTGGATGGGTGGATCGGGGAATCGTCTGAGCGATGTCTGTGGGTGTAGCGTCGTGATGAGCGATTTTGCGCGTCGTTCGGACGATATGCAAATTTAACATCGTCTACGATATCTTTAGCGATATCTCAGCGTGTGACGGCCGCCTTACATAGATACAAAATAAACCCTGTAGGCATTGGATATCATGGGAGAATTAGATTTTCAGTTGGCCGCGGTGTTTCAAGGTCTAAGGGCCCTTTCACATCAGCGTTTTTCGTAATTCGCGGCAGATGCGGTGAAAAAAACCGCATCTGCCGCGATTACCGCATACCGGCTGCACTTGCGGCGCGGTTGCGGTTTTTGCCATGCAAAGTATAGGCGTATTTGCGGCAGGTGCGGCAAGTGCGGTTTTGCACTTGCGGCAGGTGCGGCCGCGAAAAAAACCGCGGCTGACCGCGGTTTTTTTTCGCGGCCGCACCTGCCGCAAGTGCAAAACCGCACTTGCCGCACCTGCCGCAAGTACGCCTATACTTTGCATGGCAAAAACCGCAACCGCGCCGCAAGTGCAGCCGGTATGCGGTAATCGCGGCAGATGCGGTTTTTTCACCGCATCTGCCGCGATTTGGAAAAAAACGCTGATGAGAAAGGGCCCTTATGTGGCATCTTCATGAAACCAATTTATTTATTTAATTGTTACTCATATGTATTGACAGTGGCATTTATTTATTTATTTTTTAAGTGGAAACGAACAGCTGAATGCAAAGCAGCTAAATGTGACCTGACCAGGGGTTAACACAAAGGATTTAAAACAAGTACAAAACAGACCGACGAGAACAGCGAGTCGTTTTAACACTGCAGTGCATGGGCGCATACGTTGGAGCTTTTTGTTCCCCAGAGAACTCCAGGCAGAACCTGTACCCCTCAAGGGGTCTCAAGGAAGTAGGTTTTTTGTTTTTTTTTTATTAATCCCCATCTGGTGTAAAATAAAAATAAAATAAATAAAAAATAATACATACATACTATTTAATCCTAAATATATACCACTACCATTCAAAAGTTTGGGGTCAATTAGAAATTTCCTTATTTTTGAAAGAAAAGCACATTTTTTTTTCAATGAAACTAATATTAAATAAATCAGAAATACACTATACATGGTTAATGTGTTAAATGACGATTCTAGCTGCAAACGTCTGATTTTTGATGCAATATTTACATCTGAGTCATCAATATCTGAATCATGTAGCAATTTCAGATATCCAGTGGCATTGAGGTTTCTATTGATGAAGAATGGCCCCCCTATCTTTGTACCCCATACACCACACCACACCATCAATGTTTGTGTTCCAGCAGTCTTCAGGGATCTATCCACTGTGGGTTAGTGTCAGACCAATAGCGCTGGTTTTGTTTGTTAACTTCACCATTCACAATAAAGTTTGCCTCATCACTCATCTGAAGGCAATTGTCTATGCTGTGAAGATACGAGATGTGCAGTATCTGAAACAACGAATACTGGAAGCCTGTGCAGCATTTCTTCTGCGGTGTTGCTATCAGTGTGTTGAGAGTGGGAGAAGAGGGTTGGCATTGACAATCCAACACAATGGGCAGCACTTTGAACACATTTTATAAGTGGTCATAAACTTGTAAATAACTCATGAAAGAATAAAGTTATGTTAAAACCAAGCACACCATTGTTTTTCTTATGAAATTCTCAATAAGTTTGATGTGTCACATGACCCTCTTCCCATTGAAAAAAAATAAAGTTGGATCCAAAATGTCCAACTTCAAAATGGCCGCCATGGTCACCACCCATCTGGAAAAGTATTCCCCCTCCCATATACTAATGTGCCACAAACAGGAAATGGATATCACCAACCATTCCCATTTTATTTAGGTGTATCCATATAAATAGCCCACCCTGGATATAGTTTCTCACCCTCCCCAGGTCCAATGATGCCTCAATTCCACTTGCCCAGTTTCCTGTTGTAGTGGCATAATTATAGCACACATGACCACTGAAGTCAGTCAATCCCTGCACACAGGAATGATACCAATGTAGTCATCATGAGACCGCGGAGCCCAATGATTGACTGCAGTAATGACGAGAGATGAAGTGATGAGGCCACTGCTGCAGCCTGTCGGAAAAGAGGGAAGACAGCAGGAGAGGCCAAACTGGAGCAGCTGTCAACTGAAGAAAGCCGATAAAGATTTGATAATAAAAGAAATAAAAAAAAAAAAAAAAAAAAACACACACAGAAAACTAAGAAAACTACTCTAATTCGCTTGCAGCAGACATGAAAGACTTTGAATGATTCAGTGAATGATAGACAACTGTAAGACCTACTGCTTTGCATTCAGGAGGGTCCGATCACTGAGCCATCCAAACAGAGGATCGTTCAGACTGTTCCAGATCAAGAAGACCGTCTGAGGGAAAAAAAATAAAAAGTTAAAACAATCTGCCCCTAGAAATCCAAACGGTGTTCCATACTCCAATGTGTCCAACCTCTATATGCAGATCAATATGTATTATGGACTACAGTGGATTCTCCAGCTCAGGACCACATTGTAATAACTAGAACAAAGTAGGCAGAATAATCCTCTGTACTGCTCTATATTGGATGGTACATTGCCAAGTGCTGGCTGCCCAATCACCACAGCACATTGCCTGGGTTCTCCGTAGCTATACTGGCAGTAAATGGCTGCCGCCCCTCCCCCCGGTGTGGCTTGGCTTCGAGCTAGGTTCTCAAGTTGTGTTTTTTCAAATTCAAAGTGGCTTTTTAAGGCACAAAGCAAAAGCCGAGATTCCAGAAATCTCATGGATGCACTTTTTTTTTTTTTTTTTTTTTTAGAAAGAAGCGGCATGTCAATTCTTTTAATGTATGTGCAGCTTTTTCCACCATTGAAAGCAATGAATGCAAGAATACAAACACTTTTTTATTGTGTTTTTGTATGCAGCATGTGTCGTGAATAAAACTAAATTTAAACACCGGAGACAAATGACACCCAAAAAGAGAAACAGAAAAAAAAAAAACACAAGAAGGGCTGCGTTCACACATTGCATATTTTTGTGCGCTTTTTTTTTTTTTTTTTTTACACACACTTTTCAAGATACGCAATGCGTTTTGTGTCTGCCATCAAAGTGAATGGGAAATTCACTTTGCCGTGCAGACACTGCGTATTTCCTTTTTATGGCAGAAAGCGCAGTTGCGTAAAGAATTGAGATGTCAATTCTTTACGCAGCTGCTCCTGTGTTTTCTCCCTCTGATGTCACAAAGGGAAGGAAGAATCCTGCTTCCTCCACCCCTCTGTGACAGCTGTGACCGCCCATTAGATTTCACAGTGTATTAATATACACTGCGAAATCTAAATTAAACAAAGCCAAATGTAGGTAAAATAAAAAGGAATCATATACTTATGTGGCGCCCCTGCGACCAGGAGGCCACATAGGGAACTGCAGCCAGGTCGGAAGTAAGACAGTTTATACAAACACCCTCACGGACATCCCACACACCACTAGGAGGCAGCACCCAACCCGGAGCCCGGGAGTCTAGGCGGGCAAGGGGTGATGGGTTTAGAGAACAGTGGGTGGGACAGCACGTAGGTCAGGTGACAGACGGTAGAAATAGAGGAAGAAGAGGAGGAAGGAGTCAGTAGGCCAGAGTGAGCCGAGCAGTCAAGACACAGAGTAGGCCGAGGGTGCCGACCAGTACAGACCAGCAGTAAGCTGAGAAGCCAAGACCGAGCTGAAAAGACCAGAGTAGGACACAGTGAGCTGAGCAGACAGAAGGAAGCACACGTTCTGGAGGAGTGGGGCTGATGGGATGCAGAATCCGAAGTGCCAGTGAAACCATGGAGAGAAAGCACAGCCATAGCCAGCACCCCAGGAGTGTGAGGACAGAGAGGACCAGTAGCACTGGGTCCTAGGAATACGGCAGCACTGACCAACTCTCGGTGGAGTAGCCTTCCATATTGAAACAAAAGTCACACAGGTCAGGAGGGAGCCTGATAGTGCCTTGCAGGAGAGGACTATTGGAGGCTAGGCTGAAAGCAGAGTGTCGGCTCTGAAGGGGACCGAAGATTTCCCCGGTTTCTCCAGATTCACTGACGGGGAGCTCCAATTCCAGGTTGGAGTTCCCACCCAGAGGACAGGCAGCTCAGTGGCGACCACGAGGACCCACAAGGGTCCAAGCTACCGCTACACTGTCCAGAGACACACACAGAGACAGAGAACAAAGCCTGGAAAGGACGATAGAAAGAGTGAGGGGTCACAGAGTAACAACCTGGCTGCAGGGAGTAGAAAGGAACCCGGAGTGGAAAGTCTGTACCCGTGTAAGAACTGAACTGTAACTGGAACTGTTGTACTGAGAGAACATCACAGTAAACACGGTGAACCCTGCTTCTGACTCCCTTGTATGATTATCTGCAACCAAACCTTTATGCCACCATTGCTCCCTTGCCTGTGATCAACTTCTCCCAGCAGGATAGCAGAAAGGTCTCACCTGGAGAGCCACAGCCTGTCAGCTCTGAACACTGGCTGGAAGATGGATGCAGCAGCAGGAAAGTAAGTGAATTGCACCTATTACAACCCTCAATCATACACTAACTACCACTGCCCCGGGGAGCCCAGCTCTACCTGTGGAGAGCTGTTCCATCTACAGCTGCCTATCATCATCCCCGGAGGTTCTGCAGCAGCAGTGGTCCCATTACTGACCACACACCGTGGGTGGCGTTACAACAGACTCTAATACCTTGTAAATATTTCCTTTTACTTGTGTGGGCCCGGGACACGGTCCGGACCAGGACCTCCATGACATTTTTCCCCCTGCAGCAACCCGGTCCGGTACCAAGTACCCAGTCCCAGTGGGCTCCACACTTACCTCTCTGACGCCTTTTCACGGTGTCCGGTGGCGAGGCCAGGCGATGTAGTGCTGCCAGGACCTGCTGTGATGTCAGAGGGGCGTTCCCGGCGCTGATTGGCCGCTCGCGGTCATGTGATACATATCACATGACCGCAAGCGGCCAATCAGCGCCAGGAACGCCCCTCTGACATCACGAGAGGCTCTTGCAGGACACACATCGCCTGGCCTCGCCACCGGACACCAGAGAAAAGGCGTCGGAGAGGTAAGTATGTGATTCTTTTTTATTTTACATACATTTGGCTTTGTTTAATTTAGATTTCGCAGTGTATATTAATACACTGCGAAATCTAATGGGGCTGTCACAGAGGGGAGGAGGAAGCAAGATTCTTCCTCCCCTCTGTGACATCACCTGCGCTTTCTGGGGTAAGGAAAGTGCAGTGTGTGAAAGCCCCTGCGTATTTTGTTGCGCTGCCGAAAATAGCGGCAAAAAGCGTGCACAAAAAAGTGCAACAAAATACGCAAATGTGTGAATGTAGCCAAAAACCTGCTTTTTGGAAGCAGCTTCTTTTACTGCCAAGAGAGCGGACTTTGCTGCAAAAAATAAATAAATAATTAAAACCCGCAGGAACATGAAGAAGAGGAGGTGTTCTATATGTTGGCTGGAGCCTGTACTGACCAATACTTTCCCATTCCCTTTAGTAGCAGAGAATGGCTCTCGATCTGCGCATGCACCGCCTCTGTGGCCATTCACTGCAAGTCCTGGGCGGTAGAGGCCAAGGCAACACTTACCTATGTATGCAGGCACATGGAGAATGGCATCCGTCACCGCACACTGCTGAGACACCCCTGCAGCTCTGGTCCTGCAGCTTTGCCCACATGCTCTGTGGACCCTGCCTCCTGAACTCCTGCACCTCCGCAATCTCCCCTCCATCCGTCAGTAAGCCATGGTGGGTTCAAGATGGGGGGGGCACCCCCCCATGTACAAGACAGAGGGACAAATACACCAGGCTGGGGGGGCCCCATGCACAAGGATGGGGAAAATATATACCAGGATGGGCCCCTCCATGTACAAGGATGGGGGACAGATAAACTGATTGAAAGACAGACACTGGCATAAGATGGACCACATTTTAAACATTAAAAAAATAAATTTTTCCCCTCTTTTTCCTTCACTAAATTTGGGGTGCGTTTTATAATCCGATGCGTCTTATAAAAGGGAATAATACAGTATGTCATCCCTTTAAGAGGCGCAGCTCTATGGACACTGATGACATGTGTTAATTATTAATTGTATTAACAATAAGGACTTTTGGCCGAACACGGCAGAGGACGTGGAGGAGGAAAAGCTGGGGGTTTTGTCAGCAGTTTCCATATGTGCAGTTTCCTGTAGATTGTGGAGATGACGGTGACCCGCGCTCATCTGATGTCTCCATTTCCCTCTTTCACTTAAGGCCCTGTGACACACCTCAATGTTACCAGCGATCTCATCACTGGCGACATTGAAGGCTAATCACTGGTGAGCTGTTACACAGGCAGACTCACCAGCAATCAGTACCAGCGAGAACGCTGGTATCCATGTAAACAAGCAGGTAACTAAGCGCCGCGCAGCGCTTAGTTACCCGCTGTTTACCATGGATACCAGCTCCCAGCACTGAGAGGCACTGGGAGCTGGCTGATCGCGCCTCTCCCGGTGTCACACGCAGCGATGCTGTGTGTCCACCGGGCGACCGTTGCCAGGTTTTCGAACCTGTTCGAAAACCTGGCGTCCATCAACCAGCGATTTATCGCTGGTTTATTCACCATGTCGCTCGCGTCAATATCGCTGCAACGTCATGTGCAGCAGTGACATTGACAGCGATATTGACACGTGTGACGGCCCCTTTAGTGAAGGAAAGAGTGTTCACTGAATCTATAGACTGATCTCATTATGTAAGACACGGCTGAACTACCAGGCAGCAGAAATTGTAAGAATAGACAAACTTCTATCAAACACATGGGGCCAGAATATAAGATTTTGTTCAAGCCGTCAGAATTCTGATATAAAACTGCTTGAGATGTCACAGGTTTTTTTGCACAACTTGAGGTTGCGACTTTTAGGCTACGTTCATACATTGCGTATTTTGCTGCTTCTCTGCGTTTTTGCTGCGTTTTTTTACGCGCGCTTTTTGCAGTGAAAACGCAATTCTGGATAAGCAGCCCAGCCAAACCTATGGGTTTTGACACACAATCCATTCACACACTGCGTATTTGTGCTTTTTTTTACGCGCGCGTTTTCACTGCAAAAACGCGCGCGTAAGGCTACGTTCACACACTGCGTATTTTTACGCAGCTGCGCTTTTTTACATGCGTATTTTGTGAAATACGCAGCTCCTTTCACACACTGCGTTTTTTTCTGCATTTTTCTCTGCTCTTTTTCAGAGCCCATTTATCATGGGGGCAATGGAAAAACGCAGAGAAAAACTGCAGAAAGAATTGACATGGTGATTCTTTTTACGCGCACGTTTTTGCAGTGAAAACGCGCGCGTAAAAAAAAAGCACAAATACGCAGTGTGTGAATGGATTGTGTGTCAAAACCCATAGGTTTGGCTGGGCTGCTTATCCAGAATTGTGTTTTCACTGCAAAAAGCTTGCGTAAAAAAACGCAGCAAAAAAACGCAGGTAAATACAGAAAACGCAGCAAAAACCGCAGAAAGGCTACGTTCACACATTTGCGTATTTTGCTGCGCTTTTTTGCGCGCGCTTTTTGCCGCGTTTTTTGGCCGCGCAAAAAAGCGCAGCAAAATACGCAGGGGCTTTCACACACTGCGCTTTCTTCCCCCAGAAAGCGCAGTGATGTCACAGAGGGGAGGAAGAATCCTGCTTCCTCCTCCCCTCTGTGACATGTGTGACCGCCCCATTAGATTCCACAGTGTGTTAATACACACTGTGAAATCTACATTAAACAAAAGCAAGTTAATGAAAAATAAAAAAAGAATCAAATACTTCACCTCTCCGACGCCTTCTCCCGGTGTGCGATCTCCGATTCCAAGTAAAATCTCTTCTGACAGGACCTGTGATGACGTCAGAGGGGGGGTCCCGGGGCGGTCCCATCGCTGATTGGCTGCTCGCGGTCACATGACCGCGAGTGCCCGGGAACGCCCCCTCTCTGACGTCACCACAGGTCTTGTCAGAAAAGATCTGACTTAGAACCGGGAATCGCACAGCGGGAGAAGGCACCGGACAGCGGGAGAAGGCGTCGGAAGGTGATATATTCATTCTTTTTTATTTTTCACACACTTGCTTTTGTTTAATTTAGATTTCACAGTGTGTATTAATACACTGTGAAATCTAATGGGCGGCCACAGCTGTCACAGAGGGGAGGAGGAAGCAGGATTCTTCCTCCCCTCTGGGAGAATACGCAGTAGTAGCTGCGTAAACAATTGACATATCAATTGTTTACGGAGCTGCGTTTTCTCCCGGAAAACGCACTGCGTATTTTTACGCAATGTCTGCACTGCAAAGTGAATTTCCCATTCACTTTGCAGGCAGACAAAAGGCACATTGCGTATTTTGAAAAGCGCGCGTAAAAAAAACGCGGCAAAATACGCAATGTGTGAATGCAGCCAAAAGCAGCAAAATACGCAATGTGTGAACGAAACCTAAAAAGAATCACCATGTCAATTCTTTCTGCAGTTTTTCTCTGCGTTTTTCCTTTGCTCACATGATAAATGGGCTCTGAAAAAGCGCAGAGAAAAATGCAGAAAAAAACGCAGTGTGTGAAAGGAGCTGCGTATTTCACAAAATACGTGCGTAAAAAAGCGCAGCTGCGTAAAAATACGCAGTGTGTGAACATAGCCTAAGTGTTTTCAGCACCGTTCTAATGAATTGGGGTCTATGTGTGTTCTTAGGCCCCATGAACACAGTTCGGGTTTTTTCACTTTTTTTTAGTGCAGTTTTGTCACAAAACTGAAAGCAAAATCAATGAATCCTGACGTTTTGTGCACACGTTGCTTTTTCCCCTTGCAGATTTGGTGCAGAAATAAATCTGTAGCCTGTCAATTAAATCTGTAGCCTGTCAGGGCAGAAAATGCTATCGGCTTCATCAGTGGCTGCCGGACATCTTGTTTATGGCGGTGTACTGGCAGCTCCAACTATAAGAGGGGAGTTCTGATAATGCTCACATACATTGTGTCCATGTTCTGTGGAAAATGGCGATAGACCTTCACCTGTCTGGTTAGAGAAGAACTGGTATGGGATTTTTTTTGCTACAGTTAGGGCCAGAAATATTTGGACAGTGACACAAGTTTTGTTATTTTAGCTGTTTACAAAAACATGTTCAGAAATACAATTATATATATAATATGGGCTGAAAGTGCACACTCCCAGCTGCAATATGAGAGTTTCCACATCCAAATCGGAAAAAGGGTTTAGGAATCATAGCTCTGTAATGCATAGCCTCCTCTTTTTCAAGAGACCAAAAGTAATTGGACAACGGACTCTAAGGGCTGCAATTAACTCTGAAGGCGTCTCCCTCGTTAACCTGTAATCAATGAAGTAGTTAAAAGGTCAGGGGTGGATTCCAGGTGTGTGGTTTTGCATTTGGAAGCTGTTGCTGTGACCAGACAACATGCGGTCAAAGGAACCCTCAATTGAGGTGAAGCAGAACATCCTGAGGCTGAAAAAAAAGAAAAAATCCATCAGAGAGATAGCAGACATGCTTGGAGTAGCAAAATCAACAGTTGGGTACATTCTGAGAAAAAAGGAATTGACTGGTGAGCTTGGGAACTCTAAAAGGCCTGGGCGTCCACAGATGACAACAGTGGTGGATGAACGCCGCATACTTTATTTGGTGAAGAAGAACCCGTTCACAACATCAACTGAAGTCCAGAACACTCTCAGTGAAGTAGGTGTATCTGTCTCTAAGTCAACAGTAAAGAGAAGACTCCATGACAGAAAATACAAAGGGTTCACATCTAGATGCAAACCATTCATTAATTCCAAAAATAGACAGGCCAGAGTTAAATTTGCTGAAATACACCTCAAGAAGCCAGCTCAGTTCTGGAAAAGTATTCTATGGACAGATGAGACAAAGATCAACCTGTACCAGAATGATGGGAAGAAAAAAGTTTGGAGAAGAAAGGGAACGGCACATGATCCAAGGCACACCACATCCTCTGTAAAACATGGTGGAGGCAACGTGATGGCATGGGCATGCATGGCTTTCAATGGCACTGGGTCACTTGTGTTTATTGATGACATAACAGCAGACAAGAGTAGCCGGATGAATTCTGAAGTGTACCGGGATATACTTTCAGCCCAGATTCAGCCAAATGCTGCAAAGTTGATTGGACGGCGCTTCATAGTACAGATGGACAATGACCCCAAGCATACAGCCAAAGCTACCCAGGAGTTCATGAGTGCAAAAAAGTGGAACATTCTGCAATGGCCAAGTCAATCACCAGATCTTAACCCAATTGAGCATGCATTTCACTTGCTGAAATCCATACTTAAGACGGAAAGACCCACAAACAAGCAAGACCTGAAGGCTGCGGCTGTAAAGGCCTGGCAAAGCATTAAGAAGGAGGAAACCCAGCGTTTGGTGATGTCCATGGGTTCCAGACTTAAGGCAGTGATTGCCTCCAAAGGATTCGCAACAAAATATTGAAAATAAAAATATTTTGTTTGGGTTATGTTTATTTGTCCAATTACTTTTGACCTCCTAAAATGTGGAGTGTTTGTAAAGAAATGTGTACAATTCCTACATTTTCTATCAGATATTTTTGTTCAACCCTTCAAATTAAACGTTACAATCTGCACTTGAATTCTGTTGTAGAGGTTTCATTTCAAATCCAATGTGGTGGCATGCAGAGCCCAACTCGCGAAAATTGTGTCACTGTCCAAATATTTCTGGCCCTAACTGTATGTAATTTGAAGACAGCAGGAGATGGAGGATGAAACACAGAGTGTAATGATAAATCATTTATTACCTGGGTGCTGTTTACTTATAGTGAAGGTTTTATCAACTGGGATTATCATTGTACAGGCTACACTAGTCCAACCAGGTCTCCTCTGACACATTAGCACTTGACTGTCTATAGACTTTGTACATCAAATATAAAATAGTTGCACTCGACATAGACTTATTTCACAATAGAGAAAACTGAAAAATGAAAAAGTAGAGATACTTGGTATTATGGAAATGGCCAAATCGATAATTCACCCAGTTGCCACGTTGCGGCGATCTCTGTTAACTGGGTCCTAACACTGATGAAACTGCCTGATGTCTGTCTGGGCTTTTCCTCATCGGCTGATACCAGAGAGCAAGGGATTTGCAGTCTTATAACTAAAGACAGGCACCAATTACATATTCAAAGCACCTGTCTTTAGTTATAAGACTGCAAATCCCTTGCTCTCTGGTATCAGCCGATGAGGAAAAGCCCAGACAGACATCAGGCAGTTTCATCAGTGTTAGGACCCAGTTAACAGAGATCGCCGCAACGTGGCAACTGGGTGAATTATCGATTTGGCCATTTCCATAATACCAAGTATCTCTACTTTTTCATTTTTCAGTTTTCTCTATTGTGAAATAAGTCTATGTCGAGTGCAACTATTTTATATTTGAAATAGAATTGTGTTTAGTTAGCACCTTCATAGACAGGACTGAGTGCAGCATTATAATGTGTATGTATAGACTTTGTACATACAGAGTTGGGTGTGGGCAGAGTAACTTTCTGCTCTGCTGCAGTGCTAAATCTATAAAACTCTGTCAAACACTGCTCCCAGTAATCTAAGTGATACATTGTTGCATTCAGGGTGTCTTTGCATACATTATGCTGATATCAGATGAGGAAGCAAAAACCAGCAGACGGATTGCCGTTAACGAATTACAGTAAATGGCTGTCTGTGTCAGATGTTTGATGGCTCAATTGAGAAGATAAAGCATGTAACAAACAGTGACCTGTAATCTGAGGTCACTCTGAGCACCATTGTGGGATACTTTTACGGACGAGATCTCTTAAAAATAGAAAATAGGTGGTTATTACTCTATGGTGATCTATACAGTCAGCAGTCTAAAGACTGAAGGCCTTTGATGTATTCAGAGCGTCAGGGTAACAAGGTAAGGCCATTTTGGTATGACAGGCATGTGCTAAGTATACAGCACAGCGTTTGGTGTGGTCTGAACACAGACATGGGTGATTTATGGCGTTATTTGCTCTGTTGGTCCAGAAGACAGTCACAGTAATGTGTAATACTACAGAAGAGAGGAAATAGGGATGCTGAAGGCTAAAAGCAAAATCCCTATTGCTTTGTATGTCCGAGTCACAGAAATATATGTATTAGGGAAGAAATTATCAACGGACCCCTATGTCTACAGTGCCAGTCACCGGACCCTGCATGCGGAGCCCCCTCCACAGCGAGGGCCACCGGAGCCACCCTCCCTCCACAGCGAGGGCCACCGGAGCCACCCTCCCTCCACAGCGAGGGCCACCGGAGCCACCCTCCCTCCACAGCGAGGGCCATAAAGAACCCCCTCTCCAAAGTGAAGGTAACCAAACACCCCCCAACATACACACACAGCAAAGGTCACCAGAACCTCCAAAACAGCGACTGCCATCAGACCTTTCCTGCGCCCCTACTCCGAGGTGACTGCCACCAGACCCTCTGTGTAGCAGCCACCAACACCCCCCCCCCCATCCGATGCCGGAACGACTGACACCAGACCACCAACCTAAACAGTGACAGTTACATGGTCCCTTTCAGTTTTGGCTCCACAGCCCTTCACCACCAGATGGAGAAACTAGTTGAATTGATTTATGAAAAAAAAAAAAAAAAAAACCGCGCAACACATTTTAGCCTTGACAAATGGCCTTTGGGAGTAAAAGTATGAAAATATATTCAGAACTATACACTATACAAGTTCATCAGCTGTTCAGAGACAGTTCAGACTGCTTGAATTTTAACCATCCACCACTAAAGCCCCAGTCACACATAACGAGAGAGTTAGCGAGATCGTTTTAACTGTGACGTTACAACGATCTCTCCAGCGATGTCGTTATGTGTGACATCTAGCAGTGATAAGGGGCCCCAGCTGTGAGGTTGCTGATCTCTGCAAAGGGCTCAGAACCATTTTTAGGTTGTTGTCCTCCCGCTGGTCAGCACGCATCGCTGCGTGTGACAGCGATAAACCAGCGATCAGTGACCTCACAGGGCTGGTAACCATGGTAAACACCGGGTATCCAGGCAGCGCGCGCTGCCTAGATACCTGGTGTTTATCATGATTACCAGCGCTAAGCAGGGAGGATGCTGGTAACTATGATAAACACCGGGTATCTAGGCAGTGCCCACTGCCTAGATACCCGGTGTTTATCATAGTTACCAGGTTCCTCCCTGCTTACAGGCTGAGCTAAGCAGGGAGGACGCTGGTAACATCGCTTCCAGCGATGTGGGAGGTGGCTCCCAGGTCCCTGATCGCTGGGGAGATCTGCCTGTTTGACAGCTCCCCGGCGACCAGATAACGACGCTCCAGCGATCCCGGCAGGTCGTTATCGCTGTCGGGATCGCTGGAGCGTCGCTGTGTGTGACAGAACCTTAACTCCAGGTACTCATTTACATAATAACTTAATTAAGCAGCAAATAGTAATTTACTCTCTCTATGTGCTCAAAGTTATCATTATTACCCCTTTTACAATGTCTACCTCACCTCACCCCCTCCGATCAAGCTCAGACATACTCACCCCTCCCCTCTAACAAGGTCATGCACATTGCTGCCAAATTCCACTCCAAAAATGCCTCCTAAAGTCCTCATTTCTGACAAGGTCAGGCTGATATCTTTTTTGATTGTGCATAAAGCTAATTTTTCTGCTTTGGAGCTCAAAAATCAAATGGGAATCACGTTCTATCCCTTCCTGATCTTGTTTGGCTTTAGCTCTGCAACGTGTCATTATATAAGTAACTACATGCAGACCTAGGTGTGCACTGAGCCACGGCGTTACTAACCTCTCCAATCCAGAAGGACAGCTTGTCGATCTTGTAGACTGAAACAAAGGTGTCCACGTAGTAGAGAAGGAAAACATTGTGCAGGACAGAGAGGAAGAAGGACAACGAGCCGTAGAGGACGGCGGTGGGAAGGCGGAAGACCCCGGCAGTGATTCTTAAGCCCATCTTAGGATACTCTGCATGGCGCTCTATGTCGGGTCATCCATACTGTATACGACCACTACACATCCATCTCATCTGTCCTCCTGCAAAACAGAACATAAGGGCATGATCAATAATTGTGGTACATACAATCACACTCTACAGTTCTCTACACACAATGTCACGTCTCACATCACATGAAATAAAGAAACCTGTCGGACAAGAACAAGCTTTTTTTATGTTTTTCTCTTTTTTTACATTATTAATTTTTTGTCTGGCTTTATGGAAACTGTGTACGTGTATAATGTATATGTGGAGAGGAGACAGCGACAGCCTGAAGGAGGGCCGAGATCAGAAGAATTTACACATCAGCACATAGGAATTCATTTCGCTGCTGGTTACAATTAGGTTTCTTTTCTTCCCTTCTGTGAAGTTTCCTGTAAATCATCATTGCTACTTTCTATCAAGAAGCTGCAAAGGGGAACAAGTGGATAACAAATGTCAGCTTCAAGGCCATGTTCACACTTGTGTTTGGGCATTGTTTGCTCAATTGTGAGAAACAGATATTCGGATCAGTTACTAATGGAAGCAGAGGGATTCGAATGATTAGAACGGCGTTTGCCTGCTGTTATATCCAAAGAAAGTGCAGCATGCAGACGTTTTAATGTTCTGTCGCGCATATCACATGACCACGAGCAGGCCAATCACAGTGCCGACGTCATTCTGACATCATGCAAGGTCCTAGCAGGTCAATGCCTGCTCCGGCTCCCAGTTATCGATCACCCAGCGGAGGGCAAGTATAAGAATCTTTATTATTTTTAATACATTTGGCTGAATTTTACATTTGATTTCACAGTGTATAATCAAATGGGGGCTGTCACAGATGTCACAGGGGAGGAGGAACAGGATTGTTCCTCCCCTCTAAGACATCAGCGCCGCCGTATTCCCGCTGAAATTACGCATCGTCTGAACGGCGATACGCAATTCCAGTGGTTATAATGGCCCCTATGGGAGAAAGCGCAAAAAGGCAGAGAGAATGAACATGTTCATTCTTCTTACACACGCGCTTTCTCCCATAAAAGTGCAGCCGAAAATAGCGCTGCGTGTGAACAGCAAAAGTGAAAGCCCATTCACTTTCTGTGAAACGCAGACGCAGGTGCGCTTTGGGGGGGAAAAGTGCGTGCAAAATATGCACTGTGTGAACAAGGCCTAAGGCTGGCTTCACACCAACTTTTTGGGGATCTGGGTCTAACCATTTTGAAATGGATAGGCCGGGATCCGTTTTTGGCCTCCCATGTATCCGCACGGATTGGTCATATATGGCGATCTGTTTGTATGAATTCAGTCCGGGATCCGTTTGTGTCCTGTTTTTTCCGGGACCCAGAATTGGAGACTGCTCCAATTTCGGGCGCAACGGACAAAAACAAATGTGGCACGATCCGGATCACATATAATGGTAGTCTATGGTGCCGGATCCGTGAAAAATACTCTAGTTTTCTGTATCTGGTTTTAGACACCGAGCATACTCAGAACAAATGCACTGTTCCTCCCAGCCCAATTTCTGTTCAGGATCTCTCTCTCTCTCAAACTAACATTACCATTATGTCCTAATTCTGCACAAAACAGATCCTTCTAGAAAACAGGATACGGAAGCATAATTGCCATCCATTTACACAAATCCGTGCCTGTCCGTGTGGTCCTTCAAAAAACAGGATCCACACGGACAGGCTAAAAACATGATGTGAAGGGGGCCCAACAGCAGCGATCAGGGCTAAACCCTGTTTGTTGCAGACAACCCCCTCAAACTAACATGTATGATGTGTGGTCAGGGGGAGCACAACATGTCATGTGCTCATTGGCCCACCCCACAATGGGATTGCAAGGTGCAAATCGATTTCCACGGCAGCTGAGGGCCTGAAGAAGACCCCCCCCCATCCCTGCCATGATGGTGCTTCTGAGACGACCAGCCTGTGGCTGGCGTTCATACGAGACAGTGAGTGTTACTACATATTGTGGCAATGTACTATGCACAGCAAGCCATCAGATGGTGGTAAGTTCAAGTCACCCAAGAGTCTGCTATTGGGTCATACCATATCAAGTGATACAAATATGAATATTTTTTTTACCTGACGTCTTTAGATTTTTTTTATTTTTTTTCTATATGTAGTAACTACTTTAGTTAATAACAAATAAAACGTTTTGAATTTTTTCCTGCATCAGTTAATTTTTTTTACAGATTTATAAAGTTTTAAAAAAGCGCGAATTTTGGCCTGGTATGGCGTTACACTTTTTTTTTTTTTTTGCAGGGATAGGTATTAATAGGCTGAGGGGGTCATTTTTAGGGGTCAGGTTCCCTTTAACATGAATGACCCTATTGTAGTAGCACTTCACCAGATCAAGGTTCTCTTGCCTTGTTGGTTTGTTCCAGTAGCCCATTTATCATCGATGTTGAGGAACCAGGACAACGGATGCGTACCTTGCCATTCCGAGTGACATCTGAGCTGGCATTACTGTTCTTGCCACTCTCATTCATGGAGGTAGGCATTATAGTGTTAGGAGTAGAGTTGAACAGACCCATGAAGTTCAGGTTCTGGGGGTTCAGCCGGACTTTATACAAAAGTTCTGGACCCGATCCTAATTGGAAGTCACCAATTGGGCAGTTTCGGCTTTCCGCCCACACAAGGCACTTCCGGGGGGAAAGTACACACTATATCTGAGAACGCTGATTTTACCCCCCCATGCGTCCATTCAAACACTGCAAGAAGCTCGCACTGGGCTGAGCACAGAGTGTACAGGACTGCTCGCTCCAATGGTTAATATACCATTTGGAAAGGATCAGTCTGCTCATCTCTAGTAAGGAGTCTTGGCCAAGGACCCTGCTGATATGATAAGAACGACTGATATGACAAGGCAAGGATTCAAACCCCGGTCTCCCGTGTTGGAGCTCGTGCACTTGACCACTACACTATACAATCCACTGTTGTCCTTTGATCACTGGACATGTTCACACTTGGCAATGACCAGAACGACCATTCTTAGACAATCATCGCCAATGTACAAACACATAACATGTCAAACATGAAAATAATTAGGGACAAAGAACCGAAAATAGACATGATGGAGTTTGTGGAGGCGCATTGTTGGCTTATGTAGCGGATGAGTGACATGACACACTGATCAAAGTACGGCTAACAATTACCCACGACTCGCTGTTGTCACCACTGACCGGCCTGGAGCTTCGGATTCTCTTGTTCTGATATGTTGATAGGGGCCTACCAAAGTCACATGAGAACAACCAGAGTCCACAACCATCTCTTTGAAGCAAACACTGGTCGGACAGGTTGGGTTTTAGTTGTCAGCAGATAGGTAAAGGTTGAAAGCCTCGGGCAGCGACTATCTCCCCTACAGAAATGACATCCACGCCTGCAGAAGAAGGGATGAATAAAGTGGTCCAAAGAGAAGAAAAGAATAAGGATTATGCCAAAATCAAAGAGGGCACCAAGAGTTTCATGCAAATAACAGTCCCCTAGGGCCGGGTTCACACTGGCATATTTCATGATTCGTAAACAGACTGCAATGCCCAGAAAGAATGAAGGTCTCCCACCCCAAACGGACAGTCTCATATGGGTGTATAAGGCTGCAGGTTCAGGTAGAGACCTGCGGACAGTTTGGGTATTGTGATCCACATGTGAACCTGGTGTTTATGGTGCTGATTTGGCCTTGCGTTTTTTTCACTATTGTCAATTGTAGGGAGGGCTGAAAAACACTCCAAGGATGGACAAACTCATTTTTTTTTTCTGGAGTAAAAAACAAAAAACGCTGCAAATGTACAAGAAAAAAAATACCTTGTTGGCACAGCAACTCAGAATTCTCATAGACTTTGCTGGGGGAAGGTTGTACAAGCGATTTTGTGACGAAAACAAAACGCAGGAAAAACATAAAAAAAAGCATCAAAAATGCACTGTCTGGACATAGCCTTAGACCACTCCTGTCTGAGATTTTGCCGCTTTCTCTACACAGAGGGGAAGCTTCTTCGCTCTGTACACGGGCGTCATAGCTGACATCATTCTTATTGACAGCCGGCTCCACCAATCAGGTAGCAGGGAGCCGGCTGTCCCACCCCTTCCACAGAGCAGAATGGAAAAGAAGCCGCTGCTCTGTTTACCCTGCCATGTTGGCCCTGGCAGGAGCGGTCTGTGCCCGCTCTGTGGAGGGGGTGAACAACCCTGAGCACAACAGGCAGGTAGATGGCAGCTACCTGCCTGTTAGTGCTTGGGCACATTTCTTTAATATAAAAATCTCAGATAACCTGCAGAACTGCGTTAAAGGGGTTTTCACAAAAGTCTGCAGTCCCTATGTGTCACTATGACTGCAGACTTGTGAGTCCTCATATCGCATGTGCTTAGGCTACGTTCACACATAGCGTAATTCCCACGTACTCCTGCATTTACGCAGAGCTTTTTAGCGCTTTCGTGAATGCAGTGAAATGCAATTATGGAAACACATTCCAGCAAAAGCTATGGCTTCTTCTGAAATGCGTTCACATGTCGGGTATTTCTGAGTCTTTTTGCGGATGCGCCTTCGCTACAAAAGCGTGTCCGCAAAAAGAATAGACACGTCCAATCTTTGAGCTTTTTTCGGCGCACTTTCCCCATAAGCCACATTATAACACGGGCTCAGGAAAATCACGACGAAAAAAAAGTGCCGTGTGTGAATGCAGCTGCACTTTTTTTGCGCCGTGTGCGTGCAAAAAAGCGCCACTGCAAAAATACACGGGAATTGAGCCGCATGTGAACGTAGCCTGAGATTTTCTGCTGAATACAAGTGAATAGAGAGAGGCCAGACAGGTCTAGGTGTAATATGGCCGGTGGTATGCCAAATACAAACATGGTATCTCATGAATGGAGAATCCCGACAGTGTGCACAGTGAACATTCACAAGTCTACAGTCACACAGACCGACCGCAGACTTGTACCCCAAGCCCAGACAACACCTTTAACTTTAGGATAGTGGTAAAACCTCTCCCTCAGTGATCTGCCCGCAGTGATCCACTAAAGCATCTTGTACAGAATACTGGACAGAGAAGTGAGGAGACAGTCCTGTCTTCCACCTCAAACACTTGTGATATTTTAAAGCTTAAAGCTTCTGCTTGTACGTCATTTTCCCATAAAAAAAAAAAAAAAGGAAAAACCACCACTCTTTGCAATCAGCACTTTTCCCCCCCATTAAGACAAATGACAATGGGCAGAACCTTCAGGTCCCAACATGTGCTCCGCGGCCCCTGGTTACATAACTGGTGCCGCCAGATGACCAGTCCGAGGAGACATTACGGACCCCACTGATAAAACAACAATGCAGATGTGGTCAGTGGGAGACGGATGACACCTCCAGTTGTGACTTCTGATGTAGAACATCTCCTGTTGCATTATAATCAGACGCCAAGACACCAGTAAGAGCCTGGCCAACCTGAAACCGGAAGAAGTGAGGTCACCAGACGTCACCGGACACGGGTCATGTGATGCTACTGTATGGACAGATGTCACCGGACGCGGGTCATGTGATGCTACCGTATGGACAGATGTCACCGGACGCGAGTCATGTGATGCTACCGTATGGACAGATGTCACCAGAGGCGGGTCATATGATGCTACTGTATGGATAGACGTCATCGGACGCGGGTCATGTGATGCTACCGTATGGACAGATGTCACCGGACGCGAGTCATGTGATGCTACCGTATGGACAGATGTCACCGGACGCGAGTCATGTGATGCTACCGTATGGACAGACGTCACCAGAGGCGGGTCATGTGATGCTACTGTATGGACAGACGTCACTGGATGTGGATCACTTGATGTTACCATATGGACAGATGTCACCAAACAAGTCACATGATGTTACTATATGGGGATGTGTCACCGGACGCAGTTCATGTGACATTACCGTATGGACAGACATCACTGGACGTGGGTCACATGATGTTACCGTATGGACAGCCGTCACCAGACGTGGGTTACCTGATGTCACCATATGGACAGACGTCACTGAACGCGGATCACTTGACGTTACCATATAGACAGATGTCACCGTCACATGATGTTACCATATTGGGACATGTCACCGCACACGGGTTCTGTGATGTTACCGTATGGGCAGATGTCACCAGACGCAAGTCACATGATGTTACCATATGGGGAGGTGTCACCGGACGCAGTTCATGTGATGTTACCACATGGATAGACGTCACTGGACGTGGATGACATGACGTTAACGTACGGACAGACATCACTGGATGCGGGTCACGTGATGTTACCACACGGACAGGCGTCACCTGATGTTACCATATGGACAGACGTCGGTTACCTGTCATTACTGTATGGACAGAAATCACTGGACGCAGACACACGATGTTACCATATGGACAGTACAGAAGCATATAGTCTAAATACAATGCGAGCAACAAAAAGCAAAGAGCGGGGATCAATCCCAGATAGAAGAACACCGGAAGAATGTCTCATCTCAGCCTTATGTGTCATAGTCACAGGGGAGACCCACAATACAGGCTGATTACACAACTAAGCCTGGACCCAAGTGTGAGATTGATAGATAGACAGAGAGATAGATAGATAGATAGATAGATAGATAGATAGAAGGTCAGGCAGATGCCTTAGAGTGAACCCTATAGACTCAGTGACCATACAAAGCCGGTCATACCGGGACAGAGCCCTCCAGGTGCCGGGCTGTACCCTCCCCCAGCCCCGCTCACCGCACTCACCTCCCCGCTCTCCTCCATCTCCGGCCGCCGGATGTTTTCTCATTTCCTCCTTTGTACCGAGCAGTGATCCCCGATGGCATCGATGAGAAATGTCCCTGTGTGTGCGGCAGGGGGCGCTGTGCTGAGATGACTGTGTGCCGGAGCCCCGCTGCTCACACGCTGCGGTTACTATGCGGTCTCTGATCCTCCCGGCTTCTGCACTGTATGTACAGGACATGTCACAGACATGGAGGCTCCGCAATGTATGTACAGGACATGTCACTGACAGGGAGGCTCCTGCAATGTATGTACAGGACATGTCACAGACATGGAGGCTCCGCAATGTATGTACAGGACATGTCACTGACAGGGAGGCTCCTGCAATGTATGTACAGGACATGTCACTGGCAGGGAGGCTCCTGCACTGTATGTACAGGACATGTCACTGACAGGGAGGCTCCTGCACTGTATGTACAGGACATGTCACTGACAGGGAGGCTCCTGCACTGTATGTACAGGACATGTCACTGACAGGGAGGCTCCTGCACTGTATGTACAGGACATGTCACTGACAGGGAGGCTCCTGCACTGTATGTACAGGACATGTCACTGACAGGGAGGCTCCTGCACTGTATGTACAGGACATGTCACTGACAGGGAGGCTCCTGCACTGTATGTACAGGACATGTCACTGACAGGGAGGCTCCTGCACTGTATGTACAGGACATGTCACTGACAGGGAGGCTCCTGCACTGTATGTACAGGACATGTCACTGACAGGGAGGCTCCTACACTTACAGGACATGTCACTGATAGGGAGGCACCTGCACTGTATGTACAGGACATGTCACTGACAGGGAGGCACCTACACTGTATGTACAGGACATGTCACTGATAGGGAGGCTCCTGCACTGTATGTACAGGACATGTCACTGACAGGGAGGCTCCTGCAATGTATGTACGGGACATGTCACTGACAGGGAGGCTCCTGCACTGTATGTACAGGACATGTCACTGACAGGGAGGCTCCTGCACTGTATGTACAGGACATGTCACTGACAGGGAGGTTCCTGCACTGTATGTACAGGACATGTCACTGACAGGGAGGCTCCTACACTTACAGGACATGTCACTGATAGGGAGGCACCTGCACTGTATGTACAGGACATGTCACTGACAGGGAGGCACCTGCACTGTATGTACAGGACATGTCACTGACAGGGAGGTTCCTGCACTGTATGTACAGGACATGTCACTGACAGGGAGGCTCCTACACTTACAGGACATGTCACTGATAGGGAGGCACCTGCACTGTATGTACAGGACATGTCACTGACAGGGAGGCTCCTGCACTGTATGTACAGGACATGTCACTGACAGGGAGGCACCTACACTGTATGTACAGGACATGTCACTGATAGGGAGGCTCCTGCACTGTATGTACAGGACATGTCACTGACAGGGAGGCACCTGCAATGTATGTACGGGACATGTCACTGACAGGGAGGCTCCTGCACTGTATGTACAGGACATGTCACTGACAGGGAGGCTCCTGCACTGTATGTACAGGACATGTCACTGACAGGGAGGTTCCTGCACTGTATGTACAGGACATGTCACTGACAGGGAGGCTCCTACACTTACAGGACATGTCACTGATAGGGAGGCACCTGCACTGTATGTACAGGACATGTCACTGACAGGGAGGCACCTGCACTGTATGTACAGGACTTGTCACTGACAGGGAGGTTCCTGCACTGTATGTACAGGACATGTCACTGACAGGGAGGCTCCTACACTTACAGGACATGTCACTGATAGGGAGGCACCTGCACTGTATGTACAGGACATGTCACTGACAGGGAGGCACCTGCACTGTATGTACAGGACATGTCACTGACACGGAGGCTCCTACACTGTATGTACAGGACATGTCACTGACAGGGAGGCTCCTACACTGTATGTACAGGACATGTCACTGATAGGGAGGCACCTGCACTGTATGTACAGGACATGTCACTGACAGGGAGGCACCTGCACTGTATGTACAGGACATGTCACTGACAGGGAGGCTCCTACACTGTATGTACAGGAGATGTCACTGATAGGGAGGCACCTGCACTGTATGTACAGGACATGTCACAGACATGGAGGCTCTGCAATGTATGTACAGGACATGTGACTGACAGGGAGGCTCCTGCACTATATGTACAGGACATGTCACTGACAGGGAGGCTCCTGCACTGTATGTACAGGACATGTCACTGACAGGGAGGCACCTGCACTGTATGTACAGGACATGTCACTGACAGAGAGGCTCCTGCACTGTATGTACAGGACATGTCACAGACATGGAGGCTCCGCAATGTATGTACAGGACATGTCACAGACATGGAGGCTCCGCAATGTATGTACAGGACATGTCACAGACATGGAGGCTCCGCAATGTATGTACAGGACATGTCACTGACAGGGAGGCTCCTGCACTGTATGTACAGGACATGTCACAGACATGGAGGCTCCGCAATGTATGTACAGGACATGTCACTAATAGGGAGGCTCCTGCAATGTATGTACAGGACATGTCACTGACAGGGAGGCTCCTGCACTGTATGTACAGGATATGTCACTGACAGGGAGGCTCCTGCACTGTATGTACAGGACATGTCACTGACAGGGAGGCTCCTGCACTGTATGTACAGGACATGTCACTGACAGGGAGGCTCCTGCACTGTATGTACAGGACATGTCGACAGGGAGGCTCCTGCAATGTATGTACAGGACATGTCACTGACAGGGAGGCTCCTACACTGTATGTACAGGACATGTCACTGACAGGGAGGCTCCTACACTGTATGTACAGGACATGTCACTGACAGGGAGGCTCCTGCAGAGGAATGAGGCGGACGATCTGTACATGAAGTGAATTCTGCTCTTCTGCTCGGGCTTCCTTGTTTGTGCCACAGATGCACAATACCGCCTAGCAGCATATGTGGCCCCTCAAGGACCAACCATAGATGCACCCATAATAACCGCAAGTGTCATCCATAGACATGGACAGGTGGAGCACAAGGTTTTTGTATTTTATGCAGGAGGAAACACCATAGATCAGTATCACTGAGAGGTGTCATCCAAGATTTGCATAAATTAAAGGGGTTCTCCAGGTTTGGGGAAAACTCTGCAGTTTGTATGTGGTGCAGGGTCAGGATCGCCTGGTGTGAGTGATTTGCACCCCTGCAGTCATGCACTGATTAGATATGTTTGGCTTCTCGTCATAGAAGAGCATGAGAGACAGCGGATGAGTCTAGATGGCATGTGACCACAAGTGTGCAAATCAGTTATATGTGGTCATGTGATCACTCACTTGCTCTAACAATATTGGAGCATCTTGACCTTGCTCACCACATAGTGACTGCAGACTTTTCTCCCAAGTCTGGACAACCCCTTTAAATTGACAGGAGGAAACGCAATGAAATATAAAGTAACTCACCATATAATTCACCAATATGGTCTCTATCGTGGTTCCCGTCAGTCTTTGTTGATGTTCTTGCATCCGTGCCATCCCATAAATCCACATGATTTCAGCCACCAATCACCGTCCTCAGTAGTGATGCCAACATGGACAAGCACGTCTATCTGCACATGTGCAGGGCTTGCATAGAGGATCATGCATATGTGGCGCACCTGCGGACTGGTCACCACAGTGATGCTGCACCCACTCCACAGGTGTGGTGTCACCGTTCCCAGGTGAGAGGGGTCACAAAACTAAGACACAACTATTGCACACAACACCAACCTGAATCCAGGCTGGGGGGTTCAGGCAGACCCTTTTGAGGGAGGGCCCCATCTCCTGGCTGGAGGAGTGATTAGCAAGGAGGTTAGGAAAGAGTGGAGACCACTCGAGAAAGAGAGAGAACGTAGAGGAGAACATCAAGGAGTGTGTCCAGAGCGGACGCAGGACAGAAAGTGTCCCAGGGGACACGGGGAGTGGGGGAATCTACCCGTGTGACTCAAGTTTGGTCCGACGTGAGTTGTGCAGAGGGACAGGTTGCCTAAGACGAACGGCCCCGATCTGTGATCCTTGTGCTCAAATCCTGCGTTCCCTCACAAGCAGCTATCATCTCTACTGCTGCCCCTATCCTGCAATATCCATAGCACCTTCTATAGACTGCTACTATCTCTGCCTCGGGGAACCAAGCTCTACCTGCAGAGAGCCATTACATCCCCAGCTGCCAAACATCATCCCCGGAGGTTCTGCAGCAGCGGTGGTCACCCTGACCACAACCTGTGGGTGGCGTCACGCCAAACTCCCCTGTAAACATTCCCCCATTTACTTGCGGAACCCGGGACACGGTCCGGACCAAGACCGCCGTGATATCCCTAGCAGTACCCCGGTCCGGTACCGAGTACCCCATCCCAGTGGGCTCCACAATTTGGTGGTAACGACCAGGATCTACCGTGCCCGGTAAACCGGGCAGTGTGTGCCGTGATTTGTGACTGCTTTGAACCTGCCGCTTTTGCTGAGCGCGCGACAAATTGAATTTGAACTGCGCCACAAGGACTCTATTTTTTTAAATTCCACCATTACAAAGCGCGCGACACGCGGGAAGAAAAGGGGGCGTGTCATTGTGGGCGGCACTCGGCAAAGCGCTCTGATGTCATCCGGAAGGGAAGAGAATCCCTGGTGCACAGCAGAACCTTTGTTAGACATCCAGACAGAAGCGGAAGACAGGAGGGCGGACCTTAACTAAGGGGGCACAGGATGTCGCACCAAGGAGATCCAGCGGCAGCGGGCAGCGGCGGAGCAGCGGGCGAAATTCCAGCACCGGATAATAGAGGAGCACCCAGCGGTGCAGGGCACAAGGAGCAGCACCTATCATGCCACTCCTGATGCCATATGCTCCGGGAGCAATGTGGCTGCCCCAATACTCCAGTGAGCCTAATACCCTTAATGACTTTATTACTAAGATACAAGCATACTATGTGATGTACCCTTTAACTGAAGCCCAGTGTGTTGGAATGATTATTGGACAATTAACTGGCAATGCACAGAGGGAAGTAGCGTCCTGGCTGGACTCAGACGAGGACACTGTAGAGCATCTTGTAGCTGGACTAAAAGCAGGATTTGAATCTAGTGCTGACACCCGGGCTAAAATAAGGTTCTTTGGATGTCAACAAAAGCCCAAGGAGAGTGCCAGAGACTATGCCTTAAACTTGCAGGAAGCAGTCAAAGCACTTAAACTAGCAGTGTGGAGGATGAATTATATCTTATCTATTAATCTTAGCTTTTATACTTATATAGTATTAAATGAAACAATATGTTTTTTCTGTATTCAGGTATGTATCCAACATCTCTCTCTTTCTCTTCTTTTTCTCTTCTCTCTTTGTCTCTCTTCCCCCTCCATCTATTTCTTTCTTTCCTTCTTTCCCACTATGAGTCTGTGAACAAGGAGCTGTTTTGTAAACAAAGTGTCTTCTTAGATGCGTATGCTGGAAAAGAAGATATAGCTGTGCAGAAGTTGCCTTGAGAATGGAGAAGCTGATTGGTCACTACTGTGCCGGTTCCAGATTGTACCATGGGAAGCTAGAGATATTCTGCATACCAGAGGCCAAGAGAAGACATCATGACGTGACAAAGGATGGACTCAACACAGAAGACAAAAGACTAATTATTACTAACAGAGATAGATGTATTAGCCTAACTCCACCTAACTCCCATCTAATCCCACCTAACTCCCACCCTGCCATGGACATTTACATGATTATCTTTTAGACTATAAAATGCCCTGTACCCGGATATTGGGTTCAGTAGTTGTTGCCGTGTATGTTGTCATTATTAAACCTGGACACGCTATGAGCGTGAACCGGACTCTCTCAGTCTGATTTACTCTTATCTGGTACCACGTGTTCATAGTCTAATTTGGGATGACTGGCGAGGGAGTGGAACAGTAAAATTTTCCCCGACAATTGGCGACCACGAAGGGACCTAGTTAGCGGCTCGTGGCCCCTACGGACCCATGCTTGGATAACTTGGATGATACCTGTACCGGCTGACCTCGAGGCCTGATCAACCTCAAAGTACGGTAAGTGGACAACGCATTCATATGTGTCGCCCTTACTGTGCTTCTCAGCCGCTATTGGTTGTTCTGGGGGTGTCTGTTGGGTCTGGGGGGGTGATTGATTAAGTGGTGAAATCGAGCACGAGCCCACGCTAGGCTCCGGACCCCGGCAACAAAGTGACGTAGCCCCCGGCTCGTCCCTGTGTGTACACCACGCCTCCCTCGCCAGTCATTGTTCCTCATCCATTAACCCTGCCTGTGACTGTCAGTAGCCAGTGATTCAGAGAGAAAGAGGTCAAAAGCATCTCGAGTTTCATACACTGGGGCCGGCACTGTGAGAGAAAGAGTGAAAGTGAAAGGAGACGCACATATGATATTATATAGAATTCAGGGATAAGCACATAGTGTACTAAGTTCTGTGCTTATGAGACGGTGACTCGAAAGTCCGAGTGCGTTGTGTACGCAGCTCCGCACTCACGAGAAGACTGAGGGGGGCACGTGGTGTAGTTTGTTCCATGCCTGTGAAGGATTATGAGCACGTAGTGTATCAGCTCCGTGGCTTATGAGTTAGAGATAAAGAGAAGGGTCTCTTTCAGAACTGTCGCTTGAAGCAGTTCTGAAACCCTCAGAATACCGTGGCAAGGCGATCTGTAAGCACCAAGGAGTTAGGACGACTAATAGTGTCCTGTGGTGTCGTGCTTAGGTACTGGAATTGCTAGAAACACGTTGTGTACTGGTTCCGTGTTTATTAGTTGTACTTAAGTGCTGAGAGCGTGGTTAGGTGGATTGTAAGGGATCTGGTGTTGATCGCTGTTACCAGCGTCCTAACTGCAGTAGGGACGTAGTATTCTGTGAGTATTCTGTGAATCATGTTGTCATGTTGCGTCATTTTCAGCAAAAAAGGTCCGTGCCCCATAGATTAAATGAAGATGCTGTGGAAATGAGAACACTGGTAAAATCACGGGAAGGGAAGAAGGCAGTTAAGAATGTGGACAGGTTGTACAAGCACGCAGGATTGTTTTTGTCAGGGAGGTTACAGCCCTCCATGTGAAATGATTCTATCCAGAGAGAAAAAAAAGGCAAGTTGAAAGACAGAGGGTTGCTAGATTAAGCGCAGGTTCATCTACAGGTTGCTCGTAGTCTGAAAAGTGAGGGATAAAAAGAGGTTGATGGAGAGGATCAGATGATGTAGAGCCCGTATTTGGTTACAAGATGTCTCCGAATGTAATCTTGCGGATTGTAAAATGGCCGCCACGCCATTGTTATTGAGTACGCTATCCCAGCCACCACCCTATAATGGCGGCGGTATGAGGTCCTCGGATGTGTGGGTGTGTCCTGTTTGTGGCCACTCCAGCCTTCCAGGCGACACTGTGGGCGAGAAGCCAAGCCATAGGTCCCACTGATTTATAGGATGATGATGATGACTGAACCCCTTTCCCCCTTCCCCATCTCTTTTTCCAGTACCATCCAGCTTGATCTCTAATGTTCTGCTGCAGCCGCTGGACCTGATACAGGCTCCTCAAATCCCCTCCCATGTATGAAGTTCAGGCTAGCCTGTGCTTACTCAAACATCCTACAAAATGCTGTGCAGAAATAATTACTATAGCAGATTTGGATTTAACTAGGCTATATGCAGTGTGTTCAGATGCAGAAAATGTTTTAGGTTAAATAAAATGTTTTTAGCCTAGTAGAAAGGGTTAAGTGAGGTTTGTAATGTCCAAGAGACATTCCATTGTTTTGTGTGCCTGTTATCTGTATGACTTTGCTTGTACTCCTGTGTTTTCAGCTCTGGGAGGGGCTGGGCGCGAGGCTGCGTTCCTTTTTTTTACATGCTGACAGCAGTCATCCAGTTTTCCGTAATATTGAGGTTCTTTCCTTAGATGAATAACTAAAGTTTTTCTGGAGCCTAGAGGGAGGGGAGGAGGTGAGCTGCTTCGTAGGCATTAGCTTGTAGCTCAAGGTCAATATATTGTAGTGAGGAATAAACTACCCCCACGTCTCCCTAAGATTTTTTTTTCTTAAAGCAGTTCCTAGTTTCAGAATGGTTGAAGTAAATTAGGGTGAAGGTGGAATCTGCAGACGGCTGACATGCATACTGGAATCTTACCCGTCTTTCCAAGAATTCTGAATGGCAAAGATGGATTTTTCATATTTATGGTACTTGGGTACTAATAATAATGCCCAATATTGAATACAATAATAGTAATCAGATTTTTATTGATTTATATGAGTGAATGTTGTCAATAGCCACCTGCAGCACAGGGATAATTTAGCTAGAGATGTAGTTATGGCAGGGGGAAACTTTCCCTTATTTATGGTTGTTGTGTGTTTTAAAAATTAAGCTATCTAGAGGGAAGATTAATATACTGAGCGCCCAATGGGAAATAATATATATTGACGCTGTGGGGAGGTGGTGCTAGACAGGAAAATCTAACTACAATGTGATGAAGTTATTGTTAAGTTAATGGATCCAGAATGTATAAGGTATGTCGATAAGCAGGAATATAGATTGTATTTTAAGGGGACACTCAATTGAGTAAATGTGAGATGTTAGAGATGGAAATTAGCAAGTTTGATGAGAAAAGCAACAGTATAGTTTAGAAAGTAACGTGAAGTCAAAAAAAAAAAAAAAAAAAAAAAAGTGGGGGTGGAAAGATAAGAAAGAAGAAAGTAGTTAGGTCCTTTATCAGGATTGTGGACATCTTGTGGGTTTATCAAAGCCAAAGGATTTGAAAATATGGAAGGGAGTGAACCACTCCCCCACACCTCCTTAAATTCTTTCTATTAGAGCAGTCTTTGTTCCCTACTGTGTGAAAATATTTCTTGTAGTCCGTTATCTTTCTCCATATGGGAGGGGTAAGGAGCTTTCTGGAGAAAATGCTGGTAGCAGGAATTTTGAATTAAAGGTGATGTTACACATGTCTGCTCTGATGTACAGTGCCCATATATTATAAGAATTTTCTAATCTCTGAAATTAATACAAATTTCTTTAAGTTTTTTTATTGCAGATATGTTTATAGACCAAAGAGATTTTATGCTGGATAATGGTAGGATCCTCACATGAGGTAATCAGAATATTTGGTTCTGACTTGCACTTTCTGAGCGAATGGAGCGATTTCCGGTTGAAGAATTCCTTAACAATACGGTAAGCCTACTAAATGCAGTATTGGTAAATCACGGTGAGGTAAACACCATGTTATCAGTCTAGGATGGTATAATCACACTGACAATCACCACAGGTGTCCTGTCCTCTCGGAGGTAGAAGGCAAGCTACAACAAAAGGAAGGAAAGGTATTGGCGGGTGGTTGCCCCATCCCAGCCGGGTTGTGTCTGGCGGCCTGAGCCCTCTCTATAGTCGACTGCCTTATAGGGACTGACCGAACCACTAACAGTGTTAAACTAGGAGTCGTGAGAGTGGACAGGGCAGGCCATGATGTCTTTATCAGCAAAGGTTAGACTGGTCTCTGCTTGGCCTCACTTTACGCCTCAAAATAGGTCACGGGTGAGATCAGGTGAGTATCTCCTAGTTCGCTCCTGGTACAGGTAAGCTGTGTATACTATCCTGCATTATTCTTGCGCACAACACAACTCAGAAAGGTACGGATTTCGAGCGGCGGTCGCTCCATGGGTTTGGAAATTGCAAGTAGTGAGCGGACAAGGAAACCAAGAAAACTGTATAAAAATTATCCTAATATGTGTAAATCTCTTTCTATAAACAATTGTGCTTATTTGCAGATACTTCAAAGGTTTTATATCCTTTATATATTCTCCTTAAGGATGATGATGATATAAAATATCATCAAGGGAAAAATATATGGATTCACGCTTCACACTGCAAAAGAGACAAAACCAGCTACCGGTGATGTTACTGTTATTTTTAATTTTGGAGGTGGGGGTCATATTTACTCCTGTCCTTTTAGCCCCAGTAAACACCCCAACAAGAGCCCCAATTATAAGTAAAAATGCAGACGGCACTATTTTTTGGGTAAATTTGACATCCCCTGTAAATATCTGGCATTTTGATTTCTGTGATATTGCCAGGTGTCCTGAGAAAAGGAAGGTGCCGGATGGAGTTATACAGTTTTACCTATGTGTTACCAGGGCTAACAATAAGAACTGTTATTATTGGTCAGATGCTGCCTGGAACACAGGAGAAGATTGGGGGTATAAACCAAATGAAGCCATGACTCCCAAAGATAGAATAGGTCGTAGCCTTCGCCAAAGAATGAGTTTGTCAATCTCCTTCAAACCAGTCCGGGGTTGCACATGGGGCAAAAATTGTCACCCTCTTTACCTTGTTTTAGAGAGCGCTCAGCTCGGGGATTTACAGACCTTTGTGCTGGGGAGACACTATAAAAAGGTTTTTGATAGTGGATATTATGCAAGCCTGGGGCTCATACATCTTCGTAATATTAGTTCCAGACCAACTAGCACCCCTATCATTGATAAACAGACACCTGGGTCAGGAGACCAGTTACAAACTATACTTGATGAGGTAGTCCCCGTCCCAGGCCTTAATTGGAAAGAGGTCTTCTCTGTAGAAACCCAGTTTACCCCCAGGAAAAATTTATGGTTAGAATGGGTGAGATATAATGTAAGGGCCCAAAATATCTCTGTGGGATGTATTGCCTGCGCTGCTGCAAATACTCATCTGTACACTCATGCTTTGGTCTTTCCAAATGAAAATGTAACCATTTGTGTTCTAAATTTTTTGAAAGGTAAAGTTTCTACTGATTGTCCAGGATATGCCCCATTAATCTACAGAGAACCCAGAATGAGACCTCCGGGGCAAGTGGTTATTCTAAAGGACAATTATACATGCTATACCTCCAACAACAACAACAAAACGTTAGTGGGAACCTTTAAATTAGGATTCTGTAATGAAAACAGCTCCGTAAGTACAGAATTACTTAACCAACATGTACGATATATGTATGATATTTACTGGTTGTGTGGAGATGGTAAGCTCCGATCCAGGTTGCCCAATGCCTGGACCAGTCAGTGCACCCTGGTTAAACTAGCTATGCAGTTCAAAATCTTACCATGGGACCCGGAGCCTTCCAGTGAGACCATCAAGAGAAGGAGAAGCATTGATCAACTCCACATGGGCTATGAGGAAGACCCTCAGGTATACATTGATGCTATTGGTGTGCCAAGGGGGGTGCCTGACCAGTTTACAGCCCAAAATCAGGTATATGCTGGATTTGCTTCCTTAATTCCACAGGTACAGATCAATAAGAACGTTGATTGGATTAATTACATATATTACAGTGAGCAAAGGTTTGTCAACTATAGCCGAGATGCTTTCCAGGGTATTGTTGAGGAACTAGGTCCCAACACTAGAATGACGCTACAAAACAGATTGGCCCTTGATATGCTCCTAGCTGAAAAGGGCGGGGTCTGTGGAATGGTGGGGAAGGAGGAATGCTGTACATATATCCCGCAAAATTCAGGGGAAAACGGGAAAACCATAATAGCCCTTAAGAAAATTACTAAGTTGGCAGCAGAATTAAAAGCTAATGCCGGGGTAGATACATCCTTCTTTTCTAGCTGGTTGGGTGGGCTCAAAGGGTTCCTTCAACAGGTTTGCCTGATATTAATTGCCATAATCCTAGTTGGGTTAATATTCCTTTGTTGCGTTATTCCTTTATATAAAAAGGTTATCACCAAGGCAGATATCACCGGTACTTATCTCTATCAGGAGGTTGACCCGTTAGCCAATGGGAGTGTCACTTTGGAGGATATGCCCAAGGGTGTGTCCCTCAAACAACCAAAGAATTCCCCCTACTTAAGTATAAAGTTAAGGGAACTGGTTTAGGGACAACAGGAGGGCTCCATGTGAAGATAGAGTAGAGTAGTGTCCTGGGTGCCTGGGCCCTTCATAAGGAAGGAGTTACTGAGGCGCCCGGATGAACAAGCCCACAATCCTTCTCGTTTCCCATCACATGGACAACCTCACAGGTTCCCCTAGGGACAGACTAGGGATAGACTTTCAGAAAAAACTTAGTTGTTAGGGGGATTTGTGGAGGATGAATTATATCTTATCTATTAATCTTAGCTTTTATACTTATATAGTATTAAATGAAACAATATGTTTTTTCTGTATTCAGGTATGTATCCAACATCTCTCTCTTTCTCTTCTTTTTCTCTTCTCTCTTTGTCTCTCTTCCCCCTCCATCTATTTCTTTCTTTCCTTCTTTCCCACTATGAGTCTGTGAACAAGGAGCTGTTTTGTAAACAAAGTGTCTTCTTAGATGCGTATGCTGGAAAAGAAGATATAGCTGTGCAGAAGTTGCCTTGAGAATGGAGAAGCTGATTGGTCACTACTGTGCCGGTTCCAGATTGTACCATGGGAAGCTAGAGATATTCTGCATACCAGAGGCCAAGAGAAGACATCATGACGTGACAAAGGATGGACTCAACACAGAAGACAAAAGACTAATTATTACTAACAGAGATAGATGTATTAGCCTAACTCCACCTAACTCCCATCTAATCCCACCTAACTCCCACCCTGCCATGGACATTTACATGATTATCTTTTAGACTATAAAATGCCCTGTACCCGGATATTGGGTTCAGTAGTTGTTGCCGTGTATGTTGTCATTATTAAACCTGGACACGCTATGAGCGTGAACCGGACTCTCTCAGTCTGATTTACTCTTATCTGGTACCACGTGTTCATAGTCTAATTTGGGATGACTGGCGAGGGAGTGGAACAGTAAAATTTTCCCCGACAGCAGAACCTGCCTTAGCCCCGGGAGCTGACAAAATGCTAATTGACCAGTTTATAGAGGGCCTCCTATCCCCTTCTCACAGAGGACAGCTGAGTATGATGATTATCCAGAATCCTGAAATGACATTTGCTGAGTTAGAAGATAGAGCCATCCGTCTGCAGCAGGTAGAGGTACCTCGGGATCTAAACTTCACCCAAGGCTCCACAGCAGCTCCCCAGCAGCCAGGAGTATCAGCGACAACTGCCATGTCAGAGACTGCTGCTGAACACAGAGAGCCTGTCTCCAGTGAGGCCCTCAACCAAAAGCTAGATGCCCTGACAGACACTGTTATTTCCATGGCTAAAGTCATCAAGGAGCTGTGAGGATGCAAGCCTGCACCCAAGATCGAGTTGGCGACCAGCAAGGGGGATGTCCCGTGGATGAGGCCCAGGAGGTACCAAGCAACGAGAGGACGACCCAGCGACCGCTATCAGCCGGATGGACATCCCATTTGCTGCCATTGCAAGGAGCCAGGTCACTTTGCCCGGGAATGTGCTTTAAACGAGGATTCCCTGGGCAGGCGGGCCTCTTCTCAGGAGTAAATTCTCAAGGTCCTTCAGCGTGGAATGACAGATTCGTGGGAGGACGCCCGGTCATCCCTATTGTGTTGGATGGCATTCCCTTCAGTTCGGTGTATGATACCGGGTCCCAGATAACATTGATTCCACATGTTCTATACAAAAGGTAGTGGGCTTATTCAGACATTAATAGTGGTCCATCTGACATTGTAATGAACTTATGGACTACTAATGGTCAACTAATACCGCAAGTTCAGTTCAGAGAGATGACCATTCAGATTGGGAAGGTAGAATTGCAGAACCAGGGTATTATTATTATTATAGTTGTTAACCGGCGAGATCGTGAACCAGTAATGTTACTAGGAATGAATGTAATTGAAAAGTGTTTTTCCAAGGTAATTACTGTCTTACAGCAGATCGCCAAGACTGCCAGAACCGGACAGCAGAGGCTTCTGCACAAAGAAATAAAAGCCCTGAGGATGAAACAATAGGTAGAAATATATCAGGAGGTGAAATCAGCAGTGTACGAGTAAATGATCCAATACCCATTGTGATACCTCCCAAAACTGAAATGTTGGTCTGGTGTAGAGCTGCAATAGGCATTAAAGGGCAAGACTTTCAAGCCCTGGTAGAACCCGTGTACTCAGACAGTATACCCACTATACTGACAGCCAGAGGGTAGTCGATGTACACCAGGGAACAGTGCCATTACGCCTTTTGAATTGCGGGGAAGATGAGGTCACAGTTCCAAAGTATGCTACCATGGCTAAATTGTTCACAGTTGATAACAACAACATCACAGCCGTCCAGCCCTTGAACCCGTCAAGTCGGCAGATGACAATGGCTCAGGGGAAAGGCTGGAGGATTGGTGCCAAAGCTACAAGTGGGTACCAGTTCTACACCTTCCCATCAAAAGCATGGAGTATACCGGGTAGTCAGAGAATATGAGCAGATATTCAGCAAACACCCGTTAGACTTTGGGCAAATTAAAGGAGTAGAGCACACTATACCCACAGGTAACCATCAGCCTATAAAAGAGAGGTATATACCATTACCAGCCACTCACTACCAAACCACCAAAGACATGCTCAAAGAGATGCAAACTACAGGGGTAATAAGAGAAAGTTGTAGCCCCTGGGCCGCACCTTTAGTGTTGGTTAGAAAGAAGGACGGGACCATGAGAATGTGCGTAGACTACTGGCAGATCAACCGCATCACTCATAAGGACGCATACCCGTTACTGTGTAAAGTGTATAGAAAGGGTGAGAGTAGCTTGGTGTAGGTGGCAGCCACGGAGAGTAAGAACTTGGCCTCTTATGTGGTGACCCGAGGGCCTAGAGGCCTACTGCACTTGTAACCAGAGACACCCATACGTGTTTATATTGTTTTGCAACGTTAAAAAAGACCAGTATCTACAGAGACTATCCTGTATGAACTACTGACATATTCTTGAACTTTTTTATTTATTTATGGACCATACTACCACGGACTGGTTGTGGTAAAAACTCTTTTGTAAATATCAGCCTGGAGGCAATAGACTAAACCCCCGGAAAGACTGCTTTTTGAACTTTTGGACTCTTTTTGAGCATTTTAGTGATTTTTGTACTTTTTACTTTTTAAGACTCTGAAAATATCAATTTTATATTAACTGTTTGTTTATTTTTCCACAGTCCCGGAGTACTGTTCTTAACTAAGGGGGAATGTGGCACCCCAGGGGTTAATGTGCCACAGTAACATCAACCAGGGTTAATCCCCCACACAACACCTGACACTGCACTAGCACCTCTAGGCCAGAAGAGGGAGCCAAAGCAGCTCCCTTATATATTCTGATGTCAAAAGGAAGTGGGGAAGAGCAGAGTGGTGGGAGGAGCTAATGTTGTTTACCTCAGAGTGGCAGTGACAGTTAGTCAGTTGGAGTTAGTTCAGTTCCTGGGAGGACTGAGGAAGAAAGACTGGTAAAGGGGCTGCCTTAGGCCTCTCCACAGCCTGCTACCCACTTCCAGGGCTAGCCAGGGTCTGAGGGAAGGAGTAAGAGAAACAGGAGAACACACCTGGGAGACTGAGTTACCTCATAACTCGCCCCGGAGGAGCGCACAGACCAGATACCGGATCCGAAACTGTGACTGACACACGCAGCACAGTAAATACCGGACTAGTGGAGGTTATATATCTACGCTGTACCTCAGCGAAGCAACACGGCGGGGTCAGAAATACAGAGGAAAAACTCAATTTGCCTAGCAAAGGGGGTACCTGTGAGGAGAAACAGGCCAGCAGCCTAGCTGAAGCGGCAGCAGGGCCACACACAGCGCAGGAGAGGGAAGCTGAGCACCCGGCTGGGAGGGAGCAACCCGGCCCCGGTACAGACTCCGTGGACAGTACTCTGCTAACAAAATCATCTGCAGTAAAGACTTGGAAAACTTCAAAACCGTGAGTTTGTGTGATCCTTCTGCTCAAATCCTGCATTCCCTCACAAGCATCTATCATCTCTACTACTACCCCTATCCTGCAATATCCATAGCACCATCTATAGACTGTTACGATCTCTGCCTCGGGGAACCAAGCTCTACCTGCGGAGAGCCATTACATCCCCAGTTGCCAAAAATCATCCCCGGAGGTCCTGCAGCAGCGGTGGTCACCCTGACCACAACCTGTGGGTGGCATCACGACAAACTCCCCTGTAAACATTCCCCCATTTACTTGCGGAATCTTGGACACGGTCCGGACCAAGACCGCCGTGATATCCCCAGCAGTACCCTGTCCCAGTGGGCTCCACACACGCCTCAACCAGTAAAACCGGAGGCCATCGTTTCTGCAAGAACGGTGGCTAACAACAGTGCATAATCGCCGGGACAGTGGCGAGAAGTAGGGTAAGGGAATGTGCTGAAGCAGTCGCCCGACAAGGCCCGCTGCCATCAGCCTGGTACCATGTCTACGTGTTGGAACAAGGGAGAGTAGCCAGCGCAGGGAAGAGCAACCAGAAAAGACTATGAATAATGCCTTGGCAGATTGACCCTAATCATATGGGAGCTATCTGATGTATCTGGATGCTCTTTGGCGGCGAACAGCACCCCGTTGGGTGAACTTGACTGATCATCAAGTAAAGGTAATGAACTGCACAAATCATGTTTGCCTCCTTCTACCTCGCCCGGCGGCCTTCTTCACAACCACCATTCCAATAGACTGTACCACCATCCCTGGGGCCCAGCTCCACCTTTACCATCCCGGCTGCACTACCACGTGCTCCAGCAGTCATATCCTGCAGCGTCGGCCACTCCTGGACGAGTACCACAGGTGACGTCACAAACTTTACCCTTGTAAATAATTCTCCACTTTTACTGCACGCCCATGGTCACGGAGCCGGATCACGGCCACCGTGATCCTCCCACCAAACTGACCCGCCCGTCCCCAGTACCCCACGGCCCCGGGGTCTGTTGAACATTCAGGGACAAGCGTAAGTGACCACAACTTTCTTGCTTCTTATGGATAAGGTAATTGTGGCTCTACATTAGGGGAGAGGAAACTCCGGCACATAGATGCCATGTCTTCTGGATCCCAGATAGATACAGGGGGACCACAGTACTTGGACACTGGACCAGTTTTGTCGTTTTTAATTCCACCCAACATTTGTTGTGGCACAAGTAATGGATTACTAAATCCTGACGTTAGTGCCAGCATCCATGTGTTCTTTGTGGGTGGCATTGATGCCCTGCGTATACTGCTGTCCAGACATTGTAGGTGCAACGGCCCCAAGGGCCCGGGGTACTCGGTAGCCAGGCCAGTGATCTGTCAGGGAGGTCACGGTGGCTGTGACCCAACTCCTTGGCCCGGGCCGTGCAGTGAAGGGGGTTTATTTACAGGGGATTATTAGTCTTTACGTGATGCCACCTGTGGTACCTGGTCTCTACAGGTGTGGGTATGAGAGTTTATAGGGATGATAATAATTGTTGTACTCGGGTGCGGCAAGGGGGATGCGGGAAATAACAGGGGAGGTGCAGTTATTTAACTTTACTGGCAGTTCTTAGTAGTTTTTAGTAGTTCCAGCCCAGCTGGGGAGCTGTGTCCTCCAGGTCAGCAGTCCAGACAACTCCTAGGCAATATAGGTCCACTCCACCGAGACCCCCTTCTCTATGCCTCTCAAGTTTGCCCTTCTCTGCACTGGTTTACTCGCCACTCCTGCCTGGCACCTTCATGCTACAATTTTGTTGGGTCCCCCCCACTTCATAGTGCAACACAGTTATGTAAATATATAGATTGTAATATTTATAAATCCTGAGTATTTAAGTGCGACAAAATGTGCAGCATATCAATCCTTGCTGCAGTTTTTGCCACACTAAATGGGCTGTAAATATAATATTGAGACTGTGCAGGGCTGTATTTATCTGGAGACTACTGCTGGGCTGTATATATTATATTATATGCTGCTCATAAAAATGAAGGGAACATTTAACAACACAATGTAATGGTGAAGTGTTCCCTTTATTTATTTGAGCAGTATATATTATTTGGAGGCCAGTTGCAGCATCCAAATAATATATACAGCCCAGCACAGCCTCCAAATAACATATATAGCCCAGCACTGCCTCCAGGTAATATATGCAGCCCAGAATAGCTTCCAGGTAATATATACAGCCCAGCATAGCTCCCAGGTAATATCTACAGTCCAGCACAGCCTCCCGGTAATATATACAGCCCAACACAGCCTCCAGGTAATATTTACAGCCCACAATAGCTTCTAGGTAATATATGTAGCCCAGCATAGCTTCCTGGCAATATGTACAGCCCAGCGTAGCTTCCAGGTAATATATAGAGCCCAGCACAGCCTCCAAGTAATATATACAGCCCAGCACAGCCTCCAGGTAATATTTTCAACACTGAACAGCCTCCAAGTAATATATACAGTCCAGCATAGCCTCCAGGTAATATATACAGTCCAGCATAGCCTCCAGGTAATATATACAGCCAGCATAGCTTCCATGTAATATATACAGCCCAGCATAGCCTCTAAGTAATATATGCAGCCTAGCACAGCCTCCAGGTAACATATACAGCCCAGCACGACCTTCAGGTAATATATACAGCCCAGCATAGCTCCCAGGTAATATATACTGCCCAGTATAGCTTCCTGACAATATGTACAGCCCATCATAGCTTCCAGGTAATATCTACAGCCCAGCATAAGCTTCCAGGTATTCTATACAGCCCAGCATAGCTTACAAGTAATATATACAGCCCAGCATAGCTTCCAGGTATTATATACAGCCCAGCACAGCCTCCAGGTAATATATACAGTCCAGCACAGCCTCCAGGCAATATTTTCAACCCCGCACAGCCTCCAAGTAATATATACAGTCCTACATAGCCTCCAGGTAATATATACAGTCCAGAATAGCCTCCAGGTAAAATATACAGCCCAGCATAGCTTCCATGTAATATATACAGCTCAGCATAGCCTCTAAGTAATATATACAGCCTAGCACAGCTTCCAGGTATTATATACAGTCCAGCATAGCTTACAGGTAATATATACAGCCCAGCATAGCTTCCAGGTAATATATACAGCCCAGCAAAGCCTCCAGGTAATATATACAGCCCAGCACAGCCTCCAGGTAATATATACAGCCCAGCATAGCCTCCAGCAGTGGCGTAACGAACGCGGCTGAGACCGGGCCCGGACCCGTAGGGGGACCCTTGCCTCCCTGTAGGGGGGCCCGCGTCTCCAGCGACCGCGATCGCATCCCCGAGCCCCGTGTGTTAGAGGAGAGGATGCGATAGGAGGGAAGCTTCCTGCGACTTATGCCGCCTCTCCTCTCCTCACATCTCATGCTGTGGATCCTGTGGTAAGCATCACATCATCAGCCCGTCTCTACCCGCGGGCAGCAGTACAACTCCCCCCCCCCCTGCTCCTCACCTGCGGCCGGCCAGCTGCACACAAACCCCCCCGCTCCTCACCTGCGGCCGGCCAGCTTCACCAAACCCCCCCACCTGCGGCCGGCCAACTGCACCCCCCCACTCCTCACCTGCGCCGGTCAGCACCCCCCGCTCTTTACCCTACCCGCTGGGGTGGCCCCGGTCTCAATATTGCACCGGGGCCCGCAAGGCTGAAGTTACGCCACCCCATATACAGCTGAGCACAGCCTTCAGGTAATATATACAGCCCCGCACAGCCTCCAGGTAATATTTACAGCCCGCACAGCCTCCAGGTAATATATACAGTCTAGCATAGCCTCCAGGTAATATATACAGCCCAAAACAGCCTCCAGGTAATATATACAGCCCAGTATAGCCTCCAAATAACATATATAGCCCAAGACAGCCTTCAGGTAATTTATACAGGCCAGCACATCCTCCAAATAACATATACAGCCCCGCACAGCCTCCAAATAGCATATATAACCCTGTACAGCCTTCGGGTAATATATACAGCCCAGCACAGCCTCCAGGCAATATTTACAGAACAGCCTCCAATTAATATATACAGCCAGCACATCCTCCAGGTGATATATACAGCCCAGCACAGCCTCCAGGTAATATTTACAACTCCGCACAGCCTCCAGGTAATATAAACAGCCAGCAAAGCTTCCATGTAATATATACAGCCCAGCATAGCCTCTAAGAAATATATACAGCCTAGCACATCCTCCAGGTAACATATACAGCCCAAGACAGCCTGCAGGTAATTTATACAGGCCAGCACAACCTCCAAATAACATATACAGCCCAGCACAGCCTCCAGGTAATATTTACAGCACAGCCACCAGGTAATATATACAGCCCCGCACAGCCTCCAGGTATTATATATAGTCCAGCATAGCCTCCAGGTAATATATACTGCCCATCATAGCTTCCTGGCAATATGTACAGCCCAGCATAGCTTCCAGGTAATATCTACAGGCCAGCATAGCTTCCAGGTATTATATACAGCCCAGCATAGCTTACAGGTAATATTTACAGCCCAGTATGGCTTTCAGGTAATATATACAGTCCAGCATGGCTTCCAGGTATTATATACAGCCCAGCATAGCCTCCAGGTAATATGTGCATCCCAGCACAGGCTCCAGGTAATATATACAGCCCAGCACAGCCTCCAGGTAATATATACAGTCCAGCATAGCCTCCAGTTAATATATACAGCCGAGCACAACCTTCAGGTAATATATACAGCCCTGCACAGCCTCCAGGTAATATTTACAGCCCCGCACAGCCTCCAGGTAATATATACAGTCCAGCATAGCCTCCAGGTAATATATACAGCCCAGCACAGCCTTCAGGTAATATATACAGTCTAGCATAGCCTCCAGGTAATAGATACAGCCGAGCACAGCCTTCAGGTAATATATACAGCCCCGCACAGCCTCCAGGTAATATTTACAGCCCCGCACAGCTTCCAGGTAATATATACAGCCCAGCATGGCTTTCAGGTATTATATACAGTCCAGCATGGCTTCCAGGTATTATATACAGCCCAGCATAGCCTCCAGGTAATATGTGCATCCCAGCACAGGCTGCAGGTAATATATACAGCTCAGCACAGCCTCCAGGTAATATATACAGTCCAGCATAGCCTCCAGTTATTATATACAGCTGAGCACAACCTTCAGGTAATATATACAGCCCTTCACAGCCTCCAGGTAATATTTACAGCCCCGCACAGCCTCCAGGTAATATATACAGTCCAGCATAGCCTCCAGGTAATATATACAGTCTAGCATAGCCTCCAGGTAATATATACAGACAAAACAGCCTCCAGGTAATTTATACAGGCCAGCACAACCTCCAAATAACATATACAGCCCAGCACAGCCTCCAAATATAACATATATAGCCCTGTACAGCCTTCAGGTAATATATACAGCCCAGCACAGCCTCCAGGTAATATTTACAGCACAGCCACTAGGTAATATATACAGCACAGCACAGCCTCCAGGTAATATTTACTGCCCCGCACAGCCTCCAGGTATTATATATAGTCCAGCATAGCCTCCAAGTAATATATACAGTCCAGCAAAGCCTCCAAGTAATATATACAGCCCAAAACAGCCTCAAGGTAAAATATACAGCCCAACATATCCTCCAAATAACATATATAGCCCAGGACAGCCTCCAGGTAATATATACAGACCAGCACATCCTCCAAATAACATATATAACATATACAGCCCAGGACAGCCTCCAGGTAATATTTACAGTTCCGCACAGCCTCCAGATAATATATACAGTCCAAGACAGCCTGCAGGTAATTTATACAGGCCAGCACAACCTCCAAATAACATATACAGCCCAGCACAGCCTCCAGGTAATATTTACAGCACAGCCACCAGGTAATATATACAGCCCCGCACAGCCTCCAGGTATTATATATAGTCCAGCATAGCCTCCAGGTAATATATACTGTCCATCATAGCTTCCTGGCAATATGTACAGCCCAGCATAGCTTCCAGGTAATATCTACAGGCCAGCATAGCTTCCAGGTATTATATACAGCCCAGCATAGCTTACAGGTAATATTTACAGCCCAGTATGGCTTTCAGGTAATATATACAGTCCAGCATGGCTTCCAGGTATTATATACAGCCCAGCATAGCCTCCAGGTAATATGTGCATCCCAGCACAGGCTCCAGGTAATATATACAGCCCAGCACAGCCTCCAGGTAATATATACAGCCGAGCACAACCTTCAGGTAATATATACAGCCCTGCACAGCCTCCAGGTAATATTTACAGCCCCGCACAGCCTCCAGGTAATATATACAGTCCAGCATAGCCTCCAGGTAATATATACAGCCCAGCACAGCCTTCAGGTAATATATACAGTCCATCATAGCCTCCAGGTAATAGATACAGCCGAGCACAGCCTTCAGGTAATATATACAGCCCCGCACAGCCTCCAGGTAATATTTACAGCCCCGCACAGCTTCCAGGTAATATATACAGCCCAGCATGGCTTTCAGGTATTATATATACAGTCCAGCATGGCTTCCAGGTATTATATACAGCCCAGCACAGCCTCCAGGTAATATGTGCATCCCAGCACAGGCTCCAGGTAATATATACAGCTCAGCACAGCCTCCAGGTAATATATACAGTCCAGCATAGCCTCCAGTTATTATATACAGCTGAGCACAACCTTCAGGTAATATATACAGCCCTTCACAGCCTCCAGGTAATATTTACAGCCCCGCACAGCCTCCAGGTAATATATACAGTCAGCATAGCCTCCAGGTAATATATACAGACAAAAACAGCCTCCAGGTAATTTATACAGGCCAGCACAACCTCCAAATAACATATATAGCCCTGTACAGCCTTCAGGTAATATATACAGCCCAGCACAGCCTCCAGGTAATATTTACAGCACAGCCACTAGGTAATATATACAGCACAGCACAGCCTCCAGGTAATATTTACTGCCCCGCACAGCCTCCAGGTATTATATATAGTCCAGCATAGCCTCCAGGTAATATATACAGTCCAGCAAAGCCTCCAAGTAATATATACAGCCCAAAACAGCCTCAAGGTAAAATATACAGCCCAACATATCCTCCAAATAACATATATAGCCCAGGACAGCCTCCAGGTAATATATACAGACCAGCACATCCTCCAAATAACATATATAACATATACAGCCCAGGACAGCCTCCAGGTAATATTTACAGTTCCGCACAGCCTCCAGGTAATATATACAGTCCAGCATAGCCTCCAGGTAATATATACAGCCCAGCACAGCCTCCAGGTAATATTATACAGTCCAGCATAGCCTCCAGGTAATAGATACAGCCGAGCACAGCCTTCAGGTAATATATACAGCCCCGCACAGCCTCCAGGTAATATTTACAGCCCCGCACAGCCTCCAGGTAATATATACAGTCCAGCATAGCCTCCAGGTACTATATACAGTCTAGCATATCTTCCAGGTAATATATACAGCCCAGCACAGCCTCCAGGTAATATATACAGCCCAGTATAGCCTCCAGGTAATATATACAGCCTAGCACAGCCTTCAGGTAATATATACAGTCCAGAATAGCCTCCAGGTAATATATACAGCCGAGCATAGCCTTCAGGTAATATATACAGCCCCGCACAGCCTCCAGGTAATATTTACAGCCCCGCACAGCCTCCAGGTAATATATACAGTCCAGAATAGGCTCCAGGTAATATATACAGTCTAGCATAGCCTCCAGGTAATATATACAGCCCAAAACAGCCTCCAGGTAATTTATACAGGCCAGCACAACCTCCAAATAACATATACAGCCCAGCACAGCCTCCAAATAATATATATATAGCCCTGTACAGCCTTCAGGTAATATATACAGCCCAGCACAGCCTCCAGGTAATATTTACAGCCCCACACAGCCTCCAGGTAATATATACAGTCCAGCATAGCCTCCAGGTTATATATACAGCCCAGCACAGCCTCCAAATAACATATATAGCCATGTACAGCCTTCAGGTAATATACGGTATATATATCCACCCTCCCCTGTTCCTTTTGTTTCATAATGCTCTCCCCATATGCGGTCTACCTTCTTCATAGCGCTTCTCGCCCTATGTGCCTCCCCCCCAAAAAAAAATTATGCTGCTTCTCCCCCATGTGGCCCCCCACCGATTCATACTCAGGAAAATAAACAGAATAATACATACGGTCGCGGACACGCAGAAAGTTACACACACATAGAAAAAAAACATGCTCACACACTGGAAAATATACAAACACGCTTAATATACACGCATGCTCATACACACAGGGAAATACACATACACACTCACAAACATTGGAAAATACACAGGCATTCTTATACATACAGGAAAATACAGATGCACAATCACACACACAGGAAAATACACATGCTCTCACACTGGAAATTACACATGCACGCTCACACACACTGGATAGTACACACGCATGCTCGCACAAACTGGAAAATACACATGCACGCTCACACACATACGGAAATACACATGCACGTTCACAAACATTGGAAAATACACACACATGCTCTCACACTGGAAATTACACGTGCATGCTCACACACAATGGAAAATGATATTCTCACTCACACACTGGATAATATACACTCATGCTCACACAAACTACAATGTACATATGCCCAGGGCCGTATTTGGAGTTCCTGCTGCCCTAGGCACTGTCAGTGGTCGCCCCCCCCTTTGTCACGGCTCCTCCCCCATCATGGCCCCTCCCCATCACGGCTCCTCCCATGTTTCAGCCCCTCCCCCCGTCACGGACAATCTTCCCCCTAGTCGCGGCCATCCCCCAAACTTCATGTAGCTTCTCCCTCCACATTTCATCATGTAGTACATATAAAAGGTTTGTCCAGCCACAATACAGAGACCTAGAGTAGGTATGACAGACTCAGACCCCAATTTAGGTGCTCAGGGGAAAAAAAACCAAGCTAAAGTATAGGAGTAGCCCCGGCACACTAATATCATGAAAAATAGAGTCTTTGCAACAACAGTCTTTTTGTTGTGATTTTATTAAGGGTGGTGTTACAATCCAACGTTTCAGCTCTACATCTCGAGCTTTCATCAGGGGTATGACTTGGTCCTTGGTTTCGGGGTATATGTATAGGTGGTATAGGTTTACTATTATGGTCCAGCTAGGGTGAGGTCATCCCTTACAAGGGTAGTCCTGCTGGTCCGGACTCAATTGAAGTCACAGATGTCACAGGAGAGAATGAGGGGTTATTGTGTTAGGACAGGTGGAGTACCTTATTCTAGAGGGATAAATGAGAAGGAGACCTCAGGTGTGTATCGCTGGAGCTGTGTGCTTTTGGATGTGTGTTTTAGGTCACTGTCTTCTTGGAGGACCCATGATCTTCGACTCAAGCTGAGTTTTCTTACACTGGGTAGGACATTTTACTCAAAAATCTCTTGATAATTTCTGATTTCATGATTACTGTGATACAGTCAAGGCCTCCAGTATCAGATGCAGAAAAGCAACCCCACAGCATTATAGATCCTCCACCATGCTTAACTGTTGGTAGGGTATTCTTTTCCTTATGAGCTTCATTGCGTTATCTGTAAACAAACTGTTGCTTTGCATTACCAACAATGTCTATTTTTGTTTTATCTGTCCACAGAACATTTTCTCAGAAGGACTGTGGTTTGTCATGGTACTCTTTGGCAAAGATCCTTTGCCCATAAAGCTCTGCTTGGTTTAGTATACGGTGAAACCATAACCCCAGATTGTGGTTGGCCTTGAGATCTTTGAATGTTTGAAGTGGTGTTTTTTTTACCAACCTTCAAAGACCTCTCTTCTCAATTTTCCCTTTTCCCCCATGTGCAGGGAGGTTCTTGACAGTTCCATGCTCAGCTAACATCTTAATAACATTACATAACATAACACTGTTGGAACTAGGATACCAAGGTCTTTGAAGATGGCCTATTACCCTTTGGAAGTTTTGTGTTTGCTAATAATATTAGTTCTGATGTCTTCAGACAGCTCCTTTGTCTTCACTATTGTGACAAAGGAACAGATCCTAACATGTGGCTTTTTAAAACACTGATGTCATCATTCATTGGCTAATTGATGCCATATGGGCACTGACAATTTATCACTGAGGCTTCTCATTTGTGGTTTAACGAAGGCGATCAAAATGGGCTTCCATACTAATGTAATGTAAAGGTGTCAATACCAGTGTCACAGCAAGCTTTAGTTTTTTCTATTTTTCCCTCCCATTGTTTTTGTTTTAAATTGTTGTTTGTCATTTGATCTTTTGTATTTAACACGAGTCTCTATACAAAGACGCTGTTTCACTTGATTTATTTTTTATAGGAGACATTCCACATTATCTACTTAAATTTCATGGGTGTCAGTAACGACGAGCAGGACTGTACATCACATAGGAGACACTGGGGCTGGTATACACTAGTCTCAGTATATCCTATGTGATGTACACTGCTTGTGTTTTAAAAACATTACATGGAAAGGCTTGAATTTCCCCCTTTGACGATGCATGTAGTGTCTATTCTTCTGTGTTTGCAGCAACGTAGTGCAGTGAGCAGTTCTCTACAAAACGTATATTCACGAAGAGACACCTGCGCTCCAGACTGATATAAATCTAGATAAGCAGTAGTGAGTTGGTAAGTAGCAACATCATGAATACAACCTAACATCACAGCCATCACCATTAGGGGTGAGTAATTTCTTTCACGCTCATATAGCAGGATAATTTTTTGACAATTTTCTACAGCCCGCAAATTATATTTTAAATATCTAATTGGACCTTGGCAGAAAAAAAGGTTCATATAGACCGGCTTTGTTTTTGAGATTGCCAGAAATTGGCAAACTATGGATTTGACTTTCGAGGGTCTTAAGGTACAGTCACACGTAGCAATATCGCCGCCATATGGCTGGCAATTTGACGTGAGCGCACGTTCCGGGCACTTGTTTACACATCGCCGTCGCCCTGTCACACATAGACATCTCGCGTGCGATGTTCGGCGATCCTGCGTTCATGAAATCCCCTGCCGCAGACCGGAAGCAATTTCACATACCCACATCAGCGATGTGGGCGTAGAGTGTGAGTGCGCCGAGGAGAAGGCGTGGCAGACTGTTGTACACCGCGCCCCTACCACTCCGATTGGCCAACACAACTGCGTCGCCATTGGTCAGCCTTGCCAAGAAGTCTGCCCACTACATGACGCATGTGTCCTTTCTACTATATCGCGATTCAAATATGGCGCCTTAGCCATGGCCAGCCAATGGGAACGCAGGAGCGACCACCAATCGCGGCAGACGGGGCGAGCCAAACAGAACGCTCAGGCACGCCTCTGGAATTGCTTCCAGATGGCCTGAGCTCGATTTCTACGTCGCTATCACCCAGTCACACGCCACGAAGCGCTGAGATCGCCTGGTGGAAATCGCCTGATTTCTCAGCAGAGCAGGACGATCAGGCGACGCACCACCGGTGATTTCACGCCGTAAAATCTCCCTGTCTCACGCCACTATGCACAGGCGATGTGGTTTCCACATTGCCAAAATACACACATTTATGGCGATATGGAAGCCACATTGCCACGTGTGACGGTGCCTTCAGAGATAATGAACTTGATGAGATTTTTTGAAAGTCTTTTTTTCTTTATTTTCTGTCTCAAATATGCTGATGATGTTTGTGCCAAGTTCTTCAAAATGGTCCACGTAATACATGAATTTGGTGCAAAATACAAAAAAATGCTCTTTATTTTTGTCTTTAAACTGGAGAAAAATCAATGATGAAGTGGGACCAATGAATGGAGGATACGTACTGCCCTTTTCAGATAGAGGTTTACAGATCCCCATTCTTTGGATTGATGGGGGGTTGTTAGAAGTCCGGCAATCAGTAAATTATCTCCTATCCTGTGGATGAGGGATAACTCTCAATTTTACGAAAACCGTTTTAATAAAAAAGTCTTGGTACCCCTACATAACCCTATGACAGACAGATTATTTTACAATAGACTGCTATACTGAAGTATTACATTGGATGTTAAAAGAAAACATAAAAAAAGTGCAAAAATTAGAAATAAATGTCATTCCACAAAAAAAGAAAAGAAAATCCTCTCCATGGATCACAAAAATAACTATGATCACATAACAATAAATTAGTTAGAAAGAAAAAACAAGGTTTTGGTATTACTATAATCATTATGATGAATCCTCACCAGCACCTACATACATATAATATCAAATAATCAGCAAAACCACAATAGCCCACAGATTATTATCAGATGTTTCGATGCAGTTTTCATACCTGTTGCAGATTAATCTTGCAGAGAACGTCTTTACAGCAAGCAGTAATGAGAATGTGTATTGTCTTATGTATCGATCCTTATTATTTTACCTTCCTGCCAATGTGGCTTCACATGTCATAAAGGAGGTGGAGATGGAGGTAAACACCGAAATAACAAGGGTATGATTTCTTTTAAATGACACGTTGTGTTGACTTTTTACCTAGCAAACAGACAGAAGTCATGGTATCCTGCTCTGTAAAGGATGTTGACTAAGTCGGTTTGATATCTGAACGATTCCATGGATCTGTTGTATATAACACTGACCGGTGTATACAGAGAAGTTAGCCCATTTGTTTGCCAACAAGATGCCAACGCCCAGTGAATTCATTGCCAAATTACCAGTGCTTGAAGCTGACGATACATTCATTTCTATGCACCCTTGTCATCTGTGGAGTATATGATACACATGTACATTCCATTATAATATGATTTTTTTGGTGTAATATGAACTAAAATAATAGTGGCCTTGGAAAAACCCATCTGGAACTTCCTTCCCTATTTTTGGAGTTTGTACCCCATTCTCCCTTGGTTCATTTACATGAGACTTTTTTGACCACTTGCTGATCAATGGTATTTTGTGCGTAAATTGTGCACTCATTCGGCAATGAGGGTGGGCAGTGCCTTAGATGTGTGCAGCATCCTGACTATGGTTTTACATTGCACATTGCATTAAAGCCCCACTCCAGTATTTTTTTTATTTCACCGCTAGAGTGGTGATTTAATTAAGTCCCCTGTATGATATTCACTCTCCGGCATCTCTTTATCTGTTTTCAACATTGCTCCCAGTTTGTGACTAGGGATGGGCGAGTCTACTCGCTAGGACTCGGGACTCGGCGATTCTGAAGGTACTCGCAGGACTCGTTACTCGGCGAATCTCCCAGCTTGGACTCGCACAGTGACGAGTCCAATGGAATTCAATGGCAATAAGCTTGACTCTTCACAGATACCCGCTGTCAGCAGCGAGTCTGAGCGAGTCTACGATTCCGAGTCCTACGAGTCTACGATTCCGAGTCCTGTATACTGTATTCGGGAGTCGGACTCTCGAATACAGAATATGATTATGTTCCGAGTCAGCACAGCGTGCGTGTTAGGTCAGAAAACTTGTGAAGATAGCCAATCATAGTCAGTAATGGCATAGCAAAGTTGGTTGTGTCAGGACTATGATTGGCTGCTGTCCATCGTGATGCCTATGTCATGTATGACAGGCAAGGCAGTATATAAGGCTTGTCCCCGCCATTTTGGCCACATTCCTGAGACGATCTGACCTAGTATAGGGAGAGAGAGATATATGCTGGAGCAAATCAGGGATTGTCAGTGTAGGGAAGATTCCTTATATTAACCCAAAAAGCTCTTCTGAGAGCTAGGAGGAGGACAGAGTAGTGCTGTGTAGGCAGGCAGGCAGGGAGGGAAGGAAGGAGAAGCCTTACAGTGCACACAGGACGGACCTCATAGCTTAGCTTACTCACTCAGCTTTGCTAACAGCTGCAGTCAGAGGCTTAGCTGAGGTGCTGTTTCCTTTTTGTTTTTGCACCAGATCGATTTTTGTTCCTAATAAGCCATAGAGCGTTATTTTTTCTGTGGCAGACCAGTGCGTTGCTGCTCTCCTACCTTTAAATAGCACGTACACCACCTTAGGGCCCTTTCACATCAGCGTTTTTTTGAAATCGCGGCAGATGCGGTGAAAAAACCGCATCTGCCGCGATTACCGCATACCGGCTGCACTAGCGGCGCTGTTGCGGTTTTTGCCATGCAAAGTATAGGCGGACTTGCGGCAGGTGCGGCAAGTGCGGTTTTGCACTTGCGGCAGGTGCGGCCGCGAAAAAAACCGCGGTCAGCCGCGGTTTTTTTCGCGGCCGCACCTGCCGCAAGTGCAAAACCGCACTTGCCGCACCTGCCGCAAGTCCGCCTATACTTTGCATGGCAAAAACCGCAACCGCGCCGCAAGTGCAGCCGGTATGCGGTAATCGCGGCAGATGCGGTTTTTTCACCGCATCTGCCACGATTTAAAAAAAACGCTGATGTGAAAGGGCCCTTAGGGAGTGTAGTGTGCGGCTTCACTGCCAAGTGTGAGCGCGCACACTTACCCCGCCAGCAAGTGACGCATACAGCAACACCAAACCACATCTCGGTGGCTGTGCGCACTTAAAACCAATTTTTTTAGGGAGTGTAGTGTGCGGTGTGTTTGGACTCGCACACTTTTAGAGACACATCAGCGAGTTGTAAATGTCATTATTCGCTATTACTCGGTTCCCTATTCATTAACATTGGACTCGCTGGACTCGCAACGAGTCCCGAGTCCTTGACTCGGACTCGTTGGGGTCTTGCGATTCCGAGTCTTTTAGGACTCGCCCATCTCTATTTGTGACCTGCCAGCAACTACAGTGTTTCATGGAACAAGCCACAGGTCACAACTCATTGAAACTCTATGAGAGCCTTATGTTTTCCCTCATAGACCTGTATTCAGCACATTGATGTAATTTCTGATTTCTGAAGAGGTAGACGTTACAGTCACAATATGGTGCTGGTGGACTGGAGCAACGCTGAAAAAAGGTGAAAACATCGGAGGGTCAGTATAAGACCTGGGGCAAGGATCTTGGGCTTAAAGGCTCCTCTAATAGTAGGTGTAAGTCAAGTGAGCTCTAATTCTTATAATCCATACTTGTTATCTAAGGGAATATGCTGTATATTTTCCCATCTGAATAATATATATTTAAAGTGCTACTATTTATCTTTTATATATAGCACTACAGTTGTGGCCAAAAGTATTGACATCCCTGCAATTCTGTCTGATAATACTCAGTTTCTTCCTGAAAATGATTGCAATCACAAATTCTTTAGTATTATTATCTTCATTTAATTTGTCTTCAATGAAAAAAAACACAAAAAGAATTGTCCTAAAGCCAAATTGGATCTAATTCCACACCAAACATAAAAAAGGGGGTGGACAAAAGTATTGGCACTGTTAGAAAAATCATGTGATGCTTCTCTAATTTGTGTAATTAACAGCACCTGTAACTTACCTGTGGCACCTAACAGGTGTTGGCAATAACTAAATCACACTTGCAGCCAGTTGACATGGATTAAAGTTGACTCAACCTCTGTCCTGTGTCCTTGTGTGTACCACATTGAGCATGGAGAAAAGAAAGAAGACCAAAGAACTGTCTGAGGACTTGAGAAACCACATTGTGATGAAGCATGAGCAATCTCAAGGCTACAAGTCCATCTCCAAAGACCTGAATGTTCCTGTGTCTACCGTGCGCAGTGTCATCAAGAAGTTTAAAGCCCATGGCACTGTGGCTAACCTCCCTAGATGTGGACGGAAAAGAAAAATTGACGAGAGATTTCAACACAAAATTGTGCGGATGGTGGATAAAGAACCTCGACTAACATCCAAACAAGTTCAAGCTGCCCTGCAGTCCGAGGGTACAACAGTGTCAACCAGTACTATCCGTCGGCGTCTGAATGAAAAGGGACTGTATGGTAGGATACCCAGGGAGTCCCCACTTCTTACCCCGAGGCATAAAAAAGCCAGGCTGGAGTTTGCCAAAACCTACCTGAGTAAGCCTAAAACGTTTTGGAAGAATGTTCTCTGGTCCGATGAGACAAAAGTAGAGCTTTATGGGCAAAGACATCAACATAGAGTTTACAGGAGAAAAAAAGAGGCATTCAAAGAAAAGAACACAGTCCCTACAGTCAAACATGGTGCAGGTTCTCTGATGTTTTGGGGTTGCTTTGCTGCCTCTGGCACTGGACTGCTTGACCGTGTGCATGGCATTATGAAGTCTGAAGACTACCAACAAATTTTGCAGCATAATGTAGGGCCCAGTGTGAGAAAGCTGGGTCTCCCTCAGAGGTCATGGGTCTTCCAGCAGGACAATGACCCAAAACACACTTCAAAAAGCAATAGAAAATGGTTTGAGAGAAAGCACTGAAGACTTCTAAGGTGGCCAGTAATGAGTCCAGACCTGAATCCCATAGAACACCTGTGGAGAGATCTAAAAATGGCAGTTTGGAGAAGGCACCCTTCAAATATCAGGGACCTGGAGCAGTTTGCCAAAGAAGAATGGTCTAAAATTCCAGCAGAGCATTGTAAGAAACTCATTGATGGTTACTGGAAGTGGTTGATCGCAGTTATTTTGGCTAAAGGTTGTGCAACAAAGTATTAGGCTGAGGGTGCCAATACTTTTGTCTGGCCCATTTTTGGAGTTTTGTGTGAAATGATCAATGTTTTGCTTTTTGCTTCATTCTCTTTTGTGTTTTTTCATTGAAGACAAATTAAATGAAGATAATAATACCAAAGAATTTGTGATTGCAATCATTTCCAGGAAGAAACTGAGTATTATCAGACAGAATTGCAGGGGTGTCAATACTTTTGGCCACAACTGTATCTGACAGTAGCTGCTGACATTCAGTGTTTTGAAGTGCAGCAATCAATCCGGGAAATTGGCCTGTTTAAAAATGAATGTTATCACCCTTCCCGAGTGCAACCGATAGAACACCACGGTTTTACTATGATTTTCTATGTGTCTTTCAGACATGATTATAGCTACACCTCAGCAATAACATCTTAGGCTGGCTTCACACTGCAGTTTTGTCACTGATCAGGTTCCATCAGGTTGGTGTGCCAAAACCAGGAGAGGAACTTGCAGAGAAAAACTAGAATTGAAAGATTGACACCTGTTCTGGTCTTTGGAGACATTCCTGGTTTTGGCACATAAACTGGATGGACACTGATCAGTAAAGAAAACTATGGCTGGCTTCACATCATGGTACAATCAAGTCCGGGGTGAACCTGACAGCCCCGGACCCGATTTGCAAACAGAACCGGAGGGCAAATATGCCCTCCGGTCTAGTTTGTAGCCGGATTCTGAAGATCGCAGATTCAGGAGCTGTCCCCTGCTGAAATGGTGCTGAACCACTTCACATGGGACAGCTCCCTGGTGCTGAAGTTTAGCGTAGCTCACGCTTAACTGCAGCCGCCGGCGTGTGGATCCTGGATCCTCCCGGATCTGGGCAATCCAGCGCCATAGACTCCCATGTTAGGGAGCGCCAGATTGCCCTTATCCGGTAGGATCCAATTTGGGCAGATTTTTCGCCCCGGACACAAAAACATTGCAAGTAATGCTTTTGTGTCCGGAAGAAAAATCCGAATACACCCGGATCCTCCCGGATCCCAGACAGCTGCCATCAGGTTCCATCTGGCCCCATAGGGCAGTATAATGTCAAAATCGGGTCCGGGGCCATCAGGTTCACCCTGGACAGCCCTGGACCTGATTGTACCGCAGTGTGAAGCCGCTCTAAGGCTGGCTTCACACCACAGTTTTTGGAATCCTGGTGTGTCCAGTTTGAACAGGACAGAACAGGATCTGGTTTTGCCTTTCCTGTATCCCTATGGTGCCGGTTTGGTCCTACATGTCCATCAGGTTTTATGTATTCTGTGCCGGATTCGTTTTGTCTGATTTTTCACTGTCTCCAAAAACGAAGCCTGCAGCATTTTTGGGCTCCGGTGGAAAAAATCCGACAAAACCGGACAGAAATAGATCCGGGGTGACCCGACACCCATAACATGGGAGTCTATGGGTTCCGGATCCATGAAAAAAATTGAATCGTTTTCCGGATCCAATTTTCAGCACAGAGAATGCTCTGAAATCCTGCCGTGCAAACTTCAGCACCATGAACAGCACCACTTCAAACACAGGCTGTGAATTCAGCACCAAGGACCGCCGCAGAGCAGACACAGGCAGACTTCAGCACCATAGACAGCGGAAGAAAAGGAATCCTGCAAACAAACCATATTTGGCCACACTTTCTACACATCCTGTCCTGTCAGGTTCTGTCCGGTGGATCCTGCAAAAAACAGGATCTACCCTGACCGCCAAAAACCGTGGTGTGAAGCCAGCGTAAGTATACCTCTGAGTTCTTTTTTACTTGGGTATTGAAGAGGATCCAATTCAAAATCTCCATCATAACTCTGTGAGCATTCCCTAAAGCTGTTCAAATCAGGTGGATTCCACCCCCCTATCCTAATAAAATAGGGAAAATCATATTGTAATCATGTTATAGGGGGTTTTCTGACAAAAAAAATATGACATATTGATCAGTTTCACGATTGACACCCGACGAGAGGTTGTTAGAATTCTGGAGTCCGATCAGAAAGGAAATCAGAGAATTACATTAACTTGCAGAATAAGTAAAGCCATCCCCTAATAGCGAGCTGCTCACCATCTGCTTTATGGTGTATTTACAAGCAGCGTATTTGCTGAATATTTTTCCGCACAAAAACCACATCATGATGGATTTCATAATGAAAAATTGCTGGCATACATAGCCCTCCATAGAGTATAAAGGTTCCCACATAGCCTTCCAAATATTATAATGGCCTACACATAGCTCTCCAAATTTTATAATAGCCTCCATATAGCCCTCCAATATTATAATGGCCCCCACACCTCTCCACACTGTACAATGATCCTGACATATCCCCTTACACAGCATGATGGATCTCATAATGAAGAATTGCTGGCATACATAGCCCTCCATAAAGTATAAAGGTTCCCACATAGCCTTCCAAATATTATAATGGCCCACACATAGCTCTCCAAATTTTATAATAGCCTCCATATATCCCTCCAATATTATAATGGCCCCCACACCTCTCCACACTGTATAATGATCCCCACACATCCCCTTACACAGCATGATGGATTTCATAATGAAGAATTGCTGGCATACATAGCCCTCCATAAAGTATAAAGGTTCCCACATAGCCTTCCAAATATTATAATGGCCTACACATAGCTCTCCAAATGTTATAATAGCCTCCATATAGCCCTCCAATATTATAATGGCCCCCACACATACCTCCATATAGTAAAATAAATAAAAATAAATAGCTCTCTTCATTCCCCCTACTGCTTTGGTCTCCATGGTGTGTGTTCTGAAGTTCTACCCTCCCTGCTCTACACATCAGGCGCAATGAAGTGATGTCATTCCGCCCACTGCGGTGAGATGTCACAGCTCAGACACCGACGGAAGATGGAAGATGGAGTTGACAGTGCGATGCTGGTCCGGGGAGAGGGAGTGCCGGCGATGTCACCATGCCCCCTGAGTCACAGACGCGATAGTAACCACGTGGTAAGCTGCCATTGGCGGCACATTACCGCCAGCAGCTTAAAAAAAGCATTGTGTAAATGCATTTTTTGGAATCTCGTTACTTTTCTGGTACCATAAAATGCAGTGACCTTTCCAAACTTAAAGACATGCAGAAAATAAGCACTGCAAAAATTCCAGGTGTGCACATGTCCTTATCAAAAGTCATCAGTATGGTGTTATAATAGATGCCTGGCAAATCTAATGAGGTTTAGGACAGATAAGGAATGAATACTTACACATTAAATATATATGTGACCTGTAAACATGTGCAAAGTAAGCACCCAGAGAGTACATGCCAACGAGGTTCAAGGGAGTTGTAATGATTTAGGATATATGCCAGGCCAGAATTTTGGTTAGCAAGGGGGTAATTAGAAATCTAGGTTTGAGTGGGGATTTTAGGGGTCAGTTATAGGGGCAAGAAGGAGTTTTTTGGCCTACCTGATTGGTGGTTTGTCAGGCCTGGGGGTATAATAGATGGGATCATCAAGGGTTATCCATTCTGCTCTGGGACCTTGGATTGGACATCCCACCCACCCGTCCTACTGTTGTGTATTATTCTAAGATATATCAGTGAGTTTTGTAAGTTAATAAGTCACAGTGGCCAGCGGAAAAGTAAGGGGTGGTTTCAAGAAGGTTGATTGGACTGAAGGACGGGGAAGCCCAGTGCATGGATGGGTTAATCCTATTTGTTTCAGGGTTCTTACAGAATTGTAAGCAGGTCCCTACTGGGCTAGGTGTCCGAGGGACATGTGGATGTGGGCAACACTCAGCTGGTGCCCCCAAGCCAGTGCCGTGCAGCTGGTGGTGTGAGTGTGGAGAAGAGATTTGGTTGCGGTTGGCCAAATGTATGGCACCTGCAATCCCCTCTCTTTTCTGGTGTTCATATCAATATATCTTTAATGACTTTTACGTTTTACATGATATTCAATAAATGGGGCTGCTGTGGCCATTATATCCAATGTCACGCAGTGTCTTTATTTTTTACATAAGGGGTTGAGGTCTAAAGGAGTGGAGTGTTGAATTTTGGTTGGGTCTTTAGTCACACATTCCATAGTCATTTTAGGATATGTGTAAGAGACGATCCCTGTGTTTGATCTCAAAACCACTAATTATATCCAAACACCTTTTCATAAGCCGTTCTTGTTTTCGACTCTTGCATGTAATTTCTCAGAAATCCGGCTTTACATGAGCTGTATTTAAAAAGTTGTTGGGATCGTTGCCAGTACTGTCAGGTGAGGAGCCTAATCCCTGACTGGGGTCATACAAGGTGAATCAATGTGCGGTCATGGAGGAGTAATGACAGGGTAATGGATAGCTGCACTAATTACAGACAGCGATTAGAAGCAGTAATGACTGTTGGTACCAAGTATTATACTGGTACATTCACACGTATAAAGTTTCAGATGTGGATTTTCTACTGAAGGTTTTGCAAAAAATGGGACAAATGATTTGTGGCTGTAAGGCCAGGTTCACACATTTTCAGCTTAAGGCTGCAGTCACACTACAGTTGACTTGTGTGAGGATCGCATCGCAATGCTCGGACTGGTCAGTAGCCCACCTGACCTGAGCATGACATCTTCATGTATTTCTATGCAGCTGCCATAGGTCAGTCCAAGTCGACAGCCAGTCCAGCATTTTGATGTGATGCTCCCCCGAGTCATACTGTAGTGTGACTCCAGCTTAAATGTGATCCAACTAAACATTGGTCGCATCTGGACCATTGTTAGTCTATGGAGCCTAGCATATGTCCGAGCTTGATCCGATACCGGATTGCACTCGGTCATGCCAGTCAATGAGTCTTGGAAAACATCATCAGGTGACATCTGAGTGCAGTCCAGTTTCCACAGACTGACAGAATGGAGAAGATGGAGAAATATGTTTCTCCATCTTCTTCCCATCTGAAAGAATCAGCCACATTATGCTCACAATCTGATCAGACGGTCATTTGCATAATTGATCTGATTCTCTCGGATGAAAGACTATGGCTATCTGCCTCTTAAGCCCCAGTCACACATAACGATATCGTTAGAGAGATCGTTGTAACTGTGACGTTACAACGATCTCTCCAGCGATGTCGTTCTGTGTGACACTTTGCAGCGATCGGGCCCCTGCTGTGAGGTCGCTGATCGCTGCAAAGTGCTGCGGGTCATTTTTAGATCGTTGGTTTCCCGCTGGTCAGCACGCATCGCTGCGTGTGACCGCAAGAAACCAGCGATCAGTGACCTCACAGGGCTGGTTACTATGGTAAACACCGGGTATCCAGGCAGCACGCGCTGCCTAGATATCCGGCATTTACCATGGTTACCAGCGTCCTCCCTGCTTAGAACTGCCTGTAAGCAGGGAGAACGCTGGTAACTATGATAAACAGCGGGTATCTAGGCAGCGAGCGCTGCCTGGATACCGCGCTGTTTATCATAGTTACCAGCGTTCTCCCTGCTTAGCGCTGCCTATAAGGCAGTGCTAAGCAGGGAGCGATGTGGGAGGTGGCTCCCATGGCCTGATCGCTGGGGAGATCTGCCTGTTTGACAGCTCCCCAGCGATCAGGTAACGACGCTCCAGCGATCCCGGCAGGTCGTTATCGCTGTCGGGATCGTTGGAGCGATCGTTATGTGTGACAGCACCTTTAGGGCAGAATCACAATGGCGTTTGACTCGTGCGAGTGCAATGGGACTCAGGTCCATGTTAAGGCCACTTTACACACACAGATATCTGTGTCCAACTTCTGAACAGATCTCTGGTTGCAGTGAAATCATGGATACATTGCTCCATTTTGTGGCTGTGTACAAATGGAGCAATATGTCCATTATTTCACTGCAACCAGAGATCTGTTCAGAACTTGGACACAGATATCTGTGTGTGTAAAGTGGCCTTTATACAATTCTGCAGCTCAGACCTGCAAGTTTTTCCTCAACCCTACACAGGCTGAGGAAAAATATCGCAGCATGCTGAGGAAAAAATCACAGCATGCCGCGATTTTCTGCAAGTCTCAGATCACTTGCACCTATACAAATCTATGGGTGAAAGTGAAACATTGGACTACACTTGACAGACAGTCCATTGCACTGTGATATATGCTGAGGCCGGCAATGGAGAAGATGGGGACATTCATTACTTCCTCTACTAAGCTCTTACAGCCGACAGGGTCCTATCTCTCTTCTGCAGAGTGTAAGCTCTTATGGTCAGCAGGGTTCTCTCTCTCTTCTGTGGAGTGGAGTGTAAGCTCTTATGGTCAGCCGAGTTCTCTCTTTCTTCTGTAGAGTGTAAGCTGTTATTGTCGGTGGGGTCCTCTCTCCTGTAGAGTGTAAGCTCTTATGGTCAGCTGGGTTCTCTCTTCTGTAGAGTGTAAGCTCCAATGCCCAGTGGAGTCTTCTCTCCTGTAGAGTGTAAGCTCTTATAGTCAGCGGGGTTCTTTCTCTCTTCTGTAGAGTTAAAGCTCTTAGGGTACCTTTACACGCGGCTACATTTCTAGGGTGGCTACAGGTAACTTACTGGTTGCAGTGAAATCATGGAGAGATTATTCCATTTGTACACAGCAACAAGATAGAACCTTGTCTCCATGATTTCACTGCAACCAGTAAGTTACCTGTAGCCACCCTAGAAATGTAGCCGCGTGTAAAGGTACCCTTATGGTTAGCGGGGTTCTTTCTCTCTCTTCTGTAGAGTGTAAGCTTTTATTGTCAATGGTGTCCTTTCTCACTCTTGTAGAGTGTAAGCTCTTATGGTCAGCCGGGTTCTCTCTTTCTTCTGTATAGTGTAAGCTGTTATGGTCGGTGGGGTCCTCTCTCCTGTAGAGTGTAAGCTCTTATGGTGAGCTGGGTTCCCTCTTCTGTAGAGTGTAAGCTCTAATGGTCAGTGGAGTCTTCCCTCCTATAGAGTGTAAGCTCTTATGGTCAGCAGGGTTTTTTTCTCTCTTTTTTAGAGTGTAAGCTTTTATGGTCAGTGGGGTGCTCTCTCTCTTCTGTAGAGTTAAAGCTCTTATGGTTAGCGGGTTTCTTTCTCTCTCTTCTGTGGAGTGTAAGCTTTTATGGTCAATGGGGATCTCTCTCTTCTGTAGCGTGTAAGCTCTTATGGTCAGTTTATTACTCCCTCCCCACCTTCATACCATCCACGATCCTCGTCTTCTGTCTTCCTGCACTCACTCAGCACTGCTACATTAGAGATCACGGGGAGGAAGAACACGTCTGCTCCCTGTGATCTCTAATCACTGAATGACAGCACTGAGACCTGTGGCGACGTGGTGACGTCATCGAGGTCACCGTTGGCATAGTTACTGAGTGAGCGGTTAATACAGCAATGGTGTCCTTGGATCACCTCAGTTAACTCCCTGCTTATCGCGCCACTATTTCTGAATGAGTCGTGGGAATCGCGGCGTGGTAAGCAGGGGGTTAACTGAGGTGATCTGAGGACATCGTTGCAGTATTAATTCCTTGCTTAGTTACTATGTCAGTGACGTCACCGCTTATCTGACGCAGGTCTCAGTGCTGTCATTCATTAGAGATTAGAGACCACGGGGAGCAGACGTGTTCTTCCTTCCCGTGATCTCTAATGTAGCAGAGCTGAGTGAGTGCAGGAAGACAAAAGACAGCGAAGACGAGGATCGTGGATGGTATGATGGTGGGGAGGGAGTAATAATGATGGCGTCTCTAAGTGTCTCTGTGTTTTTATTTCAAATAAATTAATTTGTCTCTGCGTTGTGTCTTTTTTAACCTTCTAAATGGCCTGGTCTAACTTGGCCTGATATTAAGACTCTCAGGGCTTAATACCAGCTGGAAAAACAAAGCTGGTATTAACCCTTTATTACCCAGCATGCCACTAATGTGTATGGCAACCAAGCAGAATCACCGTCTTGATTGAGGAAATGCAGTCTGACTACAACAGCCAATCACAGAGGCTCTCACAGAGTGTGAGCTTCTGTGATTGGCTGTTTGCCAGAAAATGCAATGAATATGCAAGTAGCTTAATTGGCGGCCCTGGAAGTAGCAGCGGCAGACTCGTAAGCCCGATCTACCTAGTCTCTGGTAAGCCCGATCTACCTAGTCTACTATCTATCTGTCTATTCTATTCAATCTATCCTGTCTGTCTACTCTTTTCTAACTTTACACAGCATGGGAAAGACTAAGGCTGGGTACACATTTGCGGACCCCTCCGCAGCGTTCTGCGGAGGGGATCCGCAATGTGACCGCAGCGGCCGCGAGCTCCTATCTTTATAATGGGAGCGCACGGTGCTGAGCTTGACCGCGCATGACCGTGCACACCCATTCACTCCCATATGTGATCTGTGCGCAGGCGTATGCCTGCGCATAAATCACCCAGTCTCGTCCGCACCAGGAACGCGACATGTTGCATTCCTGGTGCGGACGAGACTGGGTGATTTGTGCGCAGGCATGCGCCTGCGCACAGATCACATATGGGAGTGAATGGGTGCGCACGGTCATGCGCGGTCAAGCTCAGCACCGTGCGCTCCCATTACAAAGATAGGAGCTGGGGGACGCTGCGGTCACATTGCGGATCCCCTCCGCAGAACGCTGCGGAGGGGTCCGCAAATGTGAACCCAGCCTAAGCATTGCATATGGACACCACACAGATGTTAGCTGAGAAAAAAAACACACAATCTCATCACACTCGCACAACCATACTTAAAGCACTTGCGTGACAGTCATGCATCAAAGTCGCTCTGATTTCCGCATATGCCAGTGTGCCTGCACGCAGATAATTAATATTTATGGCCAACATTAATTGCCTGCAAATCAGAGAATAATTAAAATGCTTTCTCTGGGATGAATGATTGATTTTTATTGGATGCACATATATTTGAACTAATGAAAAATTCCTTTTCATTGCTGAAAGCCTTTGGCTCCATGTTATTTTTTGTCCTCAGTTACCATTTTCTTAAGCTCATTCAGCCCTCTGCTATCTCTCTAGACTCCTCCATGAATTTCCAGCTCGGCCAAGCGTAACTGTGTTTTTAATAGGAAGATTGGAGAAAGCTACTGCCAGACACTTCTCCTGGAGGCAGATAACTTATGGTGGGTTTACACACACCAATTTATCTGTTCAATATCTGAACCAATCTCTGGTTGCAGTGAAATCATGGATACATTGCTCCATGTTGTACACAGCCACAAAATGGAGCAATGTATCCATGATTTCACTGCAACCAGAGATCTGTTCAGATATTGAACAGATAAATTGGTGTGTGTAAACCCACCATTAGACAGTCCCAACCCTTATCATCTCTGACATCGGCGAGAGTCCAAGGGCCAATATATGTTAGATTGTCGCCCGATCCCGCTGATATCGACGTGACTCTAATGTGTATAGGGGCATTTATACTCAGATGATTTACATAGAATTCCGTCCAATATACATCATACAGCAGACATGTCACCTTGTCACTAGACCACGTTCTTCAATACCCGTGGAATGTAATATTACATTGTGGTAATAAGGCAAAGGGGCCGCAAGGTGGAAGGTCCACCACTTGGATAACCCCTTCTCATTACCCATGTTTGCCCCCATAAAAATGAAAAAGCTTATACTCACCTATGCTGCTGTAGCGGTTCCAGCGATGTCAGAACTCACATTTATGGGACCCACGTGACAATCAGCACTGGATTCTCTCTCCGTAATTTATCAGTGAAAACAATAGATGGAAATTGCATGTGACTCATGGACATCTGAGTGACACTTTAAGGCTGGAAACACACTGTCCGAGTGACATGCGACTTACTCATTCACCCAGGATGGCCTCCCCCTCTTTGGACGGGAGCAGTGGAGCTACATATAAAAACATACCACTGACAGTATCCCGTCCAAAGAGGCAGGGGTCGTGCCGGGTGAATGATCCGAGACTCGTGTGAGTAACTCGCATCTCACTCGGACAGTGTGTTTCCTGCCTAAGGCAGCAGTATCAGGTGTATCGGCTGTCAGGTCCACATTGGTTACTGTAATGATTTTAAACAATAGTCACATTTAAAAGGTTCTTGGGGACTTTAATAAAATGCAAAAATAAACTCTCTCTTCTACAGTACTTTATAAATTAAAATATACTGTACTTTGGCTTTGTAACATACACATTTTATCATTTTTAGTAATTGAAATAGTTACTGTACCTAGGTCCTTGGGGTATGGTCACACTGAGTATTTTTATGTGGGTTTGTAAGCACTTCAAAATTTACATCAAAATACGTCTGTACATTTATTTTAGGATGGGGTCAAAGGAGTGTATTAAAAAAATCATCCAATTTTAATCCAAAACAACATATGATTTTTAATCTGTATGACATCCATATGACGTGTTTTTTTTACATTAGCAGTGAATAAAATTTATAGGACTAAATACAGTTTCCTATGTTAAAGCACCACTCCAGCTTTCGTTTTAATCACACTGCTGAAGTCGTGCTTTAAATCTATGTACCTGATCCCTGCCCTCTGTATTCTACTCACCTTCAGGTGTCTTCATCTGCTTCCAGCACCACTCCAGTTGGTCTCTAGCGATTTTTGACCTGCCGGCAGCTTCAGTGTTACATGGAGTGCGCCCAAAGTCACAATACAATACAAGCCTATAGGAGCCTCGTTCTGTCCTCATAGAGATGCGTTGGGGCTTGTGACATAACTTATGACTTCCGGACAGACAGAAGTTACAAACACAAGATGGTGCTGCATCAGTAAAAGGTAAAGATGCTGGAGGATGAGTATAAGACCTGGAACAGTAGACTTGGATTTAAAGTGTGGCTCTCCTATGGTCCAGTTGCCCCAGTGGTTTTGCCTCTCTCACCAGAGGTGATATCATGCTTGGAAGCAGAAGGAGATCCTCACGCTAGGTAAGGCAGCTTTCACATAACGATTTTTTTCCCTGTCCGTGGCATCCTACTTTTTGTAGGACCCCCATGGACAGGAAAGTACACCACAGGAGGTGACCTATTCTGTGTCCGGGTCTGTGATTATCACGGATCCGGACACAGTGGGGCACTTTCACTTCTGCAATGTATAATATACATTGCAGAAGTGAAATATAAGAAAGAGTTAAAAATAAAAAATCACTATGCACACCTATCCGGGATCCACCGCTGCCTCCCAGCAAGGTCTATGTGCTTACAGGACCTGTGATGATGTCACAGAGCATCATCGGGTCACATGACCGCAGTTTCGGTAACTGCGGTCATGTGACCCGATGATGCTCTGTGACATCATCACAGGTCCTGTAAGCACATGGACCTTGCTGGGAGGCAGCGGTGGATCCCGGATAGGTGTGCATAGTGATTTTTTATTTTTAACTCTTTCATTTACTTAATTACATTTCTGCAATGTATATTATACATTACAGAAGTGTAATTAGAAGGGTTGGAGCAATTTTAGTGTACTGAGCATGCTCAGTACACTAAAATCGGGTCCGAGGAACGATCAGCTGTTTCCTCGGACCTGCGCTCATAGGCCCCCATGTTAAAGAGATCGGATCGGATCGGATTTGGCCTAATTGCCATCCGATTTTGTGGGATCCGATTTTTTTTCTGAGCCCAAAATTGGAGCAGTCTCCGATTTTGGGTCCAGCAAAAAATCGGACACAAATCGGATCACACAAAATCGGATGCCAATTAGGCCAAATCCGATCCGATCCAAACCCCATAGGATAACATGGGGGCCAAATCGGATCCGTGGCTGTCCGTTTTACAACGGACAGCCACGGATACACAAAAATCGTTATGTGAAAGCACCCTAACCCCTCACATGGACACACCAAACCCAATAAATGGCCAGAAGGGGGAGCTCAGCACCCGAGTTGAGGGGAGCTGCCCTGTTTCCAACAAGGGGGATGGGTTAGGAGGAGTGTAGAAAAAGTGCAGGAAGGGAGAGAAAGCAGTTTTGAAGTGGGAGAGAGCAGGATAAGGTCCTGGAGAGCAGAGCTGTTGATGAGCTCACCCCAGGCAGCGCTACAAAGGATGCCAGATTCTGGAGGACAGGAGACTGCAAGTTTCCTGGCCGCATGTAGAGACCCGGCCGCACAGCAGCGTAACGAGAGCCTGGAGCTGCAATCAACACAGCACTGTCTGTTACAAGATCTTGCTGTCTGCCGGTCGGGAGCGAGGGCAATAGAGAGGAAAAGGACAGAGCCACAGAATAGCTCAAAGGCTGCTGGGACCCAGACTGAGAAGTTCAGCAGGCAGGCCTCCAAACCCACCAGGCGAGGTGGAATCCAACTACTTCCAGGCTGACCAGACTCTCCTGGATCTAGTAACCAGTGCCCCTGGACTGCACCGCAATTCTTCAGTAAAGGTAAAAGAACTGCACCCCTTTGTGTCCTACTGTTCATTTCCTGTGCCCTCCTTGCCGCCTCCTGCACCATAACTACTACCACCATCATTCCCCACAGACTCTTACATCAAACCCCAGGGGCCTGCTACATCTGTGGGGAGCATTACCAACCCAGCTGCCATAACACCTATTCGCCTGAGGGCTCATCTAAGCAGTGCTGGTCACCCTTGATCAGGTACCACAGGTGGAATCAAGTAAAGATATTATAATCCCTTGTAAATACCCCCTTCATCTGCTCAGCTGGGGCAACGATCGACGGTACTGCCACGGTGACATCCCCTTGACTACACCCGGCTGGTCGAGTACCCCAGGGCCTTGCGGCTATTGTAAAAGTATCACTCCAGCGATGAAACCCCCTCCTTGCTGAAGTGGTGCTTTAGAAATTGAAATGTATTCTTAAAAATCTGAATAGTTGATTCGTACAGAATCTGATTTTTTTTTTAATATGCACATCCATAGACTTGATTTTGAGTATCATTCAATATACAGAAAAACTAGCACAGACTGCACTTAGTCCATGTAAAAGAACGGCCAACTGTGTGAGGTTAGATGGTTCTGATCTGGCACAAATCCTAAAGGCCCGTTACACGGTACGATATTGTGAACGATATCGCTGAAATGTCACAGGTTTGGAGTCGTTCAAACGACATCGTTAGGACGTCGTTGCATGTTACACCGAGATACGACTACGATAAATTGTTGGATCGTTGATCGTAGATTTGAGAACATGTTCGCAAATCAGACGATCGTCGTTCAGCCAACCTGCTATATTGTTGTGTGTGACACCGCGATAATGATCACGTTTGAGATTTCTGGGATCGTGAAACCAATCCCGTAGGTGTGCCTTGGTGTTGTGTTTTCCGCACCCCGTGTGCGCGGATTGGTGGTCAGTAGTGAATTCTGATTGGATGGCTTTGGTTATGGGAAAAGCACCATATTTGCTGATCCGTGCTTTGATCAGTAGACTCATTGCATTGACTTGTTTATTCTTTACACTATTATTGGGGGGCTACTGCTATGGACAGTAAGAGAAGCGTTGCCACTTTAAGAAGTCCCTGCCTGTGTGGGACCGTAAGAAACACGCTGCCACTTTAAGAGACAGAAACCCCCCCAGCTGTGGGATGATGGTATGTCCTGTTTTCCCCCCTTCGGAGAGTGTGTTTTTTTGGAACAGCCCGTTTATGTGTGGAGAGGAACAGACTTTCTGTGGAGTTTGGAAAGCACTGCAGTGTTCGTGTGAAATGAAAGTGGGACACAGACAAGCCCGGGATTCCGTGAGAATCTGAAGCAAGGAGAAGATTTGCAGCCCATCGACTCGAGACAGGAGCCGTGTGCACCTTCGGATAAGACTGCTGTTGTTGGGGGCCCCCGGGACTGCATCCAAATCCCTGCATCACTGCGAGTTAAATATTGTGCACCCTTCAGGGTTTAGAATAGGCTTCAGTAGGTAGAACACGGCAGCCGTGTGGCCTGTGTAGCACGGCCAGAAAGGTTACACGTAGAGTAGTATTGTACTTTGCTTTTGTGGATTTACCTGTGTGCTCTTAACTTGTGATAGTTGGAGAACCGTGCTATTGAGCGGACCAACTAGAGAAAACGAACAGTTTGTTAAATCTCGTTTTTGCCACTGTTTACCCCTGCTTGAACCTTCCTTCTTCACTCCTTTCCCCGCCTGTTAATAAATTCACCCTTGTGGTTTGCACTCCCATCTTGTGTACCGTACATTATTCTGCACCGCGGTGGTCCTCCCAGCCATCGCTTCAAGTGGCGCTGCGAGCAGGGTACGGTCACCAAGATGGAGGCAGCAGACAGCAACGGCGGGAATGCTAATATTAACGGGGGTAATGTGGGCAATGGTGGAACCCCTGCAAGGACACTCCCAATGGGCACTATATTTAGTGTACTCCCAAAGTTTGACGGCAATAACATGGCACTGTGTGACTGGGTGTCCCGACTGCAGAGCACCCTGAAGGTTTATAACATCGGCCCAGAGCTTGAAGTAGACATCGCTTTGACTGCACTAGAGGGAGAAGCCCGTAGAAACGTCTGTCTACAACCAGAACCCACCCGTAGTACCCTGAAAGAGTTAGTTGGATTCCTGGAAGAAATCTATGGCGAGACTGCTAGTGCGGGGCATCTTCGCGTCAAATTTTTTTCGAGGCTGCAGCGGGAAGAAGAAGGGATCTCTCAGTATGCCACCGCACTACAAGAAGTGTTAGCAGAGGTGCAGAAAAAGGAGGCAGCTGGACTCGGCGGCATAGGCTCCACAGACCAGATACTCCGGGAGCAGTTTATTCTAGGTTTACACAGCATATCCTTGAGGCGAGCCCTGTCAGAACGGGTCCGAGCGAACCCGGCTCTTACATTTCATCAAATCCTGGCAGAAACAGTAGCCCGAAGTAAAGAAGAAAGCTACGCTTCTGGGGTGGTGCGCATCCAAGCCGCCAAGTCCAGCGTGGACCCAACCCCCAAGAGGTGCTGGTCCAGGTGGTGCAGGATTTACAGAAATCCGTTCTCAATGTACAGGAGAAGCTGACCCAGATGGAGCAAAGAATGAGGGATCTGTCTGTTGCACCCCCCTACCCAGCTTCACCATCCTCCTTTCAACCTGGCCCATCGTACGCACGCAATAATTCCCCGGCGCGACCAATAGGAAACTGGAGGGTGCAGGCTTCCTCTCCGCAGCCACCAGAGGCACAAGGTATTCCTCAGCGAAGAGAAGACATCCGATGCTGGAGATGTGGAGGTCAGGGGCATATTGCCAGAGGGTGCCGGAATAGCACTCAAGGCCAACAGAAGCCTCCGTTAAACTACCAACCCCCGCAGTAGTGCGGCACTCTGCGGGGGAGGCGAGAAGGGAGGCCGCTCCGTATCATGACGAACATCTGATCGCTGGGTGTCCCATCATACGTGCTGAATTCGAGGGTGTCCTAGTGGATTGCTTGATAGATACCGGGTCACAAGTGACGACGATGCCAGAAGCATACTTCAATCAACATTTCCAGGCACTGGCCAGGCCAGAGAAAGAGACATTGATCCGGGTGATTGCCGCTAATCAGCAACCGATCCCGGTCACAGGGGTTGTGTGGATGAATGTTCGTATCTGTGGGCAAGAAGTGGGGAGAAAAGGGATCCTACTAGTCCCCGGGCCCATCAAAGAAGATGTACCTGTAATACTGGGGATGAATGTCCTACGTGAATTAGATCAGATTATGTTCGTCAAACGGGGACCCGGATACTGGAAGCAGGCTACTACACATAAGCCTACGCAAGAAGCACTTCAGCGACTGATCCGTGTCTGTGGGACGCAGAAGAGTGTGCCATCTCATCAGACGGTAGGGGTCATCAGGGCTCCTGGGAAGGTGCCCATAATCCTGCCTCCCGGACGAGAAAGTATATTACACCTTCCAGTGGGAACCTATCGCAATCTCGATGGGGTAGAAGTGATTGTGCAGCCTGTAGCAACCGGAAGAGTGGACCAAGAAGTTATGATAGCTCGTACGGTAGCTGTGGTCCAACAAGGACGCGTCCCTATCAGAGCCTTGAATGTGGGCCCCAGTGAGGTCACCTTGCCCCGAGGGACAGATCTGGCCCTGGTATACTTGCATAAAGGTGAAGTGGTGAGCCAAAAAGATATATCCCTATCGCCAATAGAAGGTACGGGGTGGACCCTAGCAGTCTCTGCGAGGGCTGAAGAGATGCCCTCCCCAGAGTGGAGTGGAAAGGTCATCCTTGATCAGATGGAAGTGGATGTGAAATCGCTGGGCCCCGAGCGTGTGCAAGCAGTAGAAGCTATGTTGTGGAAGAACCAGGCTGCATTCGCTCGCCACGCTGAAGATTTCGGCTGCACTGAAGCTATCATGCATGAGATACCGACCGGGGAAGCTCGTCCGATTCGAGAACGGTACCGACAGATCCCTCCCAAGATGTACCAAGAGGTGAAGACTTTACTGAAGCAAATGCTGGATGCGGGAGTAGTACAGGGCAGTCAGAGCCCTTGGGCGGCTCCGGTGGTACTCGTCAAGAAAAAGGATGGGACCATCCGGTTCTGTGTAGACTACAGAAAACTCAACGCCTGTACCGTTCGCGACTCGTACCCATTACCACGAATCGAAGAATCCTTGACGGCATTGGGGAAGGCCAAGTACTTCTCCACCTTGGATTTAGCAAGCGGGTACTGGCAAGTACCTGTGGCGGAAAAGGACAAAGCAAAGACCGCGTTCATTCTCCCGATGGGATTGTTTGAATTTAACCAGATGCCTTTCGGACTCTCCAATGCTCCGGGCACGTTCCAACGACTGATGGAAAAGTGCTTGGGGGACTTAAATTTCGAAGCTACTCTGATCTATCTGGATGATATCATCGTGTTTTCTGCCTCGTTCAAAGAACACCTTGACCGGCTTGGACAGGTACTCGGAAGACTACAGGCTCATAACCTGAAGGTGAAACCAAAAAAGTGCCACCTCTTCAAGAAAGAGATCGAGTATCTGGGCCACACAGTTTCACAAGATGGAGTCCTGCCCTCTGCAGAAAAGGTGGCGGCCATCCAGAAGTGGCCAGTCCCTCAAACGGTGAGAGAACTCAAGGCATTTCTTGGACTCGCCGGGTATTACCGCCGGTTCGTCAAAGACTTTGCAAAGGTGGCGGGTCCTTTGAATGAGCTGCTGAGGGGGACCGCCGGAGTGTCAAAGAACCAGGGCATCCTTTGGGCTCAGAGACAAGATGAGGCTTTTCAGGCTATGAAGAATGCCCTTACTTCAGTCCCGATCCTAGCCTACGCGGACTTCGACCGACCATTCCTGCTGTACACGGATGGTAGCCTTCATGGACTCGGTGCAGTATTGTCTCAGATACAGAATGGACATGAGAGAGTCATCGGCTACGCCAGTAGGTCCCTGCGGGACAACGAAAGAAACCCCCACAATTATAGCTCCTTTCGACTAGAGCTCCTGGCCCTAGTGTGGGCCATGACAGAGAAATTTGCTGACTTCCTGACAGGGACCAAGATCCAGGTCCGAACAGACAATAATCCTCTGGCCCACCTTGAGAATACTAAATTGGGAGCCTTGGAACAACGGTGGGTGGCTCGCCTTGCAAAGTTCGACTTTACCATCTGTTATCGTCCCGCCACCGAAAACGCAAATGCGGATGGACTGTCAAGAGTGACGGTGGAGATCCCAGTGGGGGATCTCGATGAACAACTAGAGGAGGAAGAGACGCCAGACTTTAGCAAGTTTGGGCCCCCAGTGGTTGCGTCACAATTAAGTAGGGAGGCTTGCACACTGCCCCGGTCCCTGGGAAGAACCAATGAAGAATGAGGACGTGCTCAATCTGCAGACGAAGGGCTACAACAGATGAAACACTGGGTAGCTGAGAAGCAGAAGCCCGACAAGCAAGAAAGGGCTAACCTGGACGCCGAGATGAAGAGCGTCTTACACCAGTGGGATAGACTAGAAGTTCGAGAATCAGTGTTATATCGTAAGAGACAACAGCCAAAAGAAATGGAAACAAGATGGCAGGTGGTCATCCCCGGAAAAATGGCTCAAGAGGTAGCTAAGGAAGCACACGAGTTTGGCGCTCACTTCGGACCTGCAAAGACCTACCAATGGTTACAGCGGTACGTGTACTGCCCTCGATTGGAGTCTGTGGTAGAAGAGGTTTGCCGGCGATGTCGAGTATGCGACCTCATTAAAAGCACCGAACAGAGGGCACCCGTTCAGACCATACAGACCAAAGAACCGCTAGAAATCTTGATGATTGATTATCTCCTCGTGGGACACTCAGCTCGGGGGCTACAATACTGTTTGGTGATGACTGACCATTTCTCCAAGTTCGCTGTAGTCACCCCGACTAGAGATCAGACTGCAGAGTCGGCGGCACGGGCTGTCTGCCAAGACTTTATCCGGGTGTATGGATGCCCAAAGCGAATCCACTCCGATCAAGGGGCATGTTTCCAAGGCAAGGTGATGGAGGAACTCTATCGTATGTATGGCATCGAGCGATCTCGGACTACACCTTACCACCCCCAAGGCAATGGAGCATGTGAACGCTTCAACCGAACCCTACTTCAGATGCTGATGGAGGAAGATAAGAAAGCATGTTGGCCGGATTACCTAGCAGAATTGGTCTGGGCCTACAATAACCGAGTTCACTCCACTACGGGTTACACCCCATATCTGTTGCTCTTTGGAAGAGCTGGGCGAGACATCATCGAGCTGAATTTGGAGCAGCCAGAGGATTTCATGGAACGAACTGTCACTTCGTGGGTGAAAGAACATCGACAACGATTACAAACGATCCGTCGGTTGGCCGGTCAACAGCTACAGAAGAAAGAACATACAAGCCCTAAACCAATTCAGGAAACACCGCTGCAACCTGGAGATCGAGTGCTAGTCAGAGAGAAGCGCCCCAAGGGCAAACTGAGTGAGAGATGGGAAGTACAACCCTACAGAGTAATTGGACGGGTATATGCTGATGGCCCAGTCTACAAGGTGCAAGTTGAGAATGGGGCGTCCGGCCCTAGAGTACTACACAGAAATATGCTGCGGCCATGTCGGTCCGAAGCTTCTCCTACGCCAATATCTCCTACATTCTCTACCCCGCTCCCTGAACTCACGTCACCTGTGTGTGAAGTCGACGATGACTGGTGGACAGTCCCCAACACAGTGGGGGACCCTCAGCCTTCCAGAAGCGGGGAGCCCATGGATGAGCCCCTACCGCCACGTGAAGAAGAGCCCAGCCAAGATTCCACTGTGGCTCCTGCAGCAGGTGTTCCTCCGGGAGCTAGCCAGGCCTGGCCTGATAGTCCAGATCTTAGAAGGTCTCAGAGGTCTACTGCAGGGGTTCCACCAATCTGATATGTTGAACAATGTACTCAGTCTGCTGTATTGCCATTATTGTCTCCTCCACAGGTGCTGTGTTCACATTGAACGGCCCGTCATTACACTGAGGACCTGATGTTGTGATGGCCGAGGACGACCATCATTAAGTAGGGAGGCATATTGGGGGGCTACTGCTATGGACAGTAAGAGAAGCGTTGCCACTTTAAGAAGTCCCTGCCTGTGTGGGACCGTAAGAAACACGCTGCCACTTTAAGAGACAGAAACCCCCCCAGCTGTGGGATGATGGTATGTCCTGTTTTCCCCCCTTCGGAGAGTGTGTTTTTTTGGAACAGCCCGTTTATGTGTGGAGAGGAACAGACTTTCTGTGGAGTTTGGAAAGCACTGCAGTGTTCGTGTGAAATGAAAGTGGGACACAGACAAGCCCGGGATTCCGTGAGAATCTGAAGCAAGGAGAAGATTTGCAGCCCATCGACTCGAGACAGGAGCCGTGTGCACCTTCGGATAAGACTGCTGTTGTTGGGGGCCCCCAGGACTGCATCCAAATCCCTGCATCACTGTGAGTTAAATATTGTGCACCTTTCAGGGTTTAGAATAGGCTTCAGTAGGTAGAACACGGCAGCCGTGTGGCCTGTGTAGCACGGCCAGAAAGGTTACACGTAGAGTAGTATTGTACTTTGCTTTTGTGGATTTACCTGTGTGCTCCTAACTTGTGATAGTTGGAGAACCGTGCTATTGAGCGGACCAACTAGAGAAAACGAACAGTTTGTTAAATCTCGTTTTTGCCACTGTTTACCCCTGCTTGAACCTTCCTTCTTCACTCCTTTCCCCGCCTGTTAATAAATTCACCCTTGTGGTTTGCACTCCCATCTTGTGTACCGTACATTATTCTGCACCGCGGTGGTCCTCCCAGCCATCGCTTCACTATCATTAAACACATTTAAACAAGGAGACTCACTGAAGTCGCCATCCTTTTCTCTAGGCATTTAGCTACCCGCGTATGCACTCAAATAAACAGGTGGTGTAATGATACATTATATATATATATATATATATATATATATATATATATATATATATATATATATATAAATCTATGTGCTTATGTTAAATCCTTATTTGTTTTGGGGTTTTTTTATGTAGGAGGCAACATGTGCTCCATATCTAAATAAATATACACATGTGGCAACCTTCAGAACTTCATTGGACATGTATGTCTGCCAAATTGGTACCTAAAGTATGTCAACATATATGATTTTAATTCAGGGATGCAAAGTACATACACACATTTGTACACATAACCAACCATATACAGTTACATGTACACAAACATATACACATACATACATCTATGTACAAACACATAATATGTGTTTGTACATAGATATAACACTACATGCATCCTAATATGCATACATGTATGTACATAGTGTTGTGTGTAGCTTGCCATCTTGAAAACAACACGTACATATAGCCATACATTGTATTGGCAACACTGCACACACGAGCGTTCATGTGTGACAATTTGGGGACGCATCAGTGGCTTGCACATGCGTCACCAAATGAACACAGACTTGAATGGCGAGATAGTTGAAAGGGCAAGAGCGCTAATAAAGTGGCCATCTTGCCAGACAAGGCTGACCAATGCTAACGCAGTTGTGGCCACCAATCGGAGTTGTAAGGGCACGGGAAAACACAATCTGGCGTGCCTAGCTCCTACCCTGTGTCATACACTATGCCCACATTGCGGTTGGAGTCCATCATGTAATTGCCGTGTGACAGCGTGATAACGACTGCCAAGATCATTGGCTGTGTCGTTCCAGCGATCTCTGGATCGTTGGTGCGTCGTTCATGGTATCTAGCCGTGTGACATCTCACCAATGATCTCAAAGAGATGTCCTAACGACTGCGCTCCAGTGAGATCGTTGGTAAGATCGTTACGACATTGTACTGTGTAACGGTACCTTAAGTCATATTAAAAGGCTTGTTAAAGAGTCAATTATGACTTTTAGGATTGCTACCTTTATTGGGCGGCACCACAGTTCGCTTTCTTCCTCTGCAGTTGTGTAAACTTAGACTAATAGGAAGTTGGACATTAATCCTATAGATATACATTGTATCTGGATTTGCCTACATAACTGAAGGAGCAGGTAATACAGGAGATTCATTCTTCAAACTGCGAAAAGCTCTAGACTTTGTGAATACATGATGGACGGCTCAGGTAAATCTCCGGTTGTGCACTTGCAGTAGGACGTTGCTACTGATCATGTTTGTGTTCCTGGTAACCGTGTACCTGCTTGTCAGGTGGGAGGAGAGAGTCTGCCGACCTGGGTGTGAGGATTACATTAGGACAGCGAGGACCTCCAGACAGTCACTAATGCACAGACGGCTCCAGGTGACCTGTTACATCCCATAATCGGAGGCCAGTAAAGCTGAACACCGAGGATCCACTGACCGGTTACACTACTTGGGATTTTAGTTGACCCTCCCAGAATGGAGCCTGCACACAGGTATTTGTCTAAAATGAACATGTACAATCATCATAGAATAGAAGTGAACGAGGCTTCACAAATAATTCACATAATTAGTGAAAGCTTAGGTCAGGTATGGTTATGGATAAGAGTATAATTCAATTTATTGTATCACATTTACACACAAAATTGTTATTGTCTCCTAAAAAAAAGAGGTAATCCGTTTTTGATGCATTTTAGAATAATGTTTTTTAAGTCCATAGTTTCAATGGAAAAAGCAAATCAGAAAAACGCCACACAAATTGACATGCTCATTCTTTTTGAGGATCTGTTTTTGAGCCAAAAAACGGATCCTCACAAACTGACTTTCCTGGGCAGCTCAGAAATGGATCCGTTTCACTACACTGCAAAAACGGATCCTCAAAATACGCACAGTGTGAATGTAGCCTAAAGCTTGGAGGTACAGCTCAGCTTCCGCTCAGAAAACTCAGCAAAAAGACTTCTATTCTCACGTATAGAATGAAAGGCAGCTCCAGCACCCATCTGATGAGCACATAGAGCAGAGGTCCCCAACTCCAGGCCTCGAGGGCCAACAGCAGTGCATGTTTTCAGGATTTCCTTATTATTGCACAGGTGTTAATGTGATCAGATGCACAGGTAATGATTCCAACCCCTGTGCAATACTAAGGAGATCCTGAAAACATGACCTGTTGGCGGCCCTCGAGGCCTGGAGTTGGGGACCCCTGACATAGAGCTACAAATCGTGGACACGTCTAGTCCGCTTTTCCATGTGGCCGCCAGAACCTAACCTTAAATTTCATACGACTTCTGACTTGCATGCAACCTATCTGTGATTTGCCTAATTTGTTATTCTACAGTCCATTCAAAAAATGTGAAAACATAAATGCATGAAGAATAATGAACAGGTGTTAACATCCAGAGCTGGTTCTTTATCCTTGTGGCTTCTGCACAGAATAAATGACAATGGGGATAATAATAGTGAGGATCTGCAGGCACATCTGCAGCAGAAATTGGCTTCAACCTCTGATTTTAGAAAAACAACAGGCCCATTTGCAAATTACTTTTTACTTTTGTGGAGTGGCCCTGCGGAGTCACTTGTAAATGTGGGGAAATGGTTTAGGTATTAATGTTCGTGATGCCACCCGTGGTATGCTGCAGATCCTCAATGGACGATGGACGGGCAGCTGCGATGGAGTGGCTCCCCACGGGTGGAGCAGGTCCCCAAAGCAGTAAGGGTAATTGGTAGTCTCTGACAGGCAGGGGTTAACTTCAGGCCTCGTTACCTTGCTCAGTGGCCTTCACAGCCAGTTGTCGCAGGAATAACACAGTCTCACACAGTTCTGGAATTCTGTACCCGGTTTACTCACAGAAAGTCTCAGCAGCCCTACAGGGTTTCACTCTCAGTTGAACTCCAGCCTGGATAGTCTTCAAGAAACCGGGACAACAAGTACAACACCCTCGGTGGTATGCCTTTCTTTTCCTTTCCTTGGTCCTTTCCTCAGCGCTGCCTAATCGCCTCTCCTGACAGCGCCTCCACACGCAGGGCCGATCCAGCAGCCACTGGTCCTGTCAGGCGACCGGTGATTGTCCCCTGACCCTAGTTTGTCTGCCTTCTCAGCGGATGTGTTGGTAAGTGGGCCACAGCTCCTTGAGAACTTGTGGCCCACGGTTCAGCGGTTCGGGTGCTGGACTCCCGCACCGTATTCAGGGCTGGTCCCTGCTTCTAGACCAAACTCCTCTGTGTGGTACCACAAGTCCCGGATTCAGGCGCACAGACCACTTTAGCTCCACCGGTGCCCCTAGGGTTCGTTCTGCATTGTTCCTGGGATGAGCTCTCCTTCTGCTTAAGTCCCCTGCTCTTGCTGCTACATCGTGCTGCTATTCTCATTCTCCTCTGCTCACAACAACAACCAAGAGTGCTGGCACTTGCTTCCTTCTCACTGTCTGCCCCTACTCAGATTGACTAACTTCCTTTTCCTACCAACCCAATTTCCACTCCCTTCCTGCCATGGGACTGGGCCCACCCACCTGCATGTCCACCCATGGTCCCCTCCTGTGTCTAGGGTTGTTGGGTGTGTGTGGTGAGGGTCTTGCATTCCATCCCAATTTCCTGACAACAGGGACACTACACCCGTGTATTGGGTGCAGTACCCCTTGTGACGACCAAACCAGTGGGGCTCTAAATTTCAATTCACTTATAGCAAGCATCTGGCCAGAACGTGAAACTATCCGTCAAATGTTACCCCTGACAAGGACCTATAGAGAACTTCAGTCATATTTTTTTGAAAGTTGTAGCAAGATGTTCTACTTGTGTAGCGCCCCTGCGGATCCATTTGCCACACAGGTATTGCACCCCTGTTAGGGTATAGTATCCCACTCACTGGTAAGAGGGGTACAGACCGATACCGGGACACCCAGATCACACTAGGAATGATTGCAGAGGGGTTGGGTGGTGAAGGAAGTAGTTAGAGGGAGCACTTGGGGATGAGTGAGGTCAGGAAGAACACACGTAGATGACATGGGAAAATTTGACAATGGGTATAAAAAGAGCGAGAAACATCGAGAACACTGGAGAAGAGACAGCTGAACATAAGAAGAGAGTGACCAGCTGAGGAGAGGTGGTAGAACAGCTGAGGAAAGGCCATTAAACACTAAGGTCGAGTTGGAAGGCAGCTATAGAACATACGCCTGAAAAGTGTCCAGAGGAGTGTAGCAAGTGGGAGCTCGTCCTGAGGCTGAACCCTAGAGCAGAACATCACCCAAGTGGCTCCAGGATTAAGAGGGGGTCCCAGAGGTATGGGAAGTGAGCAATATACCCATGCGGCTCATATCCATTGTCAGGCACAGGCAAGTGGAAGGACTAGGTCGCAAGGGGCACCGGGAACCCAAAAGGCTAGTGGAGAAGACCAGGCTCAGCTAGCAACCCGGAGACTGTGTGACACTTCCAAGGTGACACGGTGGACAACCGCACACATCTGCTGAAAAGGTGGCCACCATAGGGCTAAGGGGAGACACTGCAGGTTAACCCCTAAGAAAAGCCCACAGTCACTGGCTCAGAGCTCTGTGTGGCAAGGGCAAGACAGGATGGGTGAGGCAAGCGCTGTGTGAGAAGACCTTGAAAGGACAGAGAAGGGGTGTTGGTTTGTGCCATTCTACTACCAGGGAGTAGCTGGATCCCTGCCTCCAAGAACCCAGTGCTCAGCGGGCTGCTGCACAAAGACTGAGTAAAAGATCTGAAGACTGCAACCCGCTGTGTCTGTGAACTTTCTTAATGCATCTAAAGCACCAGAAACCCAACTACCAACTCACTCAGGTATCTTTGGCCACCTTATGGGTCAGCCCTACCCGTAGAGGGATTAATGGCCACTTTACACACACCAACTTATCTGTCCAACTTCTGACCAACTTACTGGTTGCAGTGAAATCATGGACACATTGTTACATTTGTACACAGCCACAAAATGAAGCAATGTGTCCATGATTTCACTGCAACCAGTGAGTTGTTCAGAAGTTGGACAGATAAGTTGGTGTGTGTAAAGTGGCCCTAAGAACATTGCTGCCTCCCAACCATTGGCCCCTAGGAAGACTGTCGTTCATCAGTGGCCATCTATAGCTGCAACCTGCGAGTGGCGTCACGTAAAATTAACAAGTATCCCCAAGTCCAGTCATTCCTGTCCAGAATGAACCCTCCACGCCAGATCCCTATCCCTAATGGTACCTTTACACGCCGCTACCGAAAGGTAGAAACCGGCTGGTATCGGAGACAATTGTACCTTTTACCTTCAAAACACCGCGAAGTGTCGGCGTGTAATTCAGGTTGTTCCCTCCTGTCTCTATGGATACCTGTCTTTCAGCCGTGCTGAAAAACAAGCAGGTATAACCCCTATGATGGCGGCGTGTAATCGGGGCACAGGTACGGTATTTGAGTTCCCTGGGGCGTGCCACAGCGTCATGTATACCACGCCCCATCAGCGATCATTGGAGGGGACTACTGTGTACCCATTGGCTGTCCCTGCACAGGGCGGCATATTTAACGATCTGACCAGTGACACAACACATTTGCTATAGCGTCATGTATTAGCCAGCCTCCCTGCGCAGGCTGGCCAATCATAATAATAATAATAATAATAATAAAGCTTTATTTATATAGCGCCAACATATTCCGCAGCGCTTTACAATGTAGGGTTAGCGTACAGAAAATATACAGTAAGTAATTACAATAGAGAACAAATAAAGTACAATCATTGGATACAAAAACAATAGGCATAGAATCAATGTGGAAAAAAAAAAATACAATAAATAAAGCAAGAAATGAAGGTGACCCTGCTCAAAAGAGCTTACAATCTACAACGGGAGAGGGGTTGTACAAGGTGCCGGGGCTTATTGCACTGGTGGTCCAGGCATCTTGAGGAAATGGGGTATAGGGCTAAGCTTGCATGAATGGTCATCAGTCTGTGTAGACCTTTATGGTTTGGTGGAGTTTGTAGAAGAATAATGTCCAGAGGATAGCCCATTCACTGTCTACAGTACAATGGACATGTTAGGGAGTATGATAGGCCGCCTTAAAAAGATGCATCTTTAGGGATCGTCTGAAGCCATGCAAGTTGTGGATAGTCCTGATTTCTTTGGGTAAAGCATTCCAGAGGTTTGGTGCAGCTCTGGAAAAGTCTTGGAGCCGGGAGTGGGAGGATCGGATTAGTGCAGATGTTAGTTGAAGGTCATTTGAGGAACGTAGAGAGCGGGTGGGGTGATAGACAGAGATGAGGGAGGAAAGGTAGGGGGGAGCTGCACTGTGAAGAGCTTTGTGGGTGAGAACAAGCAATTTGAATTTGATCCTGTAGTATACGGGCAGCCAGTGCAATGACTGGCACAGAGCAGAGGCATCTGAGTAACGATTGGCCAGATGGGTGATCCTGGCTGCTGCATTAAGGATGGACTGGAGAGGAGAAAGTCTGGTGATGTTATTGCATTGTCCAATCACCGTACGAGCGTCGCGTAATACACAACTCTGTCACGCCTATGTAGTTGCGGCGCACAATATGTACGCCCATATTCCCTTGTTGTAGCGGCGTGTAAATCAGGGAAGGTGAGGCACCCGTTGGCACTTCCGGGGAACGAAAATACCTTCTGTGGAGCACCTTGTAGCGGCGTGTATTTGTGGTATCAGGTACCGTTAGCAACCGTTAAAAACGTGCACGTGCGCTGCCTACCTGTTGCTACCTTCGGTAGCGGCGTGTAAAGGTACCATAAGAGAGAGCCACCCACACCGAGAGAGCCGGGTCTCGGTCCCTGTGATCCCCTTGATGAAGCCGCAAGAAAGCCCAGTTTCGAGTGTCCTAAGGCCCTGGAGGGGTGTGTCACTTGTACATAGATGGGAGCCTTACTGGGGCCAAGAAATTACTACAGGAGAAAGATAAGGTGCATCTCAATGAATTAGAATATCATCAAAAAGTTAATTTATTTCAGTAATTCAATACATAAACTGAAATACATGTATTATATAGAGTCATTAGGGTGTATGAAACTGCAGCGTACCGGACGCAGCCAAACGCATGTGCCCTGCGTTCCTATGTTTAACATGGGAACGCATGGTACCTGCGTTTGACTGCAATCGGTTGTGGTTGCGTTCGGATGCGCATAATTTATGCGCCCTCGAACGCAACATGTTGCATTTTTTGTGCGTTCGCGGGAACTTATTTTATCTGCAAGCGCACAAACAATACATGGATCTCAATGGATCCGCAGAGTCCTCCGCATGACAGCGCAGGAGAACGCTGCAGATCTCTTTGAAATCTCTCCCAGTGGCCGTCGGTGATCTCCCGGGACATCAGCGGCAGTCACCAGGAGATCAGCGGCAGCCACCGGGAGATCAGCTGGAGCAGCCGCTGATCTCCTCTCCTGGCCGCCGCTAATCTCCCGGCGGTGTCGGCGGGGAGAAACAGCTGATCTGACAGCCGACACCGAAGAGGTGATGTCGGCGCGAGAGATTTAAATAGCTGTCAGATCAGCTGTTTCTCCCTGCCGACACCGTCAGGAGATCAGCGGCGGCTGGGAGGAGGAGATCTCCACCACTGATCTCTGCCTCCCAGCCGACGCCGAGAGAGCTGATTGAGATTTTCCGCTGCGTTCACATCAGTATGGCTGCGTTTGCACTGCGTTTGCGTCTGCATGCCGTCCGCATACAGACACAAAAGCAAATGTGAAACCAGCCTTACAAACAAAGGGATCTATTTCAAGTGTTTTTTTCCGTTAATGTTGATGATTATGGTTTATAGCCAAGGAAAACCCAAAGGTCATTATTTCAGTAAATTAAAGTAGGGAGGATAAGGGTTAAACACTGCGTTGCCGTATTCCAAGAGACATCAAAGGGTGAATATAATATTGATTTATTAGTCATCCTCCCTACTTTAATTCTCTGAGATAATGACCTTATGGTTTTCATTGGCTGTAAGCCATAATCATCAACATTAACATAAATAAACGCTTTAAATAGATCACTCTGTGTGTAATGACTCTATATAATATATGTGTTTCACTTTATGTATTGAATTACTGAAAAAAATTAACTTTTTGATGATATTCTGATTCATTGAGATGCATCGGTATATAACATCTGTATATTACGATCCCCAATCATTCTTGTGTTTATGTACCTCTTTTTGTAGTTTTCGATGTTCCATTTCAGTTTTATTCTACTTTTAATTTGAGCCTTTTTTAAAGTCTAAGGCCCCTTTCACATCAGCTTGTTTCGCTGATAGCGGCAGATGCGGCGGATTTATCGCATCTGCCGCATTTGCCGCCTAACGGCTGAGTTACGGTTCACCTGCGGCAGGCCCCATGCAATGTGTATGGGGCTTGCGGAAGGTGCAGCAAGTGCGGCAGAGTTACGGTTTCGGCACTTGCGGCAGTTGCGTCCGCGAAAAAAACACAGTAAGCAGCGTTTTTTTAGCGTCCGCAGCTGCAGCGAGTGCCGAAACCGTAACTCTGGCGCACTTGCCGCAAGCCCCATTGACATTGCATGGGGCCTGCCGCGGGAGAACCGCAAGTGTGACGGTTAGGCGGCAGATGCGGTAAATCCGCCGCATCTGCCGCGATCAGCGAAAAACGCTGATGTGAAAGGAGCCTAATTTGTATTTTTTTTTTTTATGTTCACCACTGTGTGTCGGATTTGGGGTTTACAGATGTTCGGGTGATTCATCAATTGCGACTTTTAAAAAAAACTTGCTATTTGCACAAACACAAATGTCCTTTAAGCCCCCGTCACACATAGCAAGGTTTTGTGATGCAACAGCGACCTCGGCAGCGATCTCGTTATGTTTGACACGTAGCAGCGACCGGACCCCCGCTGTGTCATCGCCTATCGTGTGTTAATGGCCGGAACCATTTTTTGATCTTGGGGTTCCCGCTGGCCAGCATGCATCCGTGTGTTTGACGCCTTAACAACAACCTCGTTGGTGACTCAGAACTCAGCCACGTAGGTCTGAGTCGTCAGACTAGCTGCTGTGTGACAGGGTCCCAACGACCGCCGAGGTCGTTATACGGGTCGTCGTATCATTGCTGCGTCGTTGAGTAGATCTGACTGTTTGGCATCTCACCAGCGACCACATGGCGACGTTCCAGCGATCCTTACCAGGTTGTATCGTTGTCGGGATTGCTGGAACATCGCCAAGTGTAACGGGACCCCTAGCGTCCTTCCCCCTGCCCTAAGTGATTTAATCTACACCTGAAATTTATGTACAAGTATTATTGTAATGGTCAGGCTGATTGTTCCCTGCTATCCACCTTCCCCACAGCATCAACAGCAGATGGAATGACCACAGACAGAGGGCTCGGGGATAACAGTCACGTTTACTAACGCAGGAACAGAGAAATCCAACATGCAGTAAATACTTCACAGTTCATGTGGGTAGACCACGGCAAGTACAGTTTACATTTGAATATTGTCATGCAATTGGGGTCCTGGGGCTGTAAGAGCATGGATTATTTAGATGGAGTATTTATATGCTGATGTAGGAAGGGTCAGAGTCTTTTAATGGCATAAGAGCAGAAGAGTAGATGTAAGGCTGCCTTCAGACTTGCAGATGCCTCCGCAGCGTTTTGCAGAGGCATCTGCAAGTATCTGCATGCAGACCGCGGCCCCTATGTTTATAATGGAGCGCACGGCGGTCTGCAAATGCTTGCAGACCGCTGTGCGCTCTCATTGCCCGCCATTAGTGATCTATGCGCAGGCGGATGCCTGCGCACAAATCACACACTCTCGCCCGCACCAGGGACGCAACATCTCGCAAAAAACAGATCACTAATGGCGGGCAATGAGAGCGCACGGCGGTCTGCAAACATCTGCAGACCGCCGTGCGCTCCATTATAAACATAGGGGCCGCGGTCTGCATGCAGATACTTGCAGATGCCTCTGCAAAATGCTGCGGAGGCATCTGCAAGTCTGAAGGCAGCCTAAGACCTTGGAATCCTGTGGTAGTTTTCCAGCTCTTCACAGCACATGTAAACATACAATCGGAGCAATTAACAGTCCAGACAGCGAGGATACAGGCTTGAGAGCCTTTAGCTATCTTCGCTGGAGAAGGCAGAGAAATATCTTGAGCATTGGGGTTTGCAGGAGGTTTTGAGATAAAGGGAATCTCCACCTGTGCTCTGCTCTCTATGGAGTCTGGGCCAGGACTGGGGATTTTCCAGCCTGTCTAGACTGAAGCTAGAAGCAGCTCCACCCCTTGAGCCCCAATTTACATGTCAGATTGAAAAATACTATAACTATACATTCCACCAGCAGATGGTGCCGGAACACAACAAATGAAAAGTGAACAATTGGAACATACCTGCAGAATATATGAGATTAATGAATGTCAGATTCATTCAAATCTTATCACAGTAGAGGGACAGCTGAGGAGTGAGTTGCAGTGTACACAGGCTACTCAAGGTCCAGGATTACTTAAAGGGACAGGGTGATTACATAATAAAACATGACTTTTTGCTACACAAAAGGTAAATGACAAGTGAATTGCTGTTTTAATTTTGTGCAACATTCATAAACCACGTGTGCCATTTTGAAGAATTTAAAACATACCAAATGAAAAAGAAAATCGACTTAAGGGTATGTTCACATGCACTGTTTTTGATGCGTTTTTTTACCCGCCTTTTTTTTAGTGTTTAAGAGACACACTCTAGATCTAACTGAGGCATTTAGGGAGGTTTTGCATACGAAATTACAAGTAAAAAATAGACCATTTTTTATTCAGTGTACTATGCAGTTTTTAGTAATTTTTTGGTCTTTGCGGCTGTTTTTTCCATCAGTGTGGAATTCATTTTTCTCCTATACAAAACAAACAAAGCTTTCTTGCCCATGACACTAAAAAAACAGACAGTACTCAAATGAATCATGGATAATATCTGAGCCCTAGCTTTTTTCTTTTTCATGCACTTGAATGACCAAGTTGGAGCCACAAGTTGAATCAAAATTAGACTTGACTCCTTTTTTGTGAACTCTTATGGCCACTTTACATGTCCCAACATCGTTCCAATGTTGGATACAAAGGTGCGGGAGCGCGCATTTTTTGGGCAGAATTCCAAGATCGCATAGGAGATGTTACACAGCGCGATATCGGCAGGCAATGCAACTGCGATGTGTACGCCCCCTTGTACGGGCGACCCAGGAACGACCATTTAACATGGGAGAGAATAGGGGAAGTTGTACTCCAAGTCGTTGTTAGGCTGTCACACAGCACGATCCTGCCAGATCGTCCATCCAATATCAGGCCGTTGGAGAGCCTGCTCATTTCTCCCCCGATATCGTTTTGGCATCGTTCCTGCATCGAATTGCACATTTACACCAAACAACGCACGAACGATATCGGGGCCAACGCACGAACCACGTGACTTTTTATAGGAGTTGGACGCCGATATCGGGACGTGTAAAGTGGCCATTAGCATCAATAGTCAAAAGACGGATAGAACACATATCCGACTGTGCCCATCATATCACTATTATTTATGGAACACACCAAGGGTACGTGCATACAACCATTTTTCTCCAAAACCTACTTGAAATTGCGATAACAAAATGTTAAAAGAATGATCATACGCATTTTTTTGTCAAAATGACTTGATGTACATCTGTTCTTGTAAGAACCTTTCAACCACTTCAGGTTTCCAAAGACGCCAAACGATTAAAAAAAGTGCTTAGGAAATAAACAAAAAATATACTAAAAAAGTCTCTTCAAGAAGAGAAATGACTCGCCCAACCCTGGGACCGAAACTCGGGGCCGTGGGGTACTCGGAAATGGGCTAACAGTTTTGCCGGGGAAGTCACGAGTCGAGACCGGGCTCCCGTGATCCAGGGAGAGTCGATATACTGTCTGGCTGGGGATCAGGTTCTGGGATGTATTGGATGGGAATAAAGTTTATAGGGGAGAATGTTCATGACGCCAACTACGTTTCTCGGTCAGCATGGACCAACGTTGCGGGTCAGACCTCCGGGGGTGTTGATATGGCAGCCTGATATTGTTGCTCCCCATAGTTGGAGCAGTACCCCGGGGCAGATGTGTTTATTTGCAAGAGTGTGGTTGCACTGGGCCTCCGTGTCTCCATTACTGTGGCAGTCAGCGGCTCCGCAGGCGGAGAATAACACAGTCTCACACAGCATTGGAATTCTGTACTCAGTTTACTCACTTCAATTACACTTGGACACCAGGTGCTTCTCTCTACCAAGTCCAGTCTGACCTGTCCACAAGGATTTGGGATAGTTTGCCCAGGACAGCTTTGTGTGCCTCTCTGTTCTCTCACTCCCAGCGCTATGTCTTCGCCTCTCCTGTCAGCGCCTCCGCACGCAGTGCCCCAACCTAGCAGCCATGGGTCCTGTCGGACGATTGGTACCTATCTACTGACCCTAGTTCGGCTACCTTCTCAGAGTGTGCGTCGGGTTACAGCCACCACTCCTGTAGACTGTGTGGCCTCCCGTTCAGTGGTTCGGGCTGACTGCGTCCATGCCATGCTCAGGGCTGGTTCCCTGGTTTTTGACCAACCCCTCCGTCCGACTATCTTAGTCCCGGATCTGGGCGTCCAGGCTGTTTTCACTCTACCTGTGCCTCTGGGTTCTCTCTCTTCTCGCCTGCACACTTGGCTTCCACCTCCTTCACTGATTCACTAACTAACTCCCCACTGTTTGTTCTTCCCTTGTCCCCCTTTGACTGGGCCTCCCCCGGGTTCGACCATGGTCCCCTGGGTCCTAGGGTGTGTGGGTGTGTAGGCTTGTGAGAAGTGCAGTACACTTACAGTCCTGATGCTGCAGAATTCTTCCTTCAGGGTTCAGAGCTGACAGGCTGTGGCTCTCCAGGTTGTAATCCTCTGCAGACCTGTTGATGGGAATCATGTGCAGGCAGAATCAAGACAGGGAGTCAGAGGCAGGATTCACCGTGTTTACTTCTCCGCTTTCTCAGTTACAGTTCAGTCACAGTTCCAGTTACAAGTCTTACACGGGCACAACTCTCCCCTCCGGATTCCTTTACTCCCTGCAGCCAAGTTGTTCCTCTCTGTGACCCCTCACTCTGTCTCTGTCCTTTCCAGGCTTTTACTCTCTCTTCTACTTGGTGTGTGTGTCTCCAGAGGGTATGGCGGTGGCTCGGACCCCTGTGGGGTAGGAACCCTAACATGAAGCTAGAGTCCCCCGTCGGTTAATCTGGGGATAACGGGTGGATCATCGGTCCCCTTCAGAGCCGACACTCTGATACTAGCCTAGCTTCCAATAGTCCTGCTGGGTGAGGCTCTATCAGGCTCCTTCTAATCGTGTACTTCAGGTTCAATAGGAGGGCTACTCTGCCTGCAGTCTGCCGTCTCAGCTGTGTTTCTAGGACCCAGTGCTACTGGTCCTCTCGTCCCTCACACTCCTGGGGTGCTGGCTCCGGATAGGCTTTCTCTCTGTGGCTCACACTGGCTCTCCAGATTCTGCGCTCCTTACACCCCACTCTTCCAGGACGTGTGCTTCTTGTCTTTGCATCTCAGCCTACACCGGCCTACTGCTGTCTTTCGGCCTGTGCCGTGCTTCTCAGCCTGCTGCTGGTCTGTGTCTTGGCTGCTCGGCACCCTGGGCCTACTGACTCCTTCCTCCTCCCCTTCTCTATATCTACCCTCTGTCACCTGACCTGTTTGCTGGCCCACCCACTGTCTCTAAACCCACCACCCCTTGCCTGCCTAGAGTTCCCGGGCTCCGGGTTGGGTGCTGCCATCTAGTGGTTGTGTGGGCTATCTGTGAGGGTGTTGTGGTGCAACTGTCTTTCCTCCTACCTGGCTGCAGTTCCCTTTGTGGCCTCCTGGTCGCAGGGCGCCACAATAACACAGTCTCATACAGCGTTGGAATTCTGTACCCAGTTTACTCACTTCAGTTGCACTTGGCCACCAGGTGCTTCTCTCTACCAAGTCCAGTCTGACCTGTCCACAAGGATTTGGGATAGTTTGCCCAGGACAGCTTTGTGTGCCTCTCTGTTCTCTCACTCCCAGCGCTATGTCTTCATCTCTCCTGTCAGCGCCTCCACACGCCGTGCCCCGATCTAGCAGCCACAGGTCCTGTTGGATGACTGGTACCTTTCTCCTGACCCTAGTTCGGCTGCCTTCTCAGTGGGTGCGTCGGGTTACAGCCACCACTCCTGTAGACTGTGTGGCCTCCGGTTCAGTGGTTCGGGCTCACAGCATCCGTGCCACGCTCAGGGCCGGTTCCCTGGTTCTTGACCAACCCCTCCTTCCAACTATCTTAGTCCTGGATCTGGCCGCCCAGGCTGTGCCTTCCACCTCACTCACTATTCACTCACTAACTCCCCACTGTCTATTATTTCATTGTTCCCTTTTGACTGTGCCCTCGCCCCCGGGGTCGTCCATGGTCACCTGGGTCCTAGGGTGTGTGGGTGTGTTTGTTGTCTGTCTGCAATTTGAAATGACCTTTTAATACTAGTATTTTCATGTCCATTATGGTATGATCAGGGCTTCAAAAATGATTGGCCACAGCCATTAAAAGGTATCAACCACTGAGGACTCTCAGATTCTAATATGTATGTTTCTGTCTACTCACTAACATGGTACAAACATTTTTTACCTGCTGAGGTATCTCGGATCAGAAGGTCAAAACATTTGGCTGATCGCAGATCCTCTGTAGAGCCCATTCTGTGTTAAACAGAATTATTTCCTTTCAGTGTTGAAGGGGTTAAGATTTCCTTTTGACAAATTCTTGTAGTTTTAATTTCAGCTGTCGCTCTTATGACCACTACCCTCCTCTATATAAATTCACTCCTAGCTCTCTCCTTTTACAGATCCCCTATGATTACCTCAAAGGAGGAAGTTATTCCAGTTGTGGCTTGCTAGGATTTGATACAGGTCCATGTGGGGTTATTGTTTAAACCTAACAGCTTTGTATTATTTGGTCCAGCATCGATTTAAACTATGTTAATCTTTGGAGATTTGATGTTCTAATGGCATTGGGCATAAAAAAGTCTTTTCTTTCCCACCTACATGTATTCTAACCTGTACCGGGGCTTATGGTGGGTTTACACGCCGCGATATCGTTTCGATATCGCAAGTCAATGGCGCGGGAGCGCGCAATTAGTGCACGTTCCTCCCGCATCGCATTGAATGTTTACACGCTGCGATATCGGAATACAACGTCCGTGCGTTGTCTCCGCCTCCCAACCCAGGATCGCATAGTTAACATGGGAGTGAATGGGTGACGTTTCAAATCGCATCGCAATTGGGCGTTTACACAGCACGATCCGGCTTCAATCGCTATGCAATATCGGGGCATTGAATAGCATGCTCATTCAATCCCCGATATCGCATTGACATAGTTCCTGCATCGTATTGGACGTTCACACCATACAACGCAGGAACGATATCGGGTCCAACGATCGAACCACGTGACTTTTCATTGAAATTGTACTGCGATATCGCGACGTGTAAACCCGCCATTAGGGTTGTTTGGGGATGTGCTTGCACTTTATGCATTTTAATTACCTGTTTGCTGTGTTCTGTGTTCAATAAAATTTGTATAACTTGTTAATATGTTTCTGGCTGATAACATTTATTCTTACACACCTGCTGCTTCTTTTTTGATATTCAATGTTCCTTTTTCACAGACAGTCCTTGGACCTAGAATACACATCTCTTTTTGTAGAAGGGAATAACTGTAATAAAGTGTGTTAATGCACACATTTTTATATCCTGTAAAATTTATCAAACCACAGCTCAGTTGATTTCTTATATGTTCTCTTAACCCCTGCGCGACCTATGACGTACATGTGCGTCATAGGTCACCTCCAACAATTAGATAGGAGCTCACACTGTGAGCCCGCATCATCCCCTGCACATCTCAGCTGATCTCATCAGCTGAGATGTGTATCTAACAGCGGCGATCAGATCCGCGATCTGATAGCCGCTGTTAATCCTTTGGATCGCGCTGTCAGTGATTGAAAGCGGGATGCATATCGACGCAGCGGGGATCAAAGAGATCCCCGCCGTGATCGGAGATCCTGTGAAGCAGTAACGGGATCTCGATCTGTCAACTGCATAGGCCGGAGTCCTGTAAGGACCCCAGAATCTGTCTGGGATCAATTCCTGTGGATGGCTGGCAAGGGCCGGGCATCCACAGACAGTGATCACTTTCCCTATGTACTGAAGTGCTGCAACTTATCAGTACATAGGACAAGCGATCACACTGTGCAGCACTGAGGCCCTCTTGTGGCCAGTGTAAAATAAAGACAAAAAAAAAATATTTTTTTACATATGAAAAAAAGCCACAAAAGTTCAAATCTCCCCCCTTTTGCTCCATTCAAAATAAAACTATTAAAAAAATGAAAAAAAATATATATATTTGGTGTAGCTGCATTCAGAAATGACCGATCTACCAAAATATAAACTTAAGTAATCAAATCTGTAAAATACATAATGGAAAACAAAGTTCAAATGCCAAAATTACTTTTTTTAGGTCACTGCAACATTGCAATAGCGGGTGATCAAAACATCGCATCTACACAATAATGGTCTCATTAGAAACCTCAGCTCAAGGTGCAAAAAATAATTCATCACAGTGCCCCAGATCCTGAAAGATGAGGACGTTACAGGTCGCACAAAATGGCGCCACAAGCGCAATTCTTTTTCTTTAAAAACTTCAGAATTTTTTTTACCACTTAGATACCAGTAAAAGTATACGTTTGGTATCTACAAACTCGTACTGACCTGAGGCATCACACCGTCACGTCAGTTTTACCATATAGAGAACATGGTAAATAAAAAACTTTTGTTTTGCAATTTCGCCATACTTGAATTTTTTTTGCCATTTTCCTGTACACTATATGGTAAAATAAATGATTTCATCTGAAGGTACAATTTAGAAAAATCAAGCCGTCATATGTCTATATTGGGCCGTAGAGTCCCCCTCCCCCACCTATGCACTGCGTTTGCTTCTCTGTTGCTCCGGCCTGCGTGCAGGGAGATGGATATCTAATTTAACGGCATCAATGAATGCTCACTGTCTATGTCTGAGTTGATAACTTGTTCAATAAAAATTTATTGTTAAATGAAAAAAAAAAAATATGTCTATATTGACGGAAAAATAACGAAGTTATGGCTCTTGGAAGAAGGGGAGGGAAAAAAGGAAAATTGCCTGGGTGGAAGGGGTTAATACATGGAGCTGCTCTTCCACCATAATCAATAGTATAATAAGAACATGCTTCAGCATGTTGTAGTCTTAGCTTGGATATCAATCATATCTCAGTGAAGGTTATGGCAGGTAGAGATACAAGCTGAAAAGAGACCTTGTGTTACTAAAGCAATGCAAACACAGTACGTGCCTCTGATCTGAAAAGGACACCGCTTCTTTCAGTTTTTTATTCTCACAATCGAAAAACCATCACTTCTATGTCAATGATGTCATATAAGCCCTTTTTATGATAGGAGTTATTTACTATGCTGACATGTTGGAGAACTTGATGTGAAATTTAGAATGATTGGAATTATTGCTGATTTGTACATATTGGACTAAACCATGGTTTCCAGCTGTCAGGTTGTGTCCGGTGTTTTGTAGGCGGCACCGGACACAACCTGACAGCTCCGGACGAACAGAACAGTGGGCAAATATGCCCTCCGATCATGTTTTTTGCCGGATTCGTTCCTGCGCGCCTGTGCCGCTGTCCAGAGCTGAAATTCCAGCACCGCGGGTGCAGGGGAGGTAGCTGTGGTGCTGAAATTTCAGTCGTGGAGCTCTCCAGATGCTGAACTACAGTGGTGCGTATTTCAGCTGCGCTGTCCAGGTGGACGAGCGCGGATTGAATTTCAGAGCCACAGCTCTTTCAGCACCTGGCGTCCGGGAATCGGATTGTTTTTTGCCGGATGCGGCGTAATCCGGCGCCCATAGACTCCCATTTATGGGCGCCAGATTGCCCCAGATCCGGTTTTGTTAGTATTTTGCCCCGGACACAAAAAATGCTGCAATTTTGTGTCCGGGGCAAAAAACTAAAACAGCTGGATTCTACCAGACAGACACAAAACCGGATGGCAAATAACTGCCATCCGGCCCCATAGGGACACAAAGGGGCAAAACCTGATCAGGTTCTGTCTAGTGCATCCTGCAAAACACCGGACGGACAGAACCTGATAGGTAAAAATCGTGGTGTGAAGCCGGCCTACGTTCAGGCTGTGCGTTCTTGATCTGATTTTTTTTTTTTGTGCTGTGTTTTTGATGAATTTGCAGCAGCAAAACTGGATCCATTTTTTTGCATCATCTATTTTTGATCAGTTTTTGGCTGCTGCGTTTTTTTCCCCCCATAAACAATGGTTTCAAGTGAAAAAACTGATCACTGATTGACGCTCGTTCTTTTTATGGATGCGTTTTCTGCCCCAAAAACGGACCAGTAAAAAACGCAGCATCTGAACAGCATTTCTGAAAACTCATTGACTTTGCTGGGATTCACAGAAAGGGATCAGTTTGCCATGCAAAAACGGATCACAAAAAACAGGTAAAAAACGCACTGTGTGAACATGGCCTTCCACTTCTAGAACTGTTTTCCCACTTTTTGCCTCACCCCTTAATAAAGTGAGAATTGTGACTTTTAAAAAATTTGGAAGAACAACATAAAATAACCAAAAATTGCAAATGTTTGTGTCAAGCCCCTGGCTTTGGGGTACTCGGGTATCAGGCTCCAGGGGGTTAACGATCCTGTGTAACGGAGAGTGGTGGCTGCGCCTGATCCCGTGTCCTGGGGGACTTCATTGAAAAAGAGTTATATTTACAGGTGATTATATTTACAGTTGTTGTGACGCCACCTGTAGTGTCCGGTGATGAGCCACCAGCGCTGCCACAGTCCGCCGGAGGTAAATGGTATCGCAGCTTAGTTGGCATAGTCCCCTACAGGTAGGGCTGGACCTCCGGGGCAGCGTTCCTGGAAAGGGAACAAGTTCATGCAGAAAGGAAACACAGGCAGAGGCAAAGTCACTTTTCTCCCGGGTACTTTACTGTTGGTTGTAGCAGCAGCGGTTACAGTTAACAGTTCAGCACTTGAGATGTTACAAAAACAGGTAGCTTAACGGGTGGCTACAAGTAGATCCCAGGTGGTATGGTGGAACCCTTGGTGTACCTTCGTTAACTAACCCAAGTCTGTTCTTCCCCGCTTTAGATCGATCTATACCCAGCAGCTCCGTGTAGGTAGTACCTTGAGTCCCCTCCCTCATTGGTGAGGAAGCAGGCAGACCTCTCTGATGGCAGGGTGCTGCGGCTGATGAACAATCCACAGCAACCGGTTGCCGACTGCAAGCTGGACTTGGCCGGTTCCTAGGGCCCGGCGTTCCCCTGGTTGGACTGGAGTATCCCCTGGAGTATGGACGCTCCACGCTGAGGATCTCCCTTTCTCTCTAGGGCCTGTACTTCTCTTTTCGGCCGCCCTCTTTCAGGACCTCCTCAAGGTCCCTTCTTCTTTCCTCTGGTGCGGCTTGTAACCAACCCGGTGTGACCTTCCGCCTCGTTCCACTTTAGTTGATCTTTCTAATATCTCTCCTTTTCCTCCATCTCCTCCTAGTCCCTCAGCTGAGAGACTCCTGACTAAAGACCTAGAGGCAAAGACCTCTTTGTTCCCCCTAGAGGTGAATTTATTCCCTCCCAGGTAACCTCCCACCCTAAACTCATGTGGGAGTGCTGGGAATGGGTCCCACCCACCATCCTAGGGTCCACCTGCAGCTGGAGCACTTACACCTCTTTTACGGTGTAATACTCCTGTGACGCCTGCATTGGCAGGGCGCCACATTTGTGCAAAACCAACATGCAGCACAATTGCAACAAAAGCTTTGATAAATCTTTCCTTTATTGTTTAACTGTTATTGAATCATTCTGGAGGAAATGGGAAAGAAAACAGAAATGTCACATTAGTTTTTGTTTTAAGTTTAGTGCTGTTCTCTGTGCGTTTTTATTGCGGGGTTTTTATTGGCACAAAACTGCAAGAAATTCCTATGCCAACATGTTGCTTTTTCCCCCTTGCTGGTTTGATGCAAAAAAAAATCTGAAGCATGTCAATTCCTGCAATGTTTTTCCACCCCAAAATGCAAAAAAAATGTGTAAAAATGTATTTTTTTCTGCCAGGAGATGGAGATTTGGTGCAGAAATTTCTACAAGCAAATACTCAACGTGTGCACATTGCCGTAATGTGTCCCCTTTAGGCCATGTGCACACGTTGGGTATTTGGTGAGTTTTTACCTCAGTATTTGTAGCCAAAACCAGAGGAAAAGTCTAATAGAAACACATCTACACTTCTGTACTTATCACTCACTCCTGGTTTAAGTGTACAAAAAACTCATCAAATACTCAACGTGTGCATGTGGCCTTAGATCAGAGGTCTCAAACACAGGCCCGTTGTCTGCATGCGGCCCCTGAGGTTTCACTGTGCGGCCCACGGAACCGTGGACAAACATGCCAGTGGTACAGTGCAGGAGGGAGACGCGCTCCCCGCTGTGTTATATCTTCCAGCCGCGGGACTGACAAGCCCTGCCGCCCAGTAACATCAATTAAATCCACCGGCCAATGAGACACCTGCAGCTGCCGTCGGCGTATAACATCACCTGCGGGCCTCTCATTGACTGACGGCTTGCATTGATGTTACTGAGCAGCAGGGCTTGTCAGTCCCGTGGCCAGAAGATATAACACAGCGGGGAGCACGGCTACCTCCTGCACTGTGCCGCCGGCATGTTAAAGGTAGAAAATTGTGTGTGTAGAGTGTGTTTGTGATGAGTGTGAGAGTGTGTATGTGAGTATGTGATGTCTGTGAGAGAATGTGTGTGAGTGTGAGTGCTTGTGTGTGTGTGTGTGTGTAAGTGTGTGTGTGAGAGTGAGAGTGTAAGTTGTGTGTGTGAATGTAAGTGAGAGAATGTGTGAGCGTGTATGTGAGAGTGTGTGTGTGTAAGTGTGTGTGAGAGTGAGTGTGTGTGAGAGTGAGTGTGTTTGTGAGTGAGTGTGTATGTGTGTTTGTGTGAGTGTGTATGTGTGAGAGAATGTGTGTATGTGAGAGTGTGTATGTGAGAATGTGAATGTGTGTATGAGTGTTAGTGAATGTGTGTATGTGAGTGTGTTTGTGTGTGCAAGAATGTGAGTGTGTGTGTGTGTGAGAATGTCTGTCATTGTAAGAGTGTTTGTGAGTGTGTGTGTATGTTAGAATGTATGTGTGAGAGTGAGAATGTGTGAGAGTAAGTGTGTGAGAGAGTGTGTGAGAGTGTGAGAATGTAAGTGTGAGTGTGAGAATGTGTGTGTGTATATGTGAGAGTGTGTTTGTGTGTGTGAGTGTGAGTATGTGAAAATGTAAGTGTGTGTGAGAGAATGTGTGTGTGAGTGTGTGAGAGAATGTGTGTATGTGAGAGTGTGTTTGTGTGTGTGAGAGAGTGAGCATGTGAGAATATGAGTGTGTGTGTGAGAGGGAGAATGTGGTGTTGAGAATGTGATTGTAAGACTGTGTAAGAGTGAGTGTGAGAGAATGTGTGTGTAAGAGTGAGTGAATGTAAGTGTGTGAGAGAATGTGTTTAAGAGTGAGTGTGTGCGAGACAGAATGTGTGTGTGTGTGTGTGTGTGTGTGTAAAATGGTGGTAGACCAAGTTGGGAAAATCAGTACAAAAGGGGACCAGCATGGACGACATTACTACACTATGGGGTGTCCAGGATGGAGACATTACTACAAAAGGAGATCAGGATAGGGGACATTACTACAAAAGAGGACCAGGATGGGGACATTACTACAACAGGGACAGTATGAGGGACATTACTACAATATGAGGATCAGGATGGGGGCATTACTACAAGAAGGGGACCAGGATGAGGAACATTACTACAAGAAGAGGGCCAGGAAAGGGGACATTTCACAAAAGGCATCATGATGGAGCATTACTACAATATGAGGTCCAGGATGAGGGCATTATTACAAGTAGGGAACCAGGATGGGGACATTACTACATGAGGACCAGGATGGGGACATTACTTTAAGAAGGGGACCAGGATGAGGAACATTAATACAATATGGGGACCAGGATGGGGCATTACTACAAGGGGACCAGGATGGGGACATTACCACATGAGGACCAGGATGGGGACATTACTACAAGAAGGGGACCAGGATGAGGAACATTAATACAATATGGGGACCAGGATGGGGCATTACTACAAGGGGACCAGGATGGGGACATTACTTTAAGAAGGGGACCAGGATGAGGAACATTAATACAATATGGGGACCAGGATGGGGCATTACTACAAGGGGACCAGGATGGGGACATTACTTTAAGAAGGGGACCAGGATGAGGAACATTAATACAATATGGGGACATTACTACAAAAAGGGGATCAGGATTGGGACATTACTACATGATGAGGGCCAGGATGGGGACATTACTACAAGATGGTGACATTACTACAAGATGGGGACCAGGATGGGGACATTACTACATGATTAGGACCAGGATGGGGACATTACTACATGATGGGGACATTACTTCAAGAAGGGGACATTACTACATGATGAGAATCAGGATGGGGACATTACTACAAGATGAGGACCAGGATGGTGACATTACAATATGATGAGGACCAGGATGGGGACATTACTACATGATGAGGACCAGGATGGGGACATTATTACATGATGAGGACCAGGATGGGGACATTACTACAAGATGGGGATATTACTACAATATTGGGACATTACTACAAGAAGAGAACCACAGTAGGGACATTACTAAACGAAGAAGATCAGGATTTGGACATTACTACATTGACCAAAAAATTCTGGTATTACTAAAAATGTCACTTAGTCCTACAAGCAATGTGGCCCACCGATATCAATTTTTTTCTATGTGCAGCCCACCAACCCAGCCGAGTTTGAGACCCCTGCCTTAGATGCTCTGGTCAGTGCTGTATGTGCCCTATAGTGATGTAAATAACCCCCTGTGCTGTCTCTGTCCCCAGTCATGTCTGTGCCCATTGTGATGTTTATACCCCTTAGTGATGTTTATGCCATCCAATGATGTGTGTGCCCCAGTATCTATATATCCCAGCATCTCCTGTGAAGTAGCCCCCATGTTTCCAGTGATGTATATCCAGCAGGCCTAGCATCTCCTATGTAATGTATATATATCAGTGTCAGTGACTCCTGTGACATATATACAACAGCCCCAGTGTCTCCTTTGTCATGTATAGGGTGGGCCATTTATATGGATGCACCTAAATAAAATGGAAATGGTTGGTGATATCAACTTCCTGTTTGCGGCACATTAGTATATGGCAGGGGGAAAACCTTTCCAGATGGATGGTGACCATGGCGGCCATTTTGGATCCAACTTTATTTGTTTCAATGGGAAGAGGGTCATGTGACACATGAAACTTATTGAGAATTTCATAAGAAAAACAATGCTGTGCTTGGTTTTACGTAACTTTATTCTTTCATGAGTTATTTACAATGCAACCCTCTTCTCCCACTCTTGACACACTGATAGCAACACCACAGAAGAAATGCTAGCACAGGCTTCCAGTATCCGTTGTTTCAGATGCTGCACATCTCGTATCTTCACAGTATAGACAATTGCCTTCAGATGAGTGAAGAGGCAAACTTTATTGTGAATGGTGAAGTTAACAAACAAAACCAGCGCTATTGGTCTGACACTAACCCACAGTGGATAGATCCCTCCAAGACTGTTGGGACACAAAAATTGATGGTATGGTGTGGTATGTAGGGTACAAAGATAGTGGGGCCATTCTTCATCAATGGAAACCTCAATGCCACTGGATATCTAAATCATGTAGCAATTTCAGATATCCAGTGGTATTGAGGTTTCCATTGATGTACCTGTCCCTGCACCTTCCTAGCTGATCCCTAACCATCCCTGTCTGAGCTACAAGTGCCCTATAAAGTTTAAGAAAAATGATTTATAACTTACAAACAGTCTCTAATCGGAGAATGGAAGACTAGAAAGGCGGTGTTGTAGGGTTGGTTCTGTTTATCGGTTATTCTTGTCGGTTATGACTACAATCACCGATATCCAGAATCTTCCCTTTCTTACCACTTTCTGTTCCTATGCTGATTAACTATATATATATATATGTATATACCGACTACTTAATGAAAACAAGTCTGTTCTAATAAATGAATATTTATTAAACACACCCCAAAAAGTCTACAACAATAATATATAGATTTCTAGATAGCACGATAACTAAGACACAATCAATTACTGTTACAATGATGTAAAACCCCCAGAGTTACTAATACCCACGTTACCTATATATACAACAGGCACACTCTATTAATGATCTAACTATCCCTATAGAAGATAGATAGCAATTCAATGTTTGATTATAAGAGAGAGAGAGAAAGAGAGAGAGTGATAGAGTTATAGGATGATACTTATGACCAGATGAGGATGTCCTTCCATGGTGGTTCCAAGTAGAAAAAGAGAGCGAGCTCTTGTGTCTCAGTCCATTTTAACCTGTCCCTCAGCTGTGCACGTGACGGACACACCTCCTCATCCGTGCACTTCTGACAGGGTTGTAAGGGTGCACGCTCACCATGCACTATATTGAAATGAGGTATCTCCTGCCACTATAGATTGGCAAACAATGGGAATAGTCATGTCTACTTATCACGCCAGCCATCTTGGCTGCTGTGAACTGTTAGAAGAAGGGGTGAGAATAACCCTTTGTGGCAGCAGCCTGTAGATCTTTGATATTTAAATTAAGAGTCTTATCTGATAGCTTCCCACATTAAAATGCAAGAATGGACATCTTCTGATATGGTAATTAACCATGTCAGAAGATGAACAATTTCCATCAGATACAGCTGATATATACACATACATGCCCACAAAGAGAGATATACATTTATGTGTCATATTAATAATTAATTATGCCATCACTTCCCCCTCAACAGGCGGGCTCCAGGCCTCCATTCTCCCCTCATCGCTGGCTCCTAGCACGCCCCGCTGGCCGTCCTTATTTCTTGTGCTGTGTCTCCTCTTTTTGAAATTCTCGCCTCCTTTGCTACTATGATGCGCCTAGCCGGAACGTCATATCTGGCCCAGTGCATTGTGGGGGCTGACCAGGTGTATGGCCCGGCGCATGCGCAGGGTGCATATTGAAGCCAGGCAATACACATCATAAGCCCCTACAATGCACCAGGTGACATTCTGGCTTGGCGCATCATAGATGCATGTAAGTTATAAATCATTTTTCTTAAACTTTATAGGGCACTTTTAGGTCAGACAGGGATGGTTGGGGATCAGCTAGCAAGGTGCAGGGACAGGTAGTGATAGGTTAGGGGGGTAGAATGAGCTGACAGATTCCCTTTAAGTAAAAATCAGGAATATATCTTTGCAGTAATGAATGTTAATACATGTTTTGATTTTGTCTTGTTCCCTTATTAATTTCTTTTGATCAAAAAAAGAAATAACGAATAGAAGATCTCATAAACCAGGTGTGGCCTTATACTGTCATATAATTCAGTAATAAAACTGCTACACAGAACAGTACAGACAACTAAACTTTACTTATATTTTTCACGCTGTGGTGTCAACTTTTACCAAGATAAGAATTTATCATCTGGTGATTATTATTATCATTATTATTATTATTAATAATAATAATAATAATAATAATAAATCTATATTTATATAGCACCAACATATTCCACAGTCATAGGTAACAATGAAAAATATACAATACAGTAAGTAATTAAAGTAGAGACTCAATGTATAAATCCTATACACTAACCAGAGAATCAATGTAAAAAGTACAATAGATAAAGCAGAGAAACAATATAAACATGTATTATAATGAGACTAACTTTAGGGACATTTATTTTTTCATGAATTCACATATTACAAGAAAAATTGCCTTTATATAATGCAATTTTAAAAAATAAAGGCAGAACTGTTTAGTTTTCTTTCTAAAGACGATGATTTGACCATGGCAATGTTTTATAACAAAGATTAAAACAAAAAGGGAATTTTGTCCTTAATTTAAACCTAAGCAAATCACAGTAATTAGTCAATATATCAAAATGTTAAAACACACAAAAAATGTTATTATTGTTCCTCTCTAGACATTTAATTATCTTTTAGAATGTCAATAGATACTGACGATAGATGACTGAAACCATTGACTTTCCCGTTTTCTGTCTCGGTAGGTTTCAAGCTCGATTTGGATATAAGCACTCGAGAGTCAGAATGATGATCCAGTAAGGAGTCTCCAGACCATGTACCATTATGGTTTAAGGCCTCAGGAATATTACACAATAATGTTTCTCCAACCAAACACTCAAGTGCCTTACACATTCGGACCGTACTCCGAGATGAACAATGGCTTTATTTTCCCCCCTATCCAAATGAATAACTTTACCAGTCGACCCTATGCATTTGCTGCAGGAAATCCATATCACCCTCAAACTGGACATGTCGAATATCATCATTATTATGGTGGAAACCCTTTCTACTCTCTGCCAAGCTGGCAATACCCTAGTTTTAATACAATGCCAACATATAATCCTTGGTTGAATTACAATAATTCTAATAGTCCTCAACGAACCAACACTATTGCATGGCCGGAAGGCTTCACTATGAAGGGAGAGCTTCAATGGGGAAGACTGGACAGAGTGTTTGGCGTGAAACGCGAGCTCCCAGAGTTTGTAAAGGATGACCTCCGCAGAGTCTACGGCACTTACCCCAGAACATTTGTTGCTGTCACTTACCAAAATGGTGAATACCTTGTTAAGGCGGATCCAAAAGTGGGCGAGCAGGAATATACTGTAGAAAAGAAAGTGATTCGAAGGCAGCCAACTCCTTCAGATTCAGAGGACGGGATAAGCGAAGACAAGAACAGTAAAAAAAGGAGAAGAAAAAACAGACGTTGATTGTCTATTCATTCCACGACAAGGAGCAGACATTGACATTCGTTTCGCTTGGTTCATTTTAGCTCATATAACTGCTGCCAACCAATTCATATACTCCTGTTATTGTTTTATTTTGCATTTACATTTTTGTAATATTCTACACTTGCCCCATTGGTGGTCAGAGCAGTTCACAAAAATGTGGATGAGGAGCTTTCCGTCACTTAGTCGTCTTACCGAGAGGAGAAAACCTGGCTCTGGTGTTCCTGGTCACTGACATTAGGGCAACATTGAAGCTTTAGTTCCTACTTTACAGATATATGCAAACACAAGCACTTGGATTTAGATCAGAGCTGTTACCACAGCCATCTAGATTTTTGCCGTGTAATATCCAAAAAGCAGAGGACCTCAATGTTGGATTTTTTTAAAATGATTCTCCTATTTTTACATTTAGGGTGGAAACTCACTGGTGAGAAAAAATGCGGTCCGATTGTCATTCCCGAGAGTCTTACAAGTGTTGTCCGTTTTTTGCTCCGTTTTGCATCCAACTGCTATGCGAGTGTCCTACATTTCTCTAAGATCACATCCGAGTGCTGTCCGTGTGCAATCCGTTTTTTTTTCCTCAGCAGCTATTTACTGTATAATCATTTACAGGAACATTTTACAGTGTTGTCAGCTGCAGAATGATAATGTATCAGTGAAAAAAACGGATGTCTCTCGGATGGTTTGTGTACTGTCCGTGATTTTGTCGGACCCATAAACTTGCATTGGCGAGTCACGCGCAAGACTCACATACTGTCGCAGCATGTTGTGATTGGTTTCTCGTCCATCAATCGGATGAGAAAAAAAACGCCCGACACTCGCAAATGTGAGCTCAGACATTGATTAACATTGGTCCGACTGCAATGCGAAAAAACCCCGCATTGCAGTCGTCCGACTTTCACGCCAGTGTGTCCGTACCATTAGGGTACTTGTCTCCTGCTTCATTTCAGAAGTGGACAATCTGCAGCAAAATACTCAGGATAAAATAAAAACTCTGCAGATTTTGTTGCGGAGGGTATTCTGCAGTTTTCTTTCACACATTTAGGGCCCGTTCGAGAATAGTGGTGTGTATTTAGGCCAGTTTCACACCACATTTTTTGCCCTGTCAGGCTGTGTCCGGTGCTTTCCAGGAGGCAACGGACACAGCCTGACAGATCCGGACAAATAGAACCGGAGGGTTAATATGCCCTCCGGTCCTGTTTGCAGCTGGATTCTGCAGAGCGCAGCTGAGGTTGCTGTTCCCTGCTGAAATGTGCTGAACCACTTCACAGGGTACAGCTCTCTGGTACTGAAGCTCAGCGTAGCTCATGCTGAACTGCAGCCGCCGGTATCTGGATCCCAGATCCTCCCGGATCCACCCAGATCTCCCATTGTACTGAATCTCCGCTGGGGTTTTCATACACCCAAGCGGCGATGCCGTCTGTCAGATCGCCGGTGCGTCGTCAGAGGTGTCGCCGCATGTAAACATGCAGCGGTGACGCTAGCGGGGTGCCAAAAACACGCGCACTCCCACCAGTCGCCACCGGCATCTCCGGCGACGTCACCTCGTGTCACGTGGCCCATAGAGTTGTGCTTACTAATCGGAATAGATGTGGGGGACGCCGGCAAGTAGTATCCATTTGCAAGACTCTGTTCGGTGTCCTATGCCTTAGGCTGGCTTCACATCACGGTTTTTCGGGTCCGGGTCTGTCTGGTATGAACGTGACGGAACTTGATCCGATTTTGCCTCCCATGTATCCCTATGGCGCCAGATTGTGCTTATTTGGTCTCCTGTTTTGTTCTTTTCTGGGAGGATCCGGTTTTGTCCGATTTTTGCATCGGACACAAATCGGAGTCTGCATCATTTTTTGTGTCCGATGCAAATATCGGACAAAACCGGATCCTGCTTTTCAGAGCCGGCGCTCTTCAGTACCAGGCATCCAGGAACCGGTCCAATTTTTTGACGGATACGGCGCCCATAGACTCTCATGTTATGGATGCCGTATCCGTCAAAAAATTGGACCGGTACCCGGACGCTTGGTACTGAAGAGTGCTGGCTCTGAAAAGCAGCCGCGCTCATTCAGCACCATGGACAGAGCTCCACGGCTGAAATTTCAGCACCGCGGCCAGCTCCCTAGCACTCGCGGTGCTGAAATTGCAGCACTAGACAGCAGCAGAAATGAATCCGGCAATGGGCAGATTTGCCCTCAGTTTCTGCTTGTCCGGTGCTGTCAGGTTCTGTCCGGTGCATCCTGCAAAACACCGGACAGAACCTGACAGCAGAAAACTGCGGTGTGAAGCTAGCCTTACAAATATTTTGCTCAACTCCACTTATAAAGCAATGCAATGAATTTCTAGCATGTTTGATGAAGTTTTAAGACTTTCCAATCTCAGTGATTATGGATTATCTCTACAGGAATCTACAAATAGGAACCCTTCCACCTTTCACATCAGTGTGTACGGCTGCGTTCACACTTACATTCCAATATTTCGTCTCGCTTTTAAATTTTCAGTAACAGACAAAGGAATAAATGTCCAAAATGGATCTGTCACATAAATGGTACAACCAGAAGCAAAGGGGTTTGTCTGAGCTTCGTTATATCAGAAGAAGACATGAAACACGTTAAGCCTTTTATTTCTTTTCTTAAACCCAGACGGACCCCATATTAATCAAAGGGTAGCTCTGCTTCAGTTTGTATCAATTGTGCAATGGAACCATTTTTTGGCTTTATTGTATCCGTTCTCAAAACCGAACATACATAGAGAATTTCCAAAAGGAAGTGTGGATGTGGCCTGAAACATCTGGATGCTTCTGCAATTTAACACTTAGATCCATGTCCTATATGTTGCTCGTATAAAGTTACCCATTTATTTGTATATTTTTAACTTAATATCTGATTTTTATGTGTGCCTTTATAATGTGTATTTTACATTTGGATTAAATTAACGAGTATATCTTGTGATGAGTTATAAAGCTTTCATTGATTTAGCTATATACTTTAGTTATTTAGACAAAACAAACAGTAACAATGAAAATGTTTTTCCAATTCCTACACAGGCCCCCCATTTTCTCACAGTGACGCCCAAAACAAAAGGATTTTTGCACACACATTTCAATGGACTCTGTCAGTACAAAGTGACTGTTCAACAAAGCATAATGGCGTGGCCAAAGACAATCAGTGCACCTTCCCAACTATGGTACTTGTTTTCCATCTATTTACACTCACTTTTTCCTTAATACACAGCTTTGGCTTTACAAGAGCCGGAGGTGATGGGAAAAAAGGTACGATGGAAGGTGCACTGAACTGTTTGATGACACCATAGGTCCGACGAGGGCTTATGCTGGGTTTGAACAGTCATTTTGTGCTGACAGACTCCATTAAATTGATTGAGATCTTCAGCTCTGCCTTGTAAATTTCTATATCTTGAAATTGTATGCAAGATCAACAACCAAACCTTATCAAAGCATATTTGGAAAATCTAGAAAGCTCTTGGAAAAGGGGAAATGGTACTAGAACCTATCCCCAGGCTCCAATAAACATTAGATTAGTCAGCTGACCTTTTGGTATGTACAGAGGCCTCCTGACACCTTCAACATATGATAACGCGGGACCCAATCTGTGATCCCCTCGTTGGGTGAGCAGTTAAAAAGGGGAATTGAAAAATGGATTAAAATAAAATAAACAAAAATAAAAGTGTCGTGATGCCACCCGTGGGATGCGGCCGTTATAGCCGTTGCTGCAGTCGGAACCTCTGGGGATTATAGGAGTTGCAGCGTGGATGGCTCAGCTCTCCACGGGAAGAGCGGGTCCCCAGGACAACCGTATAGTCTAATGTAATGCAGGGCCCGTTGGGGGTGCAGGGTTGGGTGTACAGTCAAGCAGTCTCCTGCTGCCGGTTCACAAAATCAGTCTATCTCCCTACAGGAGCAGTAATCACAGTCTCACACAGCATAGAGCTTTAACCGGGGTTACTCTCTTCATCAGCACATGGTTAGTTTACAGACAGTACAGTGGCGGCTCCGGAGTGGTCTAAGCAACCGGGATGGCTCATCACAATCACCCCCTTTCGTGTTCCTTTCATGGGCCTTTTTGAGCGGTCTGAAAACTAGCTACGGTCCAGTGGCCACGAGCTTTTAGTGGGCGAACTACTTAGTCCCCTAGTCCTAATATGGCGGCCTTCCTTTGGCTGCACCGGAGGTTGGGTCGTGGGACATAAAGACCCCACACCCTGCCGGGGTTTGTGGTTGGGGCATAAAGCTTCCTGGCCACTTCAGCAGAGCCGGCACTCTGGTTCCGGCTCAGTCCCTCAGTGTCACCGCGACTTTGGGTACACCTTGGACTCCTTCCTTCTCTCTCACGGTCCACAGCCTGGGACCCAGACAATCCTCAGGGTGGCACAGGCTGCCAGGTCTGTGTCCTCTCAGTCCTGTATGATGGTGTTCTCGCGTCTCTCTGACTGAAGTTAACTCTCTGGTGCCTCTCGGCTGACTGCTCCTCCTGACCTTGGTGTGGTCTCCTTTTGTTACGTCCCCTAACCGGGTTCTGTTCTAACTTCCCACCCTCCACTTGTCTCCTCCCCACATCCCGTTGCTGGGCATAGACCGATTTACCAATCCCGGCTGCTACCCATCTAGTGGTGAAGGGTCCGCAGGAGCGCCATATGTCTATCAGATATGTCTGTCAGCACCATTCTCCTCTCCCCGTTCACAGCACATGAACAGTCATCTGAGCTGAGAGGTCTTGTATATGGGGAAGGCGTGAAAGATAGTGGTCTCCCGAATGAATTTGGTCAGATAGCTATCTATGTAGCTATGTATCTACGTAAAAAGGAAAAAATAGGACAGCACTAATAAATTCACAGTTTTTGCAAAAAAATCCCATGAGTTTGTGTAAAAAAACTAGTTAAAAAGCAGGCAGCAGTCCAAAAATAAAGAGGAAACTGTGTTCTTTAATATTTCATGCAACATGGATTATTAAAGTATGTAGTTTCACCTTTACACTGTGTTCCAAACTATTATGCAAATGTTATTTTTCTCTGATTTTTCTAAATGGTTGGTGCAAATGACAGTCAGTGTAATAAAAGTCATCACCCGTTAGAGTATACATCAAATTTTATTTACTGTTCCAAATTATTAGGCACAGTAGAGTTTGTAAACATTTGATATGTTTGAAAGAACTGAAAATGCTCATTTGTTGAATTTGCAGAATTAACAGATCACATTCACTGAAATAAAAAGCTATTTAACCCCATAACATCCTAACAGGCTAAGTTACATGTTAACATAGGAACCCTACTTTGATATCACCTTCACAATTCTAGCATCCATTGATATTGTGAGTTTCTGGAGAGTTTCTGCTTGTATGTCTTTGCATGAAGTCAGAATAGCCTCCCAGAGCTGCTGTTTTGATGTGAACTGCCTCCCACCCTCATAGATCTTTTGCTTGATTATACTCCTAAGGTTCTCTATAGGGTTGAGGTCAGGGGAAGATGGTGGCCACACCATGAGTTTATCTCCTTTTATGCCCATAGCAGCCAATGGCACAGAGGTATCCTTTGTAGCATGATAAGGTGCACTGTGATGCATGAAGATGATTTTGCTCCTAAAAGCATGTTTTTGCCTTTTGTACCATGGAAGAAAGTTTTCAGTTGGAAACTCTATATATGTTGCAGAGGTCATTTTCACACCTTCAGGAACCTTAAAGGGGCCTACCAGCTGTTTCCCAATGATTCCAGCCCAAAACATGACTCCTCCACCTCTTTGCTGACGTCACAGCCTTGTTGGGACATGGTGGCATCCACCAACCATCCACTACTCCATCCATCTGTACCATCCAGGGTTGCTCAGCACTCATCAGTAAACAAGACTGTTTGAAAATTAGTCTTCAAGTATATCTGGACCTACTGCAATTGTTTCTGCATGTGAGCACTGTTTAGGGGTGGCCGAATAGTAGGTTTATGCCCCACAGCAAGCCTTTGAAGGATCCTACACCTTGAGATTCGAGGGACTCCAGAGGCACCAGCAGCTTCAAATATCTGTTTGCTGGTTTGTAAGGCCTTTTCAGCAGCTGCTCTGAACTTGCCTGGCTGAAACCTTCCTTATTCTGCCTTTATCTGCACGAACACATCTGTGCTCAGAATCATCCACAAATCTCTTCACAGTATGATGATCACGCTTAAGTTTTCATGCAATTTCAAATGTTTTCATCCCTTGTCCAAGGCATTGCACTATTTGTTGCTTTTTGGCAGCAGAGAGATCCTTTTTCTTTCCCATGTTACTTGAAAACTGTGGCCTGCGTAATATTGTGGAACACCTAGTTTTCCTTTTATTGGGCTCACCTGCCAAACTAATTATCACAGATATCTAAGATTGATTTCAATGATCCAAAGAACCCTGAGACACAATACCATATTTCATTGAAAAAAAATAAAAATAAAACCCTATGACACTTAAAACCAATTTGCATAACAATTTGGAACACAGTGTATTTTTGGAGTGCTGCCTGCTTTTTTGTCTATATGTATCTACGTAGCTATGTACGGCCAGCATTAGGTGTATGGCCACCTTATGGGTGCAATAACCCTGTAAGTTTATTGTATCTGACAGTTCTTAGGAAAGCTCATTTCATTCTAATCTTGCAGTCTAAACAGGCTGGAGAACACCCAATGAATGAGGAAAATGCTCTCATATTGGATGAAATAATCTTTGGTGCTACACAAAAGATTATTGTTCTCGATAGCACATTGTCCTGTGTCCTCTCCTGCCGAGAACAATGGCAGCCTATGTGATGCGCTCCCAGGGCCGTAGGGTACTCGGAACCGGCCTGTAATACTTCTGTGGAGTCACAGGGGTCGAGACCCGGCTCTGTGACCCTGGGTATCAAATAAAAGTTCGAGGATTTTGGTTTTGGGGAATAGGAGTCGTGACGCCACTCGTGATGTTCGGCTATTGATGGCCGAAACTGCGGTGTGGGACCTCTGGGGATTATGGATTCACAGCTAAGGTGGTATCGCTCCCACGAGTGGAGTGGTTCCCCAGGTCAACCGGTCAAGTCTATGGCGGTGGTAGGGTGTAGGGGTGCAGGACTGAGTGCGCGGAATAACTGACAGACACTCAGTACGTAGTCTCCTTTACCTTTACTGGTAGTTGCTGGTTCAAAACAAGACACTGTCCACAGGAGATGTTAGGAATCCGGGTGGTCTGGAAGGAAGTTGGGGATCTCCTCACCCAGTGAGTTCTGAGGTCTCCCTGCTGCGCTCCCCTTTGCTAGTCCTGGCTGCATGTAGCTAAGCTGCGACCTTCTCTTCCTGCTTTTAAGTCTCTCACCTGTATGGCAGGCAGCTTGAGCCCTTCCCAGGCACCACTCCTCTGGCAACTGTCCCTGAGCTCTCCGATGCTGCTATGTCTCCAGGTGCTTTGCTGTGGCCGGGAGCAGTACACTCACAACCTCGGACTCTGGTGTCTGTTTCTGGTGCTCTGCACTGGGGTGAGCTGGGCAACTGGCTCCACTCCCCAGGCCTTCTTCTCTCCTTCCTCACACCCTCTCCTACGGGTCCCTCACGCTTGCTTCACCTTCGCTCTCTACTCTGCCTGGAACGAGCTAAGCACTGCTCCAGTCCACAGGTCCTCTTCACAGTCCTCTTAGGAACTGAACTAACTAACCCCACCCCCAGGCCAGAATTTATAGGGGAGCTTCCCTAACCCGGGTTTCAGAGCTCCCCCTTCTGGTCTGGAGTCAGGAAAAGTGTTGCATGCTGTGGGTTTACCTGGTGTGGCTACCCCTTCTTGCTTCCAAGCATGACATCACCCCCCGTGGAAGGCAATGCTATTGTCGCAACCGGACTCTGGGGTGCCATATATGCGCTATGAACAATCCACTACAGATTGTTCATGGCGTGTCGTTGAGCGTAGCCAGTCAAATATTTATCGATTGGATATTGTTTCGTTCTGGTGGTGTAAATCTGCCTCAAATCTTTTATTAACCCCACAGCTGATTATTAACAATTGATACCTGGGTGGAGCCATGTTTTAGGTAACAGAATCATCAACAGCTATATTGATAAGAAGTCTAAAAAAAGTCTGCTACCCTGATTACTACTTTATCTCACATATCTCCGTTTCTGAGAACTCCAGAAGCATTTCTTTACATATGTGTGGATGATGGCAGCAGCTTTCACTTTTGTTACCTGTTGACTTTTTAGTTTCCTCTAAAATAAACATTCAGCTCTGTAAAAGACAAGACACACCTATGGCCTTTCATCTCACAGGTAGGGAAATGTGCCCTGACACAAGTGATATCTGACAATAGTGTCCGATGTTTGCTTATTAAACAAAGTTATATATATGTCAGTCATTAGCCAAACAGAAGATAAAAGTACAAACATTAGCACATCTCAGTCCCACAATCCCAGGTAACCAAGGAGGGGCACAGGTAACAAACAAGTCAGCGATGAGCTGAAGGGACTTGTAAAACTGTTACCAGACACGGAAAAAGTTTACATTGTGTCTGTGCTGCCCGTTTAACGGATTCGTTTGACAGCAGTACAAACGCAATGTAACGGAGACGTTAACACATCCATTGAACAAACGCATACTAATGCATGACAAAATTGGCATGCGTTTGTAAGTATGCGTTTGTTGATATACACATGCAAACGCGGACTGCAGTGTTTTTCTGTCCGTTGCAAAGCAAACGCAATATAACGCAATGCTACAGATTTGTGCAAATCTGCAGCATAGAGTTATATTGCTTTTGCGATAGATGATAGGATAGATAGAAAGATTATGTGGCACCCCAGGGGTTAATGTGCCACAGTAACATCACACGGGTTCCCTCCCCACAACACACTGACCTACACTAGCACCTCTGGGCCAGGAGGGGGAACTAAACCAGCTCCCTTATATACTCCAGGTCAGGAGGAAGTAGTTCAGTATGAGGCAGTACTGTGAAGAGTTCAGTTCCTAGGAGAACTGAGAGAGGGAGATTGTGGTGTAAAGGAGCTGCACTAGGCTTCTCCACAATCTGCCACTCGATTCCAGGCCAAGCCAGGGTCTGAGGAGAGGAGAACTAAAAGACAGAGAACCACATCTGGGAGCTTCAGTGCCATCACCACTCGCCCCAGAGGAGCGCACAGAACGGACACCGGATCCGAGACTGTGACTGACACACACAGCACAGTAAATCCAGGAATAGTGGAGTTTCTTGACCACCACAGTACCAGAGCAAAGCAACACGGCGGGGTCAGTACAGCACAGAAGACTCAAGTTGCCTAGGCAAGGGGTACCAGAAGGGAGAGAGAGAGTGAGACAGTGCCAGCAGCTCAGCTAGAAGCAGCAGCAGGGCCACACACACAGCGCAGCACGAGGAAGCTGAGGACCCGGACAGGGTGGGAGCCCCAGTACAGACTCCGTGGACTATAACCTGCTACAACATCTGCAGTAAAGCTTTGGAAACTACAGAAACGTGAGTGTGTTCCTTCAACTCGTCTTCACTTTCCATCCCTTATTATCACATCCACCATAGACTATAACAACCACTGCCCCTGGGAACCTGCCTCTACCTACGGAGAGCAGTCCCATCCAAGCTGCCTAAACCTCATCCCCGGAGGTTCTGCAGCAGCGGTGTTCCCATTACTGACCACACACCGTGGGTGGCGTCACGACAAACTCTAATCCCCTGTAAATATTCCCCTTTTACTTGCCAGGGCCCGGGAAACGGTCCAGACCAGGCCCTCCGTGACATCCCCCAGTAGCAAACCCGGTCCGGTACCGAGTATCCCGTCCCAGTGGGCTCAACAATTAGATAGATAGATAGACAGATAGATGATAGGATAGATAGATGATAGGTAAAGGCCACTTCACACACTACGATATTGTTAACGATATCGTTGCAATGTTACACTTTTTTGATCGTTCGAACGATGTTGTTAGTGCGTCATTGCGTGTAAACATACGATCTTGAAACGACAAATCTTTGGAACGTTCATCAAAAATTTGAGATCCTGACCTCAAATCTATCGTTCATCGTCCAATTAACGTTCTGTGACCATGCAACATCGTTCAGTGTGACACCTTTTTGAACGATATTGTTCACAATTCTCCTGTTCCTGCCGCTTTGTAACATCGCTCACTAGTTCTTCTCAAGGTAGCTGGCGCCAAATTTAAGATCGTTAACGATATCCTTGCGTGTGACAACGCACTAACGATGTCAAAACAATCGCGGTTACGTGACATAGCTAACGATATCGTAGCGTGTGAAGTAACGTTTAAGGGGCCGTCACACGCTACGATATTTTTAACGATATCATTCATACGTCACATTTTTTTTGTTGTCTAAATGACGTGTTTAAGCCGTCGTTACATGTAAGACGACGACATTTCAAGCGATCAGTCGTCTGATCGTTCATCGCACATATGAGAACCGGACCTCAAATCAGACGACGATCGGATGAAGGATCTGCTGCGTCGACGTGTGTGACACCTTGTGAACGATAAAATTTGTGCAATGAGCGATGTTGAAGAAATGTTGGTAGGCGTGGTTGGTGCTCGCTTGAGCCGCACCTACCCTTCATTGTCCCCTTGAGACAATTTGTGAGGGCGCAGCAGTGTCTTGCACAGTGACTCTGACATTAAAGCACATTTAATGGCCACCAGCCTTCCCAGGACTACATCCCCACAATATAGTGCGAAATGTAATATAAGGGTCACACATGGCCATGCTCACAATGGCACCAATGAGAAGTTAAGGGGCGTCGTTTTGAACAATACGCCCAGCCTACCTTGCAGAAGGTGTCAAGTACTCCGCCCACATTCTGTCATCCGTCGTTACAATCCAGGCTCGTGTGACAGCGGACACACGACTGCACAGATCGTTCGCTGATGACTACACACGATCCCGGAATCGAGCCATCATTGACACGTCTTTTGAAACATCTGTGCGTGTGACATGTCACCAATGATGTACCGACGTCGCTCAAGCGATGAGTGGAAAAAAGATCGTTCGAGAGATTGTTTAAAAAATCGTAGCGTGTGACGGCCCCGATAGATAATAGGATAGATTGAAAGATAGATGCAAGAATAGCATTACCAGTCTCTCTGCTCTTTCTCCCGCTCTCTCTGCTGCTTCTGGTGCCGCTTATTAAGCTCATGAATATTCAGCCAGCGACCTGGAAGCAGCAGAGAGAAGGGAGACTGGTAATGCTATTCTCGCATCTATCTTTCTATTTATTCTATCATCTATCTATCCTATCATCTATCTGTCTCTCCATTTAACGCATACATTTTTTGAGGTAACAAACGTATGCACTCAAAAATGCCACTTTTGCTTTCCGTTACAACGGATACAGTTAATATTTTCGATGTAACGGACAGCACTAACGTAATGAGAACCTAGACTTACCAGTCCAGACTCCCACCAGTGGCTACGACTCTGACTCGCCTGCTGCTGTTTGGATCAGCTACTGCGGACTGGGCCTGCCTTGAAGTGGTACCTGGCAGCTAACTACAGGAAGTCAGAGACCCGCAGTCAGTGCGGGCATTGTGGTCCGTGGCCAGACTGTATAATAGACCTGTGTGAATGAGGTCTAATGTTGGCTTCACACATCTACTGTGTGTGGACCGTGATGTCCGGGCAAACCATGGGGCTCTGCTGACCCGATCTATCAGCCTCATGTCTATGAATCTGCTGATTTCGGGTCTGGAGAACCAATGGCGGGTTTGGGCTGACACTTCACACCTGGTCTGTGAACTGCAGATATGTGGCGCCCCTATGCATCCAGTCGGCACAGAGGTTCTGCACCCCTGTTAGGGTGTAGTATCCCACTCACTGGTAAGTTGGGGTACAGACCAGTATCGGGACCCGCAGATCACACTAGGCACGATTGTAGTGGGGTTGGGTGGTGAAGGAAGTAGTTAGAGGGAGCACTTGGGGAGGAGTGAGGTCAGGAGGAACACACGTAGAGGATGTGGGACACGTGACAGAGGGGTATAAAAAGAGCAAGAAACATCTACAACGTAGGAGACGACAGTAGGAGATGACAGTAGGACAGCTGAGAAGAAGAGAGTCAGAGGTGGTAGCACAGCTGAGGAGAGACCATTAAACACCAGGGTCGAGTTGGAGGGAAGCTAGAGAAAGTACACCTGAGAAGTGTCCAGAGGACTGGACTAAGTGTGAGCTTGTCCTGAGACCAAACCCTAAAGTAGAACATCCCCCAAGTGACTCCAGGAGGTGGAGGGGGTCCCAGAGGCACGGGAAGTGAGCAATCCACCTGTGGGTCTCGTATCCATTGTCAAGTGCAGGCAAGAGGAGGGACTAGGCCGCAAGGGGCATCGGGAATCCAAAAGACTAGTGGAGAAGACCAGGCTCAGCTATCAACCCGGAGGCTGTGTGACACTTCCAAGGTGACTCGGTTGACAACCGCACACATCTGCTGAAAAGGTGGCAACCATAGGGCTAAGGGGAGACACTGCAGGGGAACCCCTGAGAAAAGCCCACAGTCACTGGCTCAGAACTCTGTGTGGCGAGGCGCAAGGCAGGACGGGCGAGGCAAGTGTCAAGCCCCAGGACCTGGGGTACTCGGGTATCAGGCTCTGAGGGGTTCGTGGGGATGTCAGGGTGGCGGTGCCTGAGTCCGTGGCCTGGGTGACACTTCAATATAGGGGGTTATGTACAGGGGATAAGAGTTATTGTCACGTGACGCCACCTGTAGTACCTGGTGAAGGGTCACCAGCGCCGCAACAGTCCTCCGGAGGGCGATGGTATCGCAGCAAGAATGGCAAAGCTCCCTACAGGTGGAGATGGTCCTCCGGGGCAGTGTTGCTGAAAGCAAAAAGGTTGATGATCAATGGCACAAAGACACGGAGGCAAAGTCACTCTCTCAGGTACTTTACTGTAAACAGTCATCAGCATACAAGTCCACAGTTCAGCAAAAGTTGTTAAAGAAACAGGTAGCTCTACGGGTGGCTGCAAGTGGATGCCAGGTGGTATGGTGGTACCCGTGGTATGCCTTAGTTGACGAACCCGTGTCCTTTCTTCCCCGCCTAGTATGAGTCTATACCCAATTACTCCTTGAAGGTAGTCTTGGGCCTCGAAGTGAAGAAGCAGGCAGATTGCTCCGTCTGGCAGGGTGCCGCAGCCGGTGAACAGACCGCAGCAGCCGGTTGACGACTTCAGAGGTGGACACTGTCATCCCTGCCCAGAATAAACCCTCCATGCCAGATCCCTATCCCTGAGAGAGCCACCCACACCGAACTTTTAATGACACCGCCAGGGTCATGAGCCGGCTCTCGGTCCCTGTGATCTCCATGATGAAGCCTCAAGGAAGCCCATTTCCAAGTATCCTAAGGCCCTGCAGAGGTGTGCCAAATCCTCACAGAGAAGGTACAGCTGTGTGACACAGCCGGCACCTGCTGTGTAGGGGATGGGTGAACAGCCATACATCGCATAAGGGCATGTTGTATACATGAATGTCACATAACGACAAAGAGGCTCATTTCCCAGCAGATTATGTTTTTATTTATCACAAAGTATTGTGTATTAGATTTTGTATTCAGAATGTGCATCAAAATTCCCCAGTGCATCTGTGGCACCCCACTGGTCAGTGCGCCACAGAATGGGTACTAGACCCAGATTAGCTTGTGTGGTATCCCAGTGGACCAGAGGATGTGATGTTAATCTGAGGCCCTCATCCCTGCATTCACACACCTAGAATAGGGTGAGCAAAAGTTTAACCTGTTTGCCTGGGAGACCCAGCCCCCGGTGGGAGGAGCATAGGTGTAGTGGAAAGAGCGGGAAGAAGAGAGTCAGGACAGATCGGCAATGGAGTGAGTCTGAGGAGGAAGGAGAGGAAAGCCTGGGGGAGACGAGGAGCGTCGTGCTCGCCTCAGAGGGAAGCACAGAGAATGGACACTGGGTCCAAGACTGTGCAGGGTTACACATCCCCGGCAGTCAATATCGGACGGTGGGGAATTCTAGATTTCCGAGCCACACAGTGTCAGGAGGCAAGCAGGGCATAGAGTTCAGAAACACTGATGCCCGGGAGCAGGGTAGAGAAAGTGAAGGACTCGAGCTGCCTGTCATAAGGCACACAGGAGAGGGCAAGCCGCTTAGCTTCAAGCAGCAGCAGGAGCCTACAAGTAAAAGCGCAGGTAGAGAAAGGACAGAGAGTGACTAAAGAAGGAACATCGCGGAGGGCCTCAGAGACACTACATCCTCTGGTGTCTACCTGGCCAACTATCCGTAACTGTGCACCGTGTGAACTGTTGGAGAGCTGCCATGCCGAGTTGCCAGTAAAGTACCTGTGCAGAGCAAGAACTCCTCCGTTGTCTTATTTCTACTACACTCTACCTGGAGAAGCTGCAGCATCAAAGTGCAGCGTACAAAGTACAATCCCTCACCAGGCCCCTCCATCACCACTACACCTGCCCTGGGGACCCTCAGCCCTACCCGAGGAGGGCTTACTATCTACGCTGCCCTAAGTCACCATCCCCAGCAGGAATACAGCAGCGGTGGTCCCCACTGACCACATACCCTGGGTGGCTTCACGACAAATTCCCTGTAAATAACCTCGTTTTTGGACTGAGCCCAGGCCACGGGACCAGGTCACGTCTACCGTGATCCCAGAAAGAGACAGCACTGGCCCGGCCCCTAGTACCCCACGGCCTGGGGGCGCCTCACTTCTGTGGCAACTCAGGGTGCAAGTGCCACAGTGTCATTATCGCTCTTGGGTGGTAGTGCCACGCTTAAGAGCAACGGAGGGACTTCACACCAGGCAAAATGCAAAGTACACAACACCTTTCTGCCTCCAGGCCTGAAGGGGGAGACCATGACCCGGGTTAAGGTTGAGCTCCCCTATAAATTCTGGTCTGGGGCAGAGTTAGCCAATTCAGTTCCTAGGAGGAGTGAGGAAGACATCCTGTGGACTGGGAGGAGCGCTAAGCTTGTCCAGGGTGGCTAAACCTAGCTTGAGAGACCCAAGGAAGGCGTCTGAGGAAGTGGAGAGGAGCCTGGAGAGCGGAGCGGTGTTGTGCTCACCCCACAGGAACAGCACCAAGGACAGACACCGGAGTCCGAGGTTGTGCAGGGCCTAACGACCCGGCAGCCAATACTGGAAGGTGGGGGATTCCAAGTCCCCCAGTCACACTGTGCCTGGAGGCAAAGCAGCGTAAAGAGCCCAGAGCAGCCGGCTGAGACTTGGGCTAGAGAAGGACTTGAGTTGCCTGCCATACTGGCACCAAGTAGGAGAGAGAGAGAGAGGGTCAGCAGCTCAGCTTAAGCAGCAGGGACCTACCAACAAGGTACAGCAGGGAAGCCTCAGAACTTGCCGGGTGAGGAGAACCCTGAGTTGCTCTCCGGTGCACGGGCTCAGCTTAGTAACTCCAGTGGGAATTACAGTGCACCAGTGATAGGACTGAGGAACCAACAAGCCGTAAGTCTGTCTGTTGCTTTGCGCCCGCCATCTTGCACCCTACACCCACAGCCCCGGAGATACACTCCTCCCATGGGGAGTCGCTCCATTCCAGCTGCCCATCCACAGAGGCTCTGCAGCAGCGGTGGCAACCAATAGCCACAAACCATGGGTGGTGTCACAAATAACTACCCCCTTTATTATCCCCTCTCCTATCAAGCCCAGAATCCCCTTAACAGCTGCACCCAGGGTCACGGAGCCGGGTCTCGACCCCTGTGACTCCCACAGAACTCTACCATAGCCCGGAGCCCGGTTCTGAGCACCCTAAGGCCCCCGCACTTCCCTATGTGTGACTATAATGCATTATGATTTGGTGCACGTTTGTTCCATGCATTTTTCATAATGAAGTCAATGGATGGAAGGCTGAAAAACACCGGAAATCTGCTGTAATAATTGACACGCTGCAAATAATCTTCTGCAATAAATCTGCAAGGAAATAAATTAACACCATGTGCACAAAAGCTCAGGATTGTCATAGACTTTCCTGTCTTCAGGATAGGAATAGAAATCTGCACCAAGACATATATCAAGTCTGCACATAGACACTAAAGTACAGTAGCTGTATTTCTTCTCTTATCCACCAGGTGTCACTCGTTTGCTTGTCATAACATTAAGTGTCAACTTTAAGCCTATGAATAAAGTTATTAAAAAAAAAACACAACACCCATCAGCTCGATTCTTTCATTGCTCCTCTTTGCTTTCGCTTTGGCAGTTCGATGCTCTCTGGGTTTGATTACCTTTACTGCAGGGATTAACAGGAAGTGCTTTCCCCAAAATTCTCCGGGGAAGATGGCGGGAAAACAGCCCTGACATCAGGAGGAGCGGAGCCGCCGCGGGGCCCGGGATGACGAGGCCCACTGCCAGGTGTCGGCTATCCCAGGGAGACTCTCCGGAGAGTCCGGTGAGCAGGAAGAAGCAGAGGACATGTGTCGCCGCCAGGTGAGTGCGCCATGTATGTGTGAGGGGCCCGGGCGGCACACAGCAGGCCTTGCTGACACTTGTAGTGAGCGGAGGTGGAGCCTGACCCTCTGATCTGAGCTGCTCCATGGGATAATGATGGGAGAATTGTCACTTGTGTATCTCACAGTCATCAAACATTTACCTCCAACCCAGAGACATACAGGGCTGTGTGGGGACAATGCTATTGATCAGAACTTGTATCCCCCATAGAAAATAGTGCGACAAGTCGGAGGATCGACAGCTCCAGGGGGAATGAATGGGGCTGCGGCTCTGCCCTAGGCTGAGTGCCCATGATCAGGGTCAGCAGCGCTATGGATGCAGTGGAGTAATGTTAAGCTCCAAGGGGGCCCCACATTATTGCTAATCTCTAATAGCAATAGTCTTTTTCTATAGGCTAAAGGGGCTCCAGGGCCTTGGGTGTGATCACAACCCCTGCACCTGTTTTAGTTACGCTCCCTGCAGTGTGTTTTACTTAATCCAAACACTGAGTTGTACAGTACATGCAGCGTGGATGGATTTATAGAAATCTGTATACTGACCTGAAGTGCGGCTTCCCGAGCAGCAGTATGTCAATTTATTCTTGCATCAAGAGTTCTGGGTCAAAGGTGTGTTACAGTCCGCGCTGCCCGATCATCCAAAGGGTCACAGGGAAACAATGTTCCAAGCAAAGTTTTCTTTATTCTTTACAAACCAACGCTTTCGGCGCCCAATCCTGGCACCGTCCTCAGGGTATTCCCCTATGATCCTTTGGATGATCGGGCAGCGCGGACTGTAACACACTTTGACCCAGAACTCTTGAAGCAACCACGCCCTGTGGAGGTGGAAGTCACAGCAGCCTGCATTACTAAAACCAACGCTCTTATTCCAGTTGTGGAGTCACAACTGGACCAGTTAGTGCAAACCTGTTTTTACCGATAAGTCCTATTCTATACCAAATGATAGGGCACTATTGCGCCTCTGTTTGTCTCCCCTTATATTTATATAATTTATTCTTGCAGAGACGCAAATGTTCTTAGCAGGAGAACACTGCGAAAATACGGTGCACCCAGAATCCTGATCGTGGGCACAGAAAGTAGTCACACTAGTGAATCTGCAAAAGAAGACCTGCTGCGTTTAGAGCGCTGGCAATACTGATAGTGGACACTTTCCCTTATCACAAGAATTATTATTATAGCGTCATTTATTCCATGGTGCTTTACATGTGAAAAGAGGTACATACACTAGTACAGTGATGGCGAACTCCAGGCCTCGAGTGCCACACACAGTCCAGGTTTTCAGGATTTCCTTAGAGTTTGACAGTTGGTAATTTCCAACTGTCAAATGCAATGGAAATCCTGAAAACCTGGACTGTGTGTGGCACATGAGGCCTGGAGTTCTCCATCACTGCACTAGTACAATAATAATGAACAATACAAAGCAAAGGAGGAGAGAGGACTCTGCCCGTGAGGCCTTACAGTCTACAAGAGATGGGTGAGGATACAGTAAGTGAGAAGAGAGGACCCTGCCCATGAGGGCTTACAGTCTATAAGGCAGGGGTCTCAAAGTCGCGGGCTGCATGCGGCCCCTGGGGCCCCTCAGTGCGGCCCCCGACACAGTGGAGAGTGAATCATGTCGGTGGTCCTGTGCGGGGGCCGCCGCGATACTGCTGTATTATCACTTCCGGCCCCTTCATTGACACTTCACTGCCACTCGCTCTGCAGCTTGCTCTGTGCCCTGCAAGTTCAATACAAGACGCCAGCCAATGAGAGGCGCATGACGTCACCTGCGGGCCTCTCATTGGTTGGCGGCTTGCATAGGGCGCAGAGCGAGGTGGCAGTGAAGTGTCAATGAAGGGGCCGGAAGTAATAATACAGCAGTATCGCGGCGGCCCCCTGCATAGGACCGCCGGCTAGGTTAGTTTTACACAAGAGTCTGTGTCTGTGAGTTAATGTGAGTGTGTGAATGTGTGTGTGAGAGAGCCTGTGTGTGTGTCTGAGCCTAAAATGTTGACTAGGTTGGGGACATCAGTACAAAAGGGGATCAGGATGGGGATATTAGTACAAGAAGGGGATCAGGATTTGGACAGTGCTACATTGAGCAAAAAATTCTGGTATTACTAAAAATGTTACTTAGTCCTACAAGCAATGCGGCCCCCGATAAAAAAATTTTTCTATGTGCAGCCCACCAACCCAGCTGAGTTTGAGACCCCTGCTATAAGGGATGGGTGAGGATACAGTAAGTGAGAAAAGAAGACCCTGCCCAACAGGGGTCACAGTCTACAAGGGATAGGGGAGTAGAGAGAACCCTGTTCACTAGGGCAAACAGTCTACAAGGAGAGGGTACAGTAGGTGAAGAGAGAGGCCCCTACCTGTGAGGAGTCACAGTCTACAAGGGATTGGTGAGGATACAGGACCCTACCCGCGAGGACTCAGTCTACAGGGATGGGTGACAATATAGTAGGTCAGGAGAGAGGACCCTGCCCGCAAGGGCTCACAGTCTACAAGGGATGGGTGAGGATACATAGGTGAGAAGAGAGGACCTTGCCTGCAAGGGCTCACATTCTACAAGGGATGGGTGAGAATACAGTAAGGGAAGGTAGGGCTAGTTTTGGGACAGTATAGTAGACTGAGGCTCACTGCAGGTTGTAGTCTTGTCAGAAGAGGTGGGTCTTTAGGTTCTTTTTGAAGTAGAAAGTGCTCTGTTCATTGCAGGATTTAGCAGACGGACGATCAGCTTTTGCTGGAATGAGTATCCAGAATTGCGTTTCACTGCATTTACGCTAGCGCTCAAAAGCGCAGCTTAAATGCAGGAATACGTAGCAAACACGCCATGTGTGAACGTAGCCTAAGGCATTACCTGCCAAAAGATGGGGAACTTAATTTCAATGGACCACCACTTTAAAGAGATATTGCCATCAGGTTTTTGCTACCTCATCTGTCATCAACAACATAGGAAAATAAATCTTGAATCCAAGGTATCACATAGATTACTGGCTGAAACCGTTCTCACACAATCAAAGCATTTAGGTTTAGAAACACAATAGAGCTGGGAGAGCTGCCCCCCACCCACACCAGGCCCATTATAGAGATTATACATTCAGTGTGAGATGTCAATCACTGCAGGGGGCATGTCTGGCTGCCATGCTCGCTGACAAAGTGGTCCTGTAATGAAAATCATCATAGGGTAATAAAGCCATTAGTTTAAATAAACAGCACATCATGTTTAGGCTATGTGTTGCTGAGGGTGCATTTGCTGCTCATTTTCACTGCTTATTGTAAAAATGCGCTTGTTATATTGGCCAGCAAAATCTATGTGACTTTGTTGTGTGCCCACGGTGGCTCAGTTTTGTTCAGCGTAATAGCTGCGGATTGTTACAGATACTGTGATCCATAAAAATATGCAGCATGTCAATTAATTGAATCCGCTTACCATGCGTACTGACCTGCACTTCTGGGCTTGGCCACTTTACATCACGTGGGTAGGGTGTGTGACCCAAATGATGTGTACCGTGGCCGGAACCAGGAAGTGCCTGCCAGTATCCTACGTAAACACATACTACGGGACGGGGACAGCAGGGACGGATGCAGAATTTTCTGCATCTTATAAGCAGATATTACCTTGCAAAAGCACAACGCTTTTGCTGCATAATGAGCTGCTAAAAGTGCATGCGGCTTTGATGCAGAAAATTCTGCATCACTTTTATCCTCGTCTGCACATAGCCTAAGAGAAGCAATTTTTATTATTTTTTTTTAACCCCTGCAGCATGCTTCATATTGTGCAGTAATCATCTTACATGGCTTCATGCATCACTACAACCTACCTGATCACCCCTCCCCATAGCAGTATCTCTCAGCTCAGACCAGAGGTATCTCAGCTCAGAGGCTGGAGGCCTCACAAAGCTGTTGGTATCCTGTCACTTCATGGCGTTTTTTCTCTGTTGCCTGAAGTCACATCAGGTGCGGAGAGACTCTGCCCTCATGGGGAAAGGTGAGGCAATTACCAAGCAACCGCTGGATGCCTGGCAGGTACTAATTATATAGCCTATTATAATAGGTAATGTGTACAAAACATTAGCAACTGCTTCATCGGGGGCACAGCAGTGTCCCTTGGTGCCCAATGTTCACTTAAATGTGATATGTCAGCATTAGTTCTCGATTTTATAACTTATGACTAAACTAGGTCTGCAAAATATGCGTTGGGGTCTTAGGACCTGCAACAAGAGCAGAACTGTGGGACAGAATGCACAATCCTGGTAGAGAAGTGGTTAATACACAACATACAACGTACTTGTCATTGCACACATTACGGCTTCTGTGCATATAATGTCATTGTGGGCGCACATTCATTAACCAGCCGGGTTATCCTGCATGGCTCCTCTGCTGACCCAGATCGATGTAGTGTAACAAGCGGTGTAAGCACGCGGGCCAGGCTCGCGCAGTGTGTCGGTGCACGCGGCCAGGCTGGCGCAGTGTGTCGGTGCACTCAGACGCTGCCTGCATTCGCACGCTCTGGGATGCAAGCGCTGTCACTCAGAAGCAAGTAAGTCCTCCAATATATCAAATGACAGGCTGTGACAGCGCACCAAACTGGTGAACACGTCAAGGGTGCACTAAAGCCCCTTTATTTACATTTGAATTAATTCATGTTCTCGTTTAGGAAAAGTATATCTTTGTACCATTTTAGCCAGAAGATAGAAAATATAAAAGTGAGTTCTTGGTTATCAATTCTTTTTAATGGTTTGATGGTAACACATAGCAGCTTTGGAGACTACTCAGGTCTTTTTATCTGGCAGAGTATGGCATCTCATAGATAACGAGGGTGATGGGTTTGTTGTCCTTTGAGGTCTGGTTCAGGGTTGTGATCCCTCTACTTGGTCTGAGGAGCACATTCCATAACTATTGTAGAAAGACATAAACCTATGTGACACATTCACCCTTCTCAGAATGTGACAAAGGATATCCATAAAAAAATAGAAGGTAGAAATCCGCTGAGACAAAAAGAATCCCTTTATTTTTTGATTAATAAAGTGCATAGCATGACTTGCCCCGATTAGAATGGCTCGGCACTTGAAATGTGTTGTCCACGCTAGTCATGCGCTATTTGCTGTCATCCACTTTATTAATCAAAAATAAAAGGATTCCATTTGTTTCAGCCGATCTCTACCTTCTATTTTTTACTGGATTTTGTTGGATGATGCTGTGATCCGAACTTCATGTGGAATGGAGAAGGGCAAAGTGGTGAGCTGGATTGTGTGCTTATTTTAAATGAGATCATAAGTTTCCATTCCCAATCTTGTCTGTCTGTCTGGCATTTGAAAAGACAGAAGAGTACAGATTTATGACAACCTCTGACATATTCAGAGCAGGGATGAATGTGTCTCATGGATTTGTCTTTCTACATCAATTAAAGAATGTGCCCCACAGACGCAATGGGGGGCATCGCAACCCTGCACCAGACCTAAATCACTAGGTTATATATGAACTGCTCCAATATATACTGCCACAGCTGTACTTAATGAAAGTTCTCCTTCACGTCATGTGTCTGACTGCGGCACTATTATTCAATATTCTGTATGTGACTGTTTAGGTTTTGTGCCATTCTCTGCCTGATAAAGAGACCTGCGCAGTCTCCAAAGTTGCTATTTCTTACCTTTTTAAAGATTGTATCAACTGCTGAGGAACTCAAAATGTTATCTTGTTTTATTTTCTCAGGCCCTGTATCATTAAGGCTATATTCAGACAGTTATTGCGCAGCCTTCTCTGTGTGAATGTGTTGCGCACTAAGGACAACATCTGCAAGGAGTTTGTATGTTCTCCCTGTGCTTGCGTGGTTTTCCTTCAGGCACTTTGGTTTCCTCCCACACTCCAAAGACTGATAGGGTGCTTAGATTGTGAGCCCCAATGGGGGACAGTGTGTTGCAAATGTGTGTAAAGCGGTATGGAATTAATAGCACTATATAAATGAATATTATTATTATTATTATTATTATTCTGCTCTTTGCTCACCTCGCCGAGCTCCCCCGGTGATCTCCAGCAGTGTCCTGTCATCCCTGGAGGCCGCAGCGTTCCTGCCTCTAGGACCTTGCAGCCTGGTCATGTGACCGAGTGATGTCACATGGTGCAGTGCCAGGTCCTCTTGCTGGTCCTGTAGCCTCGATATGAGGGGAGATCACTGGGGGAGCACGGCGAGGTGTAGGCAAAAAACGCCAGATGACGGACATGTCACTTTTGTACAGATCCGCTTTTGAACCCAAAAGCAGATCCATAAAAAAAAAACGCAGTGCCTGAATGCCAAATAGTGAAATGCATTGACTCTGCTGGGACAGCTAACATCACTGCATTTCACTGCGTTACACTGCAATTAGCTGATCTGCTGCAAATGCTACATTAATAGTGCAAATACGCACTGTGTGAATGTAGCCCAATGGGTACAGTACTGTTGGATTATTCTACGGTTAAGTCCCCTATGTCATGGTATATCTTGCTTAGAATGCATTTTGGAAGTGATAACTTTATTCCTTTCCTTCCCAAAAAAAAGACAGGAATGTAGCTGGAAGAAAATAAGAGCAAAAACTGCTCACCTGGTGTCACTCAACCATTAGGGTTAGAGTAGCTGAGATCTGCCGCTGTACCACCGTGTGTATGTGTCGCAGCCTGTGCAGCTACATTAATACCTGTACCATATTACAGGTTGATTGCCTGTACCTTTCTGAATTTTAATGTGATATGTTGTGAATGCCACAAGAAACTTAAAACAAAAAATAACACATTTTGCTTTTGAATGCTTCACGACGCGGCCAATTTCCATTTTTTTTTTCATTATTTCCTCCCCTTCCCAGAGCAATAACGTTTTTTACTATTCTGTTCACATAGACCTATAATGGCTTGTTTTTTTGCTGGACGAGTTGTATTTTTGAATGACATCAAAAGAGGAGGAACAGAGGAAAAAATCCAAATAGGGAGAAATTGTGAATAAAGAGCCACTATTCTGACATTTTGTTTTTTGTGACTTGTTTTTATATTTTACGATTTGTGGTAAAAATGACGCTGCAAGATTCTCCTCATCAGAACAATTATGATACCAAA